>JAJUPC010000099.1:600000-1000000 GCA_023614405.1 Avena insularis
GAAGGTCTTCGAAAAAATTCGTCTTTACCTGCTGGTCTGTTTTGACAGATTTCTGCCATTTTCTGCATTTGCTTCTTGTTGGTTCCTTTTTGAGTTCTTTTGGGGAATTGAGATTTTTGAGGAAAGTGCTTTAGTATCTAGTGTTCTAATGGAAGTTTTCTTGGTGTTGGAACTGAACCTTAAGACTTATTATTTTGAGTGCACTAATGTTGCTAATAAAGATTGTGTGAAGGAAAAATTTCAGGTGTGTGGAAGGAATGAGTAATGAGATGAAGGATGGACTAAAGCTCAAGCTTGGGGATGCCATGCGTGTCACCCCAAGAAATATCCAAGAAGTACAAGCGTCAAAGCTTGGGGATACCCAAGGCATCCACTTCTTCATCAATAAAAATCCTAGGTTTCTTCCAAACGCTTCATTTTTATTGTTTCATGCACAATTGTGTTGTTCTTGGAGCGTCTTCTTTTTCGTTTTCGTTTTGGTTTTTCGTTTGCTTTTGTTTGCTTAGTTTTCTGAATAAATTGGTTGGACCCCCTCTTTCATACATTGGTTTTCAAATAGTTTGGTTTGGTTTGGTTTGGAAAAGAGTAGGAAAGTTCATGCTTACGTGGTAAAAAGAGCTCGTTTTTTACTGTGGCCTATGCTTTGTTATGCCATGATTCATATTGTTTTGGATTTATGCTTAGTGATCTTTGCTGTAGCATGACTTGTTATAAACAATTGAGATTGCTTAATGTGCCTTGGATGAATCATGCGTTGTTTTAGCATATTAAAGCATAGTATAGTGGTATTCTCCTTTGATGCTTTATTTGGGTTGACTTGGCGCATGCTCACACCATGTTATGACTATCTCAAGTCACCATAGACTTTATGATCCTTTAGTTTTCAACTTGTAGTATCACTTTATGCTTTGATCAATGATGTTTTGTCGCTCTGCATGATTATGGCCATTATTGCTCTCTTAGTTTGTCGCTCCCAGTCTTTTGCTAGCCTCCACAACCAAGTATGAGTTCCACTCATGCATCCAACTCCCTAAACCAAGTTATTCCAAAGAGTCCACCATACCTACCTACTAGCTTATGCTATTACAAGTATATTCATGCTTTTGTTTACCTTCCAAATTAAACTTGTTATGAGAAAACTAGTGATTAAAGCTCTCACGAACTTGATGGCACACTTTACTTTTCTTGCCCTTAATAAACTTGAACCATTGTGTCGTCTATGTTGTATATGCTTGCACTTATTTGTTGGGGATTAGCAGAACCATGCTATCATGGGGAACACTTACAACATTGCACTTGTACTTTGTACCTAGTTGATATCATGCTCTTTTGTCTATGGATGTCGTCGGTGTGAAATGAAAGGGGAGCTTGTAAGTCCATGGAGTTATGTATATGTGTTAGAGAAACGCCTGGGCCGCTGGTGTAATCCATGCTGACATGGTGGAAACCTACAGCATAACCATAATGAGCTGTCTATGAAGCATTCTCCTTATAAAAAAGAGTCCTATATTGAGAAAAAGAGAAAAAGAAAAAAATGAGATTATGAAAAGAGGAAAGAGATAAAAAAGCACCATATTCCCATGGTAAATAAGAAGATTGCTGAGATGCTCGTTGTATGCTTGCCTTGTCATTTTGATATGAGGATTCTTCCGTATCATCGGGCAATGGGTATGATGGCTCAATGCATGGCTCCCAGAAAAATGCTTGTTGGTGGTGTTGATGTAGAGCTCGTTGGGAACCCCAAGAGGAAGGTATGATGAGCATAGCAGCAAGTTTCCCTTAGTTATGAAACCAAGGTTTCTTAGAACTAGTAGGAGCAAGGAAACACCTCAAAGGTGTTACTAGCTGAGCTTTGGCAGGGCGCACTACCGATGCTAGTAGCAACGTGGAGACCTGCACAACACAACCACAGAACTTTGTCCCCAACTTGCGATGAGGTTGTCAATCTCACCGTGTTTTGCTGAAAACAAAGGATTAAACGTATCGAATGGAAAGAAGTAAAAGTTTGCAGAAAGTACACACAAAGCAGTAAAAGATTGTAGATTGTATGTAAAAGACAAGGACCGGGATCCATAGTTCACTAGAGGTGGCTCTCCTTAGATAGATAACATGCTGGGTGAAAAAATTACAGCGGGGCAATTGACAAACACCGAGAAAGCAATACATGCATATACTAATCATCTTGACTCCTTTGAGACTTGATTGGGCAATACAACATAATACATAGACCGCCATCCAACTGCATCTATGACTAATAATCCACCTTCAGGTTATCATCCGAACCCCTCCAAGATAAGTTGCAAGCAGCAGATTATTGCTTCTTAACTGCGTGTAAGGTAAACAATACAATTGTTCTATGAACAAAGGATCGTTGTTTTCTCCCTAGTAGCAACAGCACATCTAGTACCTTAGAGATTTCTGTCACTTCCCTAGATTACCAGAGGCATGAACCCACTATCGAGCATAAATACTAACTCTTGGAGTTGCTAGCATCTACTTGGCCAAGATAGCTACTAACAATGGAAAGCATGCAAGATCTCAAATAACAAAGACATGATAGAATCAATAATCAATCTGAAATAGCATCTCAATATCCATCGGATCCCCGCAAACACAACATGTATGAATTACAAATAGATGATCTTGATCATGAACGGAGCTCACAAGATCTAAACATGAAAGCACAAAGGAGGAGAAACCAGCCATCTAGCTACTACATGGATCCGTAATCCAAGGATGAACTACTCACGCATCACACCGGAGGCTTGCATGGTGATGAAGAAGGCCTCGTGGTGAATTCCCTCTCTCAGCGGTGCGGGAAGAGCTTCAGACCCCTCCCGATCTAGGGATGGAGATGACGGCGGCTATAGACTCTTTCTTGGATTTTTGATCGGGTACCTAGGGTTTTCGTCCCGAGGGCAACTTATAGGCGGAAGGAGAGGCCGAGGGGGTGCTGGGGTCGGCAAGACCACCCCCTGACGTGGGCTAGGCCTGGCCACGCGGCTAGGTGGTGTGGCCGGCCCCTGGCCCCTCTCCGTCTCGTATTCTGGCACTTGATCCCTTCCGGAAAAATAGGCACTTTGGCTTTTGTCCCGTCAATTCAGAATATTCATTTTCTGACTTTCCTGGAACCAAAAATAGCAGAAAATAGGCAGCTGGCACTGTGGCTCTTGTTAATAGGTTAGTCCAAGAAATCATATGAAAAGTACTCCAAAGTTGGATCAAAACACAAGAAAGTGGATAAAACCAAGCATGGAACATCAATAATTATAGATACATTTGCAATGTATCAACATCCCCAAGGTTAACTCCTGCTCGTCCTCGAGTAGGTAAGTGATAAAAAGAAATAATTTTTGAGGTGACATGCACCATCAAAGACTTGATCAAGGTATTTGCAAAACATTCAATGCTGGGATCAAAGTACTTCAATCATAACATGAAAGACAAAGTTCTAGCAATAAGCAAAGAAACTATGATGCAACATGAAAAGGCACAAACAAATGATTCATGAATAACAATGCTTTGCAAGACGTTTGTTTGTTTCACATAAAGAAAACATAGCATAATAGTATTCAGCTTGTCCCTCAGTAGAGTAGCAAATATAAATGCATGGGACACGTTCAAAGTTCAAAAGAGTGACTAGATACAATAGTTTCAAACAAGCAATAACAAGTTATGCATCAATCAACTAGTCTTGGGACAATGCACATAGAACTAAGAATGGCCACTATGCTCTCAAAGTAGGTGCATAAAGATAGAAGGTGGAGACTCAATATAATGGTGGAAGAAAGGCCTTTTGTAAAAGGAAGTAGGGATTTAAGTCTCATAAAGAGCTTCCAAAAATTATGGTACTTATAGCTTTCATCTCTCATTGCCCCTATCATAGGCATCTTGAAGGTGATTAAGGTTAAAATAACACAACTAAGAGGATATGCTTGACAAGTTATAAACCGAAATCTCATGCCCCTTACTTACGAAGACCGATCCTCATGCTACTCAACTTCAGTCACGAGTAAGCTCTTGTCATTGTAAGTATATGTGTATCATTAAGAACTGCCAACGGGGTACCCCTTGCACATGATACGGGAGCTTTCCAATAATCAAAATGACAAGGCAAGCAGACAATGAGCATCTCATCGATCTTTTTATTTGCTATTTGCGTAGGTTTTTATTGAGGATGCTTCATAGAGTGCTCATTATGGTGATGATGCCAGTTTCCACCATGATTAGGCATGGCTTAGGCTAGCGGCCCAGGCGTTTCTCTAACACACATACAAACTCCATGATCTTACAAGTTCCACTTTTATTTCACACCGCCGGGATCCGTAAGCAAAAGAACATAATATCAACGGGGTACAAAGTATAAGTGCAATGTTGAAAGCATTCCCCATGGTACATGGTTCTGCTAATTTCAACTTATAAAGCGCAAGCATATACGCAACAAAGAAGGACCCAATGGTTCAAGTTTATTAGATGCAAAAAAGTAAAGTGTGCCATCAAGTTCGTGAGAGCTTTAATCACTAGTTTTCTCATAACAAGTGGAAGGTAAACAAAAGCATGAATATACTTGGAATAGCATAAGCTAGTAGGTAGGTATGGTGGACTCTTTGGAATAACTTGGTTTAGGGAGTTGGATGCATGAGTGGAACTCATACTTGGTGGTGGAGGCTAGCAAAAGACTGGGAGCGACAAACTAAGAGAGCAATAATGGCCATAATCATGCAGAGCGACGAAACATCATTGATCAAAGCATAAAGTGACACTACAAGTTGAAAACTAAAGGATCATAAAGGCTATGGTGACTTGTGAAAGTCATAACATGGTGTAAGCATGTGCCAAGTCAACCCAAATAAAGCATCAAAGGAGAATACCACTATACTATGCTTTAATATGCTAAAACAACGCATGATTCATCCAAGGCACATTAAGCAATATCAATTGTTTATAACAAGTCATGCTACAACAAATAATACTAAGCATAAAGCCAAAACAATATCAAGCATGGCATGACAAAGCATAGCCACAGTCAAAAACGAGCTCTTTTTACCACATAAGCATGAACTTTCCTACTCTTTTCCAAACCAAACCAAACTAATTGCAAACGAAAGTGTGAAAGAGGGGGTCCAACCAATTTATTCAGAAAACTAAGAAAAACAAGCAAACTAAAAACCAAAACAAAAATGAAAAAGAAGACGCTCCAAGAAAAACACAACTGTGCATGAAACAATAAAAATGAAGTGTAACTACCTTGGTGAATTACGCTCCTAGTTGCAATCCTGGATGAACGGAAATGGTTAAAATAGTACGGTGGGGCCCAAATGCCACTCACAGGTAGACCTTTCGGCCGTCCTAACCATTTCCAAACACCGGGACAAGAACGGGCGGCGTAATCGGCAGGCGAAGGGATCAACTACATACACAAATGAGTATGTATGCAAGCCACCATACAACAGTCCTCAGAGCCATTCCATCTAAAAGAAATAGAAATATTGCAACGCCATACGGCAAGATTCAAATATCCTAGATAGATATAATAGTTTAGGATATCTCCTCATACATCAAACATCAGAGTATCAAGCGGAAGCGGAAAACAAGATCCGAGTACGGATAAGAAGAAAATCGGCATAAGATGCCCATAAATAAACACATCCCGCCCACAGATCTCACGGATCCCCGTTCCCGGAATCTCTACACCGAATGATCGTTGCCGACATCGTTCGTCTCCTCCACCCAGTATCCATCTTGCGAGTTTACCTGTTCATCTGAATCAAACAATTTATCGTGTGAGACCCTAGGGGTACTCAGCAAGTCTTTATGCCTCTAAAGGGGACACAACCTGGGGTGACGCAATTGCAGCAAAAGATAAACCCTAGCAATTCTATAGATACTCGCTAACCATCCGCCTAACCAGAGATAGACGGATGTCCGTGAATTAATAACAACAGTTATAACGGTAATATTAACAGATCCATCCTCCTCCTCGCTTACCAACGAGGAAGCGGACGAACAACCCCCCCATCCGTTGGCAGTTTTATTATCCATTCCATGAGTGTTGCACTAATTACTAGTCAGCTACTTAGTCAAATTAAAAGCAGTACTTTAGTTATACTTGTCTATGGTCGAGAAACTGTGCTCCAAGTCGTCCATAACCGCGGACACGGCTTTCAGAAAGTTTTACCCTGCAGGGGTGCACAAATAGCAACACACACTCGATCAACCTCGGAAAAACCAAATCAAAACCCAACGAGGCAGTCACGACAAAGCGATCACAGGATTCAGAAATATTTCAGGGGGCCACCCCATTAAGCTACCCGCAACGAAGCTGGCCGGCTACGAGACGGACTCAAGGTTTGTGGGGACGGCTGTAAACGACTGGGAAACCGAAAGTGTGACTGGGCTTGTCGATATAGCGAAAACGTGTCACGGCCCTAAACAGTACAGGTGTAGTACTTCGCACAATTTAAATAAAGCAGTAAAGCATGGCATAAGTACAGGATAGTAAATAAAACCTTAAACTAGTTTGTGGCCCCAAGAAATAAGAATGAATCAAGCTCTGGCTCAGGGGGGTTCATAAGCCTCCCGGATGTGGATAGCGCGAATATTCAAGGAACAGGAATCAAGTACTCGGGGTCCTACGGGACACAAGTGAGCCTGAAAAACAAAATAGCAAATATGGCTCACCGGTGCCACTTTCATTAGTTATCCCATTACTACTCAGGTTAAGTTGTTTAGGTACCTCGTTATCCAGCAGACACTCACATACCCTACACATGCTGTTCTACGACTCGCATGGCTCAAACAACTCCTGTAGTAATGGCTCATGGGATGGAGGAACAAGCTTCGGTGGGGTTTAAAAGTAAAGGCTATGCAAGACTTGGGATTCAGTTTAGTGCAATCGCGACTCAATGATGCAAGAATAAGATAGAGGCATTAGGTACTATATGTATGCAAGCATGTGGTAGTGCTTGCCTGGCAGCTCAGTTGAAGCGAGAGAAGGATCTGGGTAGTGCTCCTGGGTTTCTTGATATATCCCCAGGCCTATTCGAAGAAGAACCAAACAAACAAGGGCCAACATAAATAAAGTGCACAAGCATATGAATAAAATGCGGCAATCAAACAATCATGCCATGATGAATGATGCACAATTTGCATAGCAATAAAGTAGCATGGCATGGGTGAGGTGTGGAATACAAGAATAAATCATTTTATTGAGTTTTGGCCCCATTTTATCCTCATATTAGTTGCTGTATACTTTATATTTATATGATGCATGCTGCAAAACAGATGATGGAATGCATAAACAGAAAGGTCTCGTCGAGCTAATCATTTTAGACACATCATTTGTTAAATTTGGAGTTATAAATCAAAAGTTATTAATTAATTAAGGTAAAAGGGCATTTTATTGTAATTTAAATCAACTTGAAATTTTAAGTGTTCAAAATATATTTTGAGTGGCATATTTGAATTCCTCACATTTTTCTGATCTCAAAACATATATTATTTGTATTATTTGGATTTGAGAATTAAAAGTTATTTAAAACAGATTTGAATTTGAATTTGAATTAATTTGAAAAAGATTTAAATGAAAACAGAAATAGACAGAAACTTTTGTTACTCAGCCGCTCCTAGCCCAAGACACAGACAAGTGGGGCCAGTGTTGGGCATCACCTGTATGAAAAGCTTTTATCACCATGAGCTAATCTAGCCTAGCGAATGACAGTGGGCCACAAGAACCTCGTGGGCCACGCTGGCGCCAATGGGACGCGACACGTGGGAGATCCAGGGTACTGCGGGTTGAGGCTGGAGAAACAGGAGGGCCTAACTGCAAAGCGGTACTACGGCTGACAGGTGGGCTCAGGCGGACCGCGGGTTAGGAGTAAAAGCTAGGGAGGGGTTTTGTGCAAAAACGGCGACGCGTACTGTGCTTCTTCTCTGAATTCCCTGTCGAGCGATTGATGCGCGACAGTGGACGGCGCGGCGCGCAGGATTCGAACCTGGGTCGCGGGTGCGTGCGCGGCGGGGGCTAGCCAGCGCGGTGGGCTGGGGTTGTTGATAGGAGGAGGCTGGGCGGCTAGATAGGGCTTACGCGACGCCGCGGCGAGAAGCCTTCGTGCACGCGCCAAGACAGGCGTGTTTTCGGCACATCGACCGGCGTGTCCAGGAGACGATGGTGGCCGTGAGGATGTCTAGGAGGAAGGTTGGCTCACCGCGAGGTGGTCGGCGGTGTTGGATCGGGTCGGCGAGCAGCAGGACGACGGTGATGCAGAGGCCCAGCGGAGCTAGGGTTTCGGTGGCGCCTCGGCGTGCAGCGGTGCCTCCTCCTCCTCATGTTCGGGGCGATGCAGGGACAGGTCCTTGGTCTCCACGATCACCACCACGTCGAACTTGACGGCCGGATCGACGAGGCGACGATATACTGGTGGTGGCCGGCGAGAGAGGGTGGCGTCGGTGCAGTGGAAGGGAGGAAGGCCAGGGCGCCTCGGCCAGATCTGGAGAGGCCAGAGGGGAGCCGTGTGGTTAAAGAGAAAGGAGGGAGGGGAGAGGAGGTGCCATGGGTGAGTGGGTAGGGTTAAAGGTGGCTCGGCCACCTTTTTCTCCTTCCTCTCCTCACGTGCTCGGCAGGGCAGGGGCAGGGCAGGGGCAGCTGGCAGGTAGGGCAAGGTGAGGCCAGGGGGTAGGCTCGGGCTGGGGCCCTCTTGGCAGAGAGAGAGAGAGCTAGAGAGAGAGGGTTAGGCTCGGGTGTAGCTAGGGTTGGAGCTAGGGTTAGGAGAGAGGAGGCATGGCTCGGGTGTAGCTAGGGTTTGGTTGGGGTGGTAGCTAGGTGGGCCAGGGTGGCCAGGTGGGGCCAGCTAGGAGGGGCTCGGCAAGGAGAGACCAAGGGGAGGGTTAGGTTTAGAAGGAAAAGAGAGAGAGAGAGGAGTGTATGGTTTAGGTTTAGAGAGAGAGATATATGGAGAGGTTCTCTTTTGACAAGATCAAGCATGATCATGACAAGCTCAAGCAAGATATAGCCAAAAGAGAGAAAGAAGAACAAGGTGGTGATGGCATGGATGGAGATGGTGATGGGGTTTTAGATGCTTGCATGCATCAAGCAAGATCAAGCACAAGGGGTAGAGAGAGGTATGGTAAGATCCACTCAAAGATTCAAATAAAAACCAAAGGCTAGAAAAAGGTGGTACTTGCATGGGCCATGCATAAATAATTAATACCATGTTTTAACCTTGTGAAACAAAACAATAAACATGGCATTATTCTTATGCATTTCCAAAAGTGGGATTAAGCCAAGCAAAAGAATTTAAAAGAAAGTTCCAAGTGGAGTAGATGGAGATGATCACATTTGATTATAATTGGGACTTGATAGTGTGTATATTCCACTAGATGCCTACTAGTCCCAAAAATATTCCCTCATGAGCATAAATCCATAATAATCCATATGGAAGCTAGGAAAAAGGGTTCCACTCACAAGGCATGCAAAGGTGGCCATGTGGCTCTCATATATCAATAATGTGAAAACAACATGATGCTAAGATGAGAGCATGTGGAAATAGAATTGGATCCATCCCAACCCATATGAGCTAGAGTTAAAACCCAAAAGAAAAACAATTGCAAGCTCATGGATAATGGAATGGTGGAAAGATGGGGTGATGACAAGAAAGGTGGTGGAGTTAAATAAAAGATATGCCCCCAACTCAACTTGGGCATTTAAACAATATATCAACAACCAAATACAATATCAAGAGGCAAATACAATTAATAATGCATATGAGATAAGAACCAAATGGAAAAGGGTTTTATATGATGCTCAAATGCAAGGTGGCATGATGACATGAGCATGATATAATGATGATGCAACAATTATATATATGAAGTAGCCATTATATTACTAGACCAAGTAGCATTACAATTGTTAGATAATTGGGATGCTACAACTCTCCCCCACTAAACAGGAATTTCGCCCCGAGATTCTAGGAAGAAGAAGAAGACTCAAAGAGGGTAGGATACTTGGCACGGAGCTCATCTTCACGTTCCCAAGTGGCTTCATCAACATAATGGTGCGACCACTGCACCTTGCAGAACTTGATGGACTTGTTGCGAGTCCTTCTTTCTGCGACTTCAAGGATTTTAGTGGGGTGTTCTTGATAAGACAGGTCTTCTTGGAGATTGATAAGCTCATGATCCACGGTCCTGCCGGGATCCTTGAAGCACTTCTTGAGTTGAGAGATGTGGAAAACATCATGGACCTTGAGTTTTTCCGGGAGCTCAAGAGCATAAGCAACTTCTCCTCTTCTTCCACGAATTTTGAATGGACCGATGTATCTAGGAGCCAGCTTTCCTTTGATACCAAAACGGTGCGTGCCTCTCATGGGAGTGACACGAAGGTAAATGAGATCACCAGGGACATACTCTATGTCCGTGTGCTTCCTTTCATAATTGCTCTTCTGGCGACTTTGAGCAATCCTCAGATTTTCAAGAATGATGTGGACCTTCTCCTCCGCTTGAGTCACAATGTCAGGGCCAAACAATATTCTTTCTCCTGCACCCGACCAACCAATCGGAGTTCTGCATTTGCGACCATAGAGAGCCTCAAATGGTGCCATCTTTAGACTTTTCTAGAAGCTGTTGTTGTAAGAGAATTCAGCATAAGGAAGACATTCTTCCCACTTCATGCCAAAAGAGATGACGCAAGCACGAAGCATATCCTCCAGAATCTGATTGATCCTTTCAACTTGTCCTTGCGACTGAGGGTGGTAAGCTGTGCTGAAGTTCAACTTTGTTCCCAAAGCATTTTGGAAACTCTCCCAAAACTTGGAAGTGAAGATGCTTCCACGGTCTGAACTGATCACAAGCGGAACCCCATACAGAGAGACAATTCTGTTGATATATAGCTCAGCCAACTGAATTGCAGAAATGGTTTCCTTGACGGGGAAGAAGTGAGCCACTTTAGAAAGCCTGTCAATGACAACAAAGATTGCATTGTTGCCCTTCTGCGACCTTGGAAAACCAGTTATGAAGTCCATCTCCACTTTCTCCCATTTCCATTCCGGGGGTTTCAATGGCTGTAGAAGACCGGAAGGTTTCTGATGGACAGCTTTAACTCTGCGGCAGACATCACACTCCGAGACATACTTGGCACAATATCGTTTCAATCCAGGCCACCAATATTGTGTTTTCAAGTCCATGTACATCTTTGTGCTGCCAGGATGGATAGAAAGAACAGAATCATGCGCCTCCTTGAGAACTTGCTCTCTCAAACCCAGGTAGTTCGGAACAAACATCCGGTGTTCAAAGAAAAGCGTGCCTTGATCATCGACGTGGAAGGACTCATACTTCGGAAGCTGGATGTTGGAGATGACCTTTCTTGTGTACGGATCACCAAGCTGAGAAGAGCGAACCTTTTCTTCCAAGAGAGGGGTTGCTAGAAGGTTCAGGAGATACCCTTGTTCCACAATTTCAAGGTTGAGCTGACGGAATTCCTCGCACAAGAGAGGCTGTTGTTCTTCCATCATGAGGTTGTTGACATAAGCTTTGCGGCTGAGAGCATCTGCCATGACATTAGCTTTGCCCGGAGTGTAGTTGATGGTCAAATCAAAATCATTGATTGCTTCAATCCATCTCTCTCTGAAGGTTGAGATCGGCTGAGTGAAGATATACTTCAGACTCTTGTGATCGGAAAGATTTCTAACGGTTGCCAAGCAAGTAGTGCCTCCATACTTTCAAAGCAAAGACAACTGCTGCGAGCTCGAGGTCATGTGTAGGATAGTTGATCTCATGCGTCTTCAACTGTCGAGAGGCATAAGCAACAACTTGTTTTTCTTGCATAAGGACCGCACCCAATCCTTGCAAAGAGGCGTCACATAAAATCTAGAATGGCTTGGATGTATCCGGAGGAACCAAGACTGGTGTGGAAGTGAACTTCTCTTTGAGTGTCTCAAAGCTTGCTTGACATGCAGGAGTCCAAAGGTATTTCTTGCCTTTCTTGAGGAGATCGGTAAGAGGCTTCGCTATCTTCGAAAAGTTCTGAACGAAGCGACGGCAATAACTAGCCAAACCAAGGAAACTCCGCACTTCTTTGACATTTACAGGAGGAAGCCATTCAACAATCGTCTTCACAGTTTCCGGATTGACTGCAATGCCCTTGGCAGAGATGACGTGACCAAGATAGGTTACTTGAGGCAGCCAAAACTCACACTTGGAGAACTTTGCATACAAGCGGTTCTCACGAAGCTTGTTTAGGACACACCGAAGGTGTTCTTCATGCTCTTCTTGTGACTTAGAATAGACTAGGATGTCATCCAGATAGACCACAACGAACTTATCAAGATACTCCATGAAAACCGAGTTCTTGAGCCTCGAGAAGGTGGCAGGTGCGTCGGTGAGACCGAAAGACATGACCGTGTACTCATACAGGCCATAGCGGGTGGTGAAAGCTATTTTAGGAACATCTTCCTTGCGAATCTTGATTTGATGATAACCACTTCTCAAGTCAAGCTTAGAGAATACCATAGCTCCAGCTAGCTGATCGAAGAGATCATTAATCCGCGGAAGGGGATATTTATTCTTGATGGTTTTAGCATTGAGAGCCCGATAGTCAACACAAAGTCTATCAGTCTTGTCTCGATTCTTCACAAAGATTGTTGGGCTACCCCAAGAAGAAGTACTATGCTGAATGAAACCCAACTTCTCTTGTTCATCAAGCTGTCGTTTGAGTTCAGCCAACTCAGCAGGACCCATTTTATAAGGCCGCTTGGAGATAGGAGCGGTACCAGGTTCAAGCTCAATTACAAACTCAACCTCACGATCCGGAGGCATACCTGGCAACTCTTCAGGAAAGACATGTGGGAACTCACAGACCACTAGAACACTCTGAATAGCTTCCATAGCATCATCATTCAGAGCTGCCAAAGATAAAAGCTGGATAGCAGGAGTCAGACTTGGAGAATAGACTATATGGCCTTCAGGAATCTTCAGAGAAACCGAGCGTTCAGCACAATCAATCACAGCTGCATTTGCTGTCAACCAATCCATGCCCAAGATGACATCAATGTCAGAGTTGCCCAGAAAGATTAAGGACGCCGAGAATGAAGAGCCACCAATCTCAATTTGATTGCCATGGCTGATATGGGCAGCCCTCATGTTTGAACCAGGAGATTGTACCACCAGACGATGTGATAAAGGAACCTTATCCAGATCATGCTCTTGCGCAAACTTATGCGAAACAAAAGAATGCGAAGCACCAGAATCAAACAAAACTCGTGCAAGGACTGAGTTAACGGGAAGCATACCCATCACAACTCCAGGTGCATGCTCAGCTTGAGCAGCGTTGACACAGTTGGCACGAGCAACAGTAGACCCGGGCTTGGTGTTGATGTTGAGAGCCCGAGGTGGTGGTGCACGAACCATAGGAGAGCTTGCCGCAGATCTTGGAGGTGGTGGGGAAGAGCTTTGTTTTCATCGCAGTTCAGTGTTGATGCCAGTGTTTCCACAAGTGTAACAAGCACCAGGTGGACGTGGAGCAACGTAGCCAGGGACTCCGCTAGGCGCTCCAGGGTAGTGGTGGTTGTAGCCCCTGGGAGCAGCAGTGAGGAAGTTTGGTGGCCTTGCCGCGTAGCTTGAAGGTCTTGGTGTAGCCGGGCAGCGGTGGGGTGTTAGGAACCCGGACACGGCGCTTAGAAGGAGTTGACATAGTGAAGAGCTTGCGCATCGCGGTTGTGTTTCTTTGACTCCTCAAACACTTGCCTACTTGCTTCTTCCTGCAGAGTATGCTGAAGTTCGGAAAAGACGCCGGCCTTGCATGTGTGATTGCATATTTAATCGATGCATTGAGCCCTTGCACGAACCTCTTTTGCTTCTTCTTGTCATCGAG
The DNA here is from genome assembly GCA_023614405.1 of Avena insularis. Taxonomy (NCBI): domain Eukaryota; kingdom Viridiplantae; phylum Streptophyta; class Magnoliopsida; order Poales; family Poaceae; genus Avena; species Avena insularis. The sequence continues at coordinate 613,865 of JAJUPC010000099.1, forward strand.
ATCTCATCGCCACCATAACGAGAAAGGTTCATGAAGTTTGATGTAGGTATTGACATTGTCATTGCCACCTTGAGGTTGAGAAACACTTCCTTCATCCTCTCCATGACAATTTCGACAGAATCGCTCTTTGAAAGCTCCAGTGAACTGTCCCCAAGTAGGCTGAAAACCGGTCTGATTTGCCTTGTGTAATTCTCCCACCGTAGAGCTGCATCTCCCTTCAAGGTGAGTAGCACACTTTACCCATTCTTGCTCGGGAACATCAGCGATCATCGAAGCCTTGACATCTCACGCAACCAATCATCAGCATCAAGTGGTTGATCGAAACATCAAATTGGCGTGGATTGAACTTCAGGAAGCTTTGATGTCTCCTCGCTTGGGAGGTGGAGGTAGCGGAACAAACTCATTCCTCGACACTTTCTTCAAAACGCTGCTGGTTCTCACGCATTGCTGCCAAGGCATTGGCGATGCTTGATAACGCTGCCCCGATTCAGGTTGTATGTCCTCCTCGAGCAGCGTGGTGGTGCCATCCGTGGTTGATATAAAACACAAGTCGATTACTATGATGGAGAATAATAATAATCCAAAATAGTACCAAAATGGAATTAACCAAGATTAAAGGATACAATTTACTAAGATGATATTAAAATATCAACAAAGTTCAAAGCACCTAGAAGATATTAAGCATATCGCACGGTCGAAAAGGAGTGTGGTACGAATATATCAAAGAAAAATTTTCCGCAAATTTCGGCATTAAAATACCAATAGATGCGCAAAATCACTTAACGAATCAAGATTAATGACTCTACCAATTCAATATACAAGAGCGAATGATAAAAGTAGTGGTATGGTCGCGACTCCATCCCGCACTCAAATCATTACTCCGCACATGAATAAGTAGAACACATATCCCAACCCCTTCTTTTCACGATGAACCTAAGATTAGTAACTACGGAAACGAACACCCCAAACAAGATAACGTTGGATAACAAAGAGTAAGACAGATCGCGGCGGTATACAACGAATCAAATAGATCGCGTCGGTTTGCAAAAGCCTGTCGGTATGGAATGTACCAACAGTTGATAACCAAAGGCAGATTGTGATAACAACTTGGATACAACAGATAGACAAGGAGTTACACACACACACAAACACACAACCTATGGTACTACGGAAACCCAGAACACGTGAATCCTAGTTTGAATTTTGAGAGGAGGATTGAAAACGTTACACTTCCTTACCAGAAAAGGGTGGGTGGGTGGGTAAGAAGGAAAGTGGAAGCAGTCCTACTCTCACGTTTTGTTTTTCCCTAGTATACATAACTACCAAAAATATTTTCTAGACTGACAACGACCATTTGGCTGAGACCCTGAAGGGCGGGATGGCTCTGATACCAATTGTAACTACCTCGGTGAATTACGCTCCTAGTTGCAAGCCTGGATGAATGGAAATGGTTAAAATAGTACGGTGGGGCCCAAATGCCACTCACAGGTAGACCTTTCGGCCGTCCTAACCATTTCCAAACACCGGGACAAGAACGCAGGCGTGTCGGCAGAAGGGATCAACTACATACACAAATGAGTATGTATGCAACCCACCATACAACAGTCCTCGAGCCATTCCATCTAAAAGAAATAGAAATATTGCAGCATATACGGCAAGATCCAAATATCCTAGATAGATATAATAGTTTAGGATATCTCCTCATACATCAAACATCGAGTATCAAGCGGACGCTGAAAACAAGATCCGAAAACGGATAAGAAGCAAATCGGCATAAGATGCCCATAAATAAACACATCCACAGATCTCACGGATCCCGTTCTCGAATCTCTACACCGAATGATCGTTGCCGACATCGTCTCTCCTCCACCTAGTATCCATCTTGCGAGTTTACTGTTCATCTGAATCAAACAATTTATCGGTGAGACCCTAGAATTTTCAGCAAGTCTTTATGCCTCTAAAGGGACACAACCTGGGTGGCAATTGCAGCAAAAGATAAACCCTAGCAATTCTATAGATACTGCTAACCATCCGCCTAACCGAGATGACGGATGTCCGTGATTAATAACAACAGTTATAACGGTAATATTAAGATCCATCCTCCTCCTCGCTTAAGCGAGGAAGCGGACGAACAACCCCCATCCGCTGGCAGTTTTATTATCCATTCCATGAGTGTTGCACTAATTACTAGTCGTACTTAGTCAAATTAAAAGCGGTACTTTAGTTATACTTGTCTATGATCGAAATTGTGCTCCAAGTCGTCCATAACTGCGGACACGGCTTTGAAAGTTTTACCTGAGGGTGCACAAATAGCAACACACACTCGATCAACCTCGGAAAAACCAAATCAAAACCCAACGAGGCATCCACGACAAAGCGATCACAGATCCAGAAATATTTCAGGGGCCACCCATTAAGCTACCATAGCAAGCTGGCCGGCTACTGAGACGGACTCAAGGTTTGTGGGGACGGTGTAAAACTGGGAACCGAAAAGTGGTGGGCTTGTCGATACAATGACGTGTCACGGCCCTAAACAAGACAGTGCAATGCTGCAAAATTTAAATAAAGCAAGAAAGCATGGCATAAGTACATGATAGTAAATAAAACCTCAAACTAGTTTGTGGCCCCAAGAAATAAGAATGAATCAAGCTCGCTCGGGGTTCATAAGCCTCCCGGATGTGGATAGCGAATATTCAAGGAACAGGAATCAAGTACTCGGGGTCCTCAGGACACAAGTGAGCCTGAAAACCAAATAGCAAATATGGCTCACCGGTGCCACTTTCATTAGTTATCCCATTACTACTCAGGTTAAGTTGTTTAGGTACCTCGTTATCCAGCAGACACTCACATACCCTACACATGCTGTTCTATGACTCGCATGGCTCAAACAACTCCTATAGTAATGGCTCATGGGATGGAGGAACAAGCTTCGGTGGGGTTTAAAAGTAAAGGCTATGCAAGACTTGGGATTCAGTTTAATGCAATCGCGACTCAATGATGCAAGAATAAGATAGAGGCATTAGGTACTATATGTATGCAAGCATGTGGTAGTGCTTGCACAGCAGCTCGATTGAAGCGAGAGAAGGATCTGGGTAGTGCTCACTGGGTTTCTTGATATATCCACCTTTCGTCTATTCGAAGAAGAACCAAACAAACAAGGGCCAACATAAATAAAGTGCACAAGCATATGAATAAAATGCGGCAATCAAACAATCATGCCATGATGAATGATGCACAATTTGCATAGCAATAAAGTAGCATGGCATGGGTGAGGTGTGGAATACAAGAATAAATCATTTTATTGAGTTTTGGCCCCATTTTATCCTCATATTAGTTGCTGTATACTTTATATTTATATGATGCATGCTGCAAAACAGATGATGGAATGCATAAACAGAAAGGTCTCGTCGAGCTAATCATTTTAGACACATCATTTGTTAAATTTGGAGTTATAAATCAAAAGTTATTAATTAATTAAGGTAAAAGGGCATTTTATTGTAATTTAAATCAACTTGAAATTTTAAGTGTTCAAAATATATTTTGAGTGGCATATTTGAATTCCTCACATTTTTCTGATCTCAAAACATATATTATTTGTATTATTTGGATTTGAGAATTAAAAGTTATTTAAAACAGATTTGAATTTGAATTTGAATTAATTTGAAAAAGATTTAAATGAAAACAGAAATAGACAGAAACTTTTGTTACTCAGCCGCTCCTAGCCCAAGACACAGACAAGTGGGGCCAGGTGCTGACTGGGCATCACACGCGCAGAAAAGCTTTTATCACCGCGAGCTAATCTAGCCTAAGCGAATGACAGGTGGGGCCACAGCAACCTCAGGGCCACAGGCGCGCCAATGGGACGCCGACACGTGGGAGATCCAGTGCTGCGGGTTGAGGATGGAGAAAGCAGGAGGGCCTAAGCGCAAAGCGGTACTCTGGTGGCCAGGTGGGCTCGAGGCGGACATGAGTTAGGAGTAAAAGCTAGGGAGGGGTTTTGTGCAAAAACGGCGACGCGTACTGTGCTTCTTCTCTGAATTCCCTGTCGAGCGATCGATCTTGCGACGATTAGACGTGCGTGGGATTGAACACAGGTCGCGGGGTGCGTCTTGTGGGGCTAGCCAACCAGTGGGCTGGGGTTGTTGATAGGAGGAGGCTGCGGCTAGATAGGGCTTCTCGGCGCCTGGCGAGGAAACGCCGTGCACGCCAAGACAGAGCATGCTCGGCACATCGTGTCGCGGTCTGTGAGAGACGATGGCCGTGAGGATGTCTAGGAGGAAGGTTGGCTCACCGCGAGGTGGTCGGTGTTGGATCGGGTCGTGAGCAGCAGCGGCAGCGATGATGCAGAGGCCAGTAGCTAGGGTTTCGGTGGCGCCTCGGCGTCTGGCAATGCAGTGCCTCCTCCTCCTCGCTGGCGTGTTCGGGGCGATGCAGGGATAGGTCCTTGGTCTCCACGATCACCACCACGTCGAACTTGACGGCCGGATCGACGAGGCGACGATATACTGGCGGTGGCCGGCGAGAGAGGGTGGCGTCGGTGCAGTGGAAGGGAGGAAGGCCAGGGCGCCTCGGCCAGATCTGGAGAGGCCAGAGGAGAGCCGTGGGTTAAATAGAAAGGAGGGAGGGGAGAGGAGGTGCCGTGGGTGAGTGGGTAGGGTTAAAGGTGGCTCGGCCACCTTTTTCTCCTTCCTCTCCTCACGTGCTCGGCAGGGCAGGGGCAGGGCAGGGGCAGCTGGCAGGTAGGGCAAGGTGAGGCCAGGGGGTAGGCTCGGGCTGGGGCCCTCTTGGCAGAGAGAGAGAGCTAGAGAGAGAGAGGGGTAGGCTCGGGTGTAGCTAGGGTTGGAGCTAGGGTTAGGAGAGAGGAAGCATGGCTCGGGTGTAGCTAGGGTTTGGTTGGGGTGGTATCTAGGTGGGCCAGGGTGGCCAGGTGGGGCCAGCTAGGAGGGGCTCGGCAAGGAGAGACCAAGGGGAGGGTTAGGTTTAGAAGGAAAAGAGTGAGAGAGGAGTGTATGGTTTAGGTTTAGAGAGAGAGATAGATGGAGAGGTTCTCTTTTGACAAGATCAAGCATGATCATGACAAGCTCAAGCAAGATATAGCCAAAAGAGAGAAAGAAGAACAAGGTGGTGATGGCATGGATGGAGATGGTGATGGGGTTTTAGATGCTTGCATGCATCAAGCAAGATCAATCACAAGGGGTAGAGAGAGGTATGGTAAGATCCACTCAAAGATTCAAATAAAAACCAAAGGCTAGAAAAAGGTGGTACTTGCATGGGCCATGCATAAATAATTAATACCATGTTTTAACCTTGTGAAACAAAACAATAAACATGGCATTATTCTTATGCATTTCCAAAAGTGGGATTAAGCCAAGCAAAAGAATTTAAAAGAAAGTTCCAAGTGGAGTAGATGGAGATGATCACATTTGATTATAATTGGGACTTGCTAGTGTGTATATTCCACTAGATGCCTACTAGTCCCAAAAATATTCCCTCATGAGCATAAATCCATAATAATCCATATGGAAGCTAGGAAAAAGGGTTCCACTCACAAGGCATGCAAAGGTGGCCATGTGGCTCTCATATATCAATAATGTGAAAACAACATGATGCTAATATGAGAGCATGTGGAAATAGAATTGGATCCATCCCAACCCATATGAGCTAGAGTTAAAACCCAAAAGAAAAACAATTGCAAGCTCATGGATAATGGAATGGTGGAAAGATGGGGTGATGACAAGAAAGGTGGTGGAGTTAAATAAAATATATGCCCCCAACTCAACTTGGGCATTTAAACAATATATCAACAACCAAATACAATATCAAGAGGCAAATACAATTAATAATGCATATGAGATAAGAACCAAATGGAAAAGGGTTTTATATGATGCTCAAATGCAAGGTGGCATGATGACATGAGCATGATATAATGATGATGCAACAATTATATATATGAAGTAGCTATTATATTACTAGACCAAGTAGCATTACAATTGTTAGACAATTGGGATGCTACATGAAGCGTTTGGAAGAAACCTGGAATTTTTATTGATGAAGAAGGGGATGCCTTGGGCATCCCCAAGCTTTGACGCTTGCACTTTTTGGATATTTCTTGGGGTGACACGCGTGGCATCCCCAAGCTTGAGCTTTAGTCCATCCTTCATCTCATTACTCATTCCTTCCATACACCTGAAAATTTTCCTTCATACAAAACTTCACACAATCTCATTAGCAACATTAGTGCACTTAAGATAAATAAGTCTCAAGCATCAGTTCTAACACCAAATAAACTTCCATTAGAACACTAGCTACTGTAGCACTTCCCTCAAAAAGCTCAATTCCCCAAAATAACTCAAGAAGGAACTAACAAGAAGCAAATGCAGAAAATGGCAGAAATCTGTCAAAACAGACCAGCAGGTAAAGTCGAAATTTTTTGAAGACCTTCTGTTGCTCAAATCAAAAAGTGCTGAACTAACGAAAGTTATATAACAACCTGGGGCATAAGAACAAAAAAGTACAGATCAATCCGACGTATATAACTCTCTCAGGAATTTTTACGGTGAAGCACATAAATCTGTTTCGGGACAGCAACTTTCCCAATCATTAATTCACTCTCATTAGAGGTTACTCTTGGCACAAAAAGCAAATAAAAAGGATAAGGAGAGGTTATTACAGAGGTAATAACTTCCAAGACTCATCTAAAACTCTTGGGTTATCTCCCAACAAGTACTTTTCTTTAACGCCTTTAAGTTAGGCATAAGAAACAAAGAAAGAATCAAGTGTTCTCAAATGAAGAAGCATTAAGACGAAATTTTGTTTTCATAGGAGAAGCAAAAGCAATATTTTCTCTCTTTTTAGGGAAGTGTTCTATACCTTTCTTGAGTGGGAGTTGATATTTAATGGTGCCTTCTTTCATATCAATGATGACACCAATAGTGCTAAGAAAAGGTCTTCCCAAAGTAATAGGACAAGAAGCATAGTATTCAACATCCAAAACATAGAAATCAATGGGGACATAGGAATCATTAACCATAATAAGAACATCATTAAGATTCCCCATGAGTTTCTTTTTAGCATTATCATCAAGTGGTACATTCAAATAACAATCTTCAAGAGGAGGCAAATCAAGCATATCATAAATCCTTCTAGGCATAATAGAAACACTACTATCAAGATCACACAAAGCTTTGAAATCAAAGTCATTCACTTTCATATTAATGATGAGTTCCCAACCATCCTATTGTTTTATAGGAATATAAGCTTTATGTTTCATCCTTTCTAGTGTACCAACAACATCTACACATGAGCCTAGCATATTGAAACGTTCAAAAACTTTTCTAGCTTCCTTGGCAACATCATAGAACTCCTTAAACAAACTTTCTAGAATAAAATCCCTCTTTTCAGGATCCTCAATTTCTTTAATCTTAAGAAACATTACTTGCATTAAGGGGTTGAGGTTAACAAACCTAGCTTCTAACATGTGAATTAAAGAAGCTGCATCAATCTCAAAATTTGGATCAAGTTCTACAAGGGATCTATCCTCAGTATCTTCATGTTTGCTAACATGATTAAATATTCTTCAATATTATCTTTCCCAATTATACAACCACTACCAATTGAAAGGTCTTTCAAGGTGAAAGTAGGGATCAACATGGCGAGCTAAGGAAGGGGTGACAACTAAAGGAGACTTAATTTTTTTTTGGGTTTTCAAATAAGAAAGCAAACAAGTAAAACTATTTTTTTTGTGTTTTTGAAGAACAAAACAAGCAAACAAAGCAAAAAGAAAACTAAGCAAAACAAAAACAACAAAGTAAAGAGATTGGTTATGAGGGACTCCCCTTGTGAAGATGTCCTTGACTCCCCGGCAACAGCGCTAGAAAATCGCTTGATGGCTCAATGCATGGTGCCCAGAAAAATGCTTGTTGGCGGTGTTGATGTAGAGCTCGTTGGGAACCCCAAGAGGAAGGTATGATGAGCACAACAACAAGTTTCCCTCAGTTAAGAAACCAAGGTTTAATCAAACCAGTAGGAGCAAGGAAACACCTCAAAGGTGTTACTAGCTGAGCTTTGGCAGGGCGCACTACCGGTGCTAGTAGCAACGTGGAGACCTACACAACACAAGCACAGAACTTTGTCCCCAACTTGCGATGAGGTTGTCAATCTCACCGTGTTTTGTGGAAAACAAAGGATTAAACATATCGAATGGAAAGAAGTAAAAGTTTGCAGAAAGTAAACACAAAGCAGTAAAAGATTGTAGATTCTATGTGAAAGACAAGGACCGGGATCCATAGTTCACTAGAGGTGGCTCTCCTTATATAGATAACATGCTGGGTGAACAAATTACAGCGGGACAATTGACAAACACCGAGAAAGCAATACATGCATACACTAATCATCTTGACTCCTTTGAGACTTGATTGGGTAATACAACATAGTACATAGACCGCCATGCAACTGCATCTATGACTAATAATCCACCTTCAGGTTATCATCCGAACCCCCTCCAGTATTAAGTTGCAAGCAACAGATTATTGCTTTACGAACTGCGTGTAAGGTAAACAATACAATTGTTCTATGAACAAAGGATCGTTGTTTTCTCCCTAGTAGCAATAGCACATCTAGTACCTTAGAGATTTATGTCACTTCCCCAGATTACCAGTGGCATGAACCCACTATCGAGCATAAATACTACCTCTTGGAGTTGCTAGCATCTACTTGGCCAAGATAGCTACTAACAACGGAAAGCATGCAAGATCTCAAATAACAAAGGCATGATAGAATCAATAGTCAATCTAAAATAGCATCTCAATATCCATCGGATCCTCGCAAACACAACATGTATGAATTACAAATAGATGATCTTGATCATGAACGGAGCTCACAAGATCTGAACATGAAAGCACAAAGGAGGAGAAACCATCCATCTAGCTACTACATGGATCCGTAGTCCAAGGATGAACTACTCACGCATCACACCGGAGGCTTGCATGGCGATGAAGAAGGCCTCTAGGGTGAATTCCCCTCTCCGGCAGGGTGCCGGGAAGAGCTTCAGATCCCTCCCGATCTAGGGATGGAGATGATGGCGTCTACAGACTCTTTCGTGGTTTGATCGGGTACCTAGGGTTTTCGTCCCGAGGGCAACTTATAGGCGGAAGGAGAGGCCGAGGGGTCTTTGGGTCGCCAGACCATCCTCGGCGGGCCAGATCCACAGCCACACGGCCAGGTGATGTGGCTGGCTCCTGGCCCCTCTCCATCTCGTATTCTGGCACTCGATCCCTTCCGGAAAAATAGGCACTTTGGATTTTGTCCTGTCCAATTCCGAGAATATTCATTTTCTGACTTTCCTGGAACCAAAAATAGCAGAAAACAGGCAGGTGGCACTGTGGCTCTTGTTAATAGGTTATTCCAAGAAATCATATGAAAAGTACTCCAAAGTTGGATCAAAACACAAGAAAGTGGATAAAACCAAGCATGGAACATCAAAAATTATAGATACATTTGCAATGTATCAGGGTACCCCGTTGGCGGTTCTCTATGATACACATATACTTACGATGACAAGAACTTGCCGGTGACTAAACTTCAGTAGCATGAGGAGCGACCCTCGTATACAAGGGACATGAGATTTCTAACTTATACTTCATCAAGCATGTACACCATAGTTTGTTCACTTTAACCTTAATCACTTCAAGATGCTTATGATAGGGGCAATGGGAGCTGAAAGCTATAAGTACCATAATTTTTGGAAGCTCTTTATGAGACTTGAATCCCTACTTCCTTCTATAAAGGCCTTTCTTCCACCATTATGTCGAGTCTCCACCTTCTACCTTTATGCGCCTACTTCGAGAGCATAGTGGCCATTCTTAGTTCTATGTGCATTGTCCCAAGACTAGTTGATTGATGCATAACTTGATATTGCTTGTTTTAAACTATTTGTATCTAGACACTCTTATGAACTTTGAAGGTGTCCTATGCATTTATATTTGCTACTCTATGAGGGACAAGCTGAATACTATTATGCTATGTTTTCTTTATGTGAAACAAACAAACGTCTTGCAAAGCATTGTTATTAATGAATATTTTGTTTGTGCCTTTTCATGTTGCATCATAGTTTCTTTGTCTTATTGCTAGAACTTTGTCTTTCATATTATGATTGAAGTACTATGATCCCAGCTTTGAATGTTTTACAAATACTTTGATCAAGTCTTTGATGGTGCATGTCACCTCAAAAATTATTCTTTCTTTTTATCACTTACCTACTCGAGGACTGACGGAGTTAAGATTGGGGATGTTGATACATTGCAAATGTATCTATAATTTTTGATGTTCCATGCTTGGTTTTATCCACTTTCTTGTGTTTTGTCCACACTTTGGAGTACTTTTCATATGATTTCTTGGATTAACCTATTAACAAGAGCCATAGTGCCAGCTACCTGTTTTCTGCTATTTTTGGTTCCCGGAAAGTAAGAAAATGAATATTCTTGGAATTGGATGGGACAAAAGCCAAAGTGCCTATTTTTTCGGAAGTCATCAGATGCCAGATTATGAGACGGAGAAGGGCCAGAGGGCGGCCACACCACCTGGCCGTGCGGCCAGGCTTGGCCCGCGCCAGGGGGTGGTGTGGCCAGCCGAGGCACCCCCTCGGCCTCTCCTTCCGCCTATAAGATGCCCTCAGGACGAAAACCCTAAGGACCCGATCAAAAATCCATGAAAGAGTCTGTAACCGTCGTCATCTCCATCCCTAGATCTTCTCGGCACCCTGCTGGAAAGGGGAATTCACCCTGGAGGCTTTCTTCATCACCATGCAAGCCTCCGGTGTGATGCGTGAGTAGTTCATCCTTGGACTGCGGATCCATGTAGTAGCTAGATGGCTGGTTCTCCTCCTTTGTGCTTTCATGTCTAGATCTTGTGAGCTCCGTTCATGATCAAGATCATCTATTTGTAATTCTGCATGTTGTGTTTGCGAGGATCCGATGGATATTGAGATTCTATTTCAGATTGATTATTGATTCTATCATGTCTTTGTTATTTGTGATCTTGCATGCTTTCCGTTGTTAGTAGCTATCTTGGGCAAGTAGATGCTAGCAACTCCAAGAGTTAGTATTTATGCTCGATAGTGGGTTCATGCCTCTGGTAATCTGGGAAGTGGCAGAAATCTCTAAGGTACTAGATGCGCTGTTGCTACTAGGGAGAAAACAACAATCCTTTGTTCATAGAACAATCGTATTGTTTACTTTACACGCAATTCGTAAAGCAATAATCTGTTGCTTGCAAATTAATACTAGAGGGGGTTCGGATGATAACCTGAAGGTGGATTATTAGTCATAGATGCAGTTGGATGGCGGTCTATGTATAATGTTGTAATGCCCAATCAAGTTCTAAAGGAGTCAAGATGATTAGTATATGCATGTATTGGTTTCTCGATGTTTGTCAATTGCCCCGCTGTAATTTGTTCACCCAACATGTTATCTATCTTAAGGAGAGCCACCTCTAGTGAACTATGGATCCCGGTCCTTCCTTTTACATACAATCTACAAACTGTTTACTGCTTTGTGTTTACTTTCTACAAACTATTACTTCCTTCCATTTGATTAAACCTTGGTCCTACTGGTTTGATTAAACCTTGGTTTCATAACTGAGGGAAACTTGCTGTTGTGCTCATCATACCTTCCTCTTGGGGTTCCCCAACGAGCTCTACATCAACACTGAGCCATCACGGAGCACCTTCAGCGTGGTCAAGCGGGATCGTGGGGTGCGAGAGGTGTGGCTGGCCGTGCATGGGCACAAAGCACCACCATGGGCACGATAGGAGCAGGAGCGGGATGTCGTCATCATCCTGCTCTTGCCCGCACCGTGGACACCATGCGACATCCAGTGGCATGGCCATGGACATGGAGGAGGTGCTTGCGGGGAGGGACCTTGGCCTCGAGCTCCCCTCCGACTACCCCGTGGAGATACAATGCTCCTGGTCCTCGCCGAGGGCGGCCTACCTGACCACCTGATGACCCACAAGTATAGGGGGTGTATCTCAGTATTTTTGATAAGTAAGATTGTCGGACCCAACGAGGAGCAGAAGGTGTTGACGAGTGGCTTGGAGCAGGAATTCTCTGTAAATACTTAGCAAATGGATTTTTAGGGTTTTTTGATAATGTAGATAAATAAAGTGCGAGTAAATAAAAGATAATAATAATAAATGCAGCAAGTGGCCCAATCCTTTCTTTAGCAAATGACAAGACGGTTGTATTACTTTAGATGACCAAACGTTCTCGAGGACACATGGGAATATCGTCAAGTGCTTTCGCTTCATATAGTTGATTAATCTTCTTTAGTTTGATAAGTGTTGTGTGGGTGAACCTGTGCTAATGTACTGGCCTTCCTAGGACTAATACATACTTGTGATTATACCCCTTGCAAGCATCCGCAAGTACAAGAAAGTAATTAAGACAGAAACATAACCACAGCTTTAAACTCTGAGATCCTAACATCCCTTGTGCAAAGGTTTCCTAACGGGGGTTCAGGTTTCTGTCACTCCGGCAACCCCTACGATTAGTAGCCAAATACACAATGCATTCCCCTAGGCCCATAAAGGTGAAGTGTCATGTAGTCGATGTTCACATGACACCACTAGAAGAACAACACCACAACTTAAATAGCAAACTATTGAATCTTCTCAACACAATTCCACTACTAACAACATGACTTCTCCCATTGATACGTCCATTTTGCATCACCATTCTATATCATAATTTACTGTTATTAATTGATATATTTCATATTAAGAGGTGATACTTATGTATTTTCATCTGTTTTTGCATGGTTGTTGACTTTTGGAGCATGGACCGCTGTAGTCAGGATTCTGATGGAAAAGGTGCTGTTTGGAGGCCAAATTCGCGAAGATCAGAAAATCCGGGAAAATATATGGAAAATCCTATTTTTCTAGAAGACGAAGGAAGCCAGAAGGAGGAGTGGATATGGGCCATAGGGGCCCACACCACCCCCTGGCGTGGGCAAGCCTAGGCCGCGCCACCAGGTGGTGTGGCCGCCCTGGCCCACCTCTGGTGTATATAATCCTCCCAAAACCATAATACTTGGGGAGAGACCACAGAAAGATTCCGCCGCCTCTGCGGGGCGGAAAACATCGAGAGAGAAAGATCTCTCCGGCAGACAGAATTCTGCCGAGGGAATTCCTTCCCGGAGAGGGGAGATCGTCGCCATCAACACCACCATCAAGATGGACTTCATCGGGATCATCATCATCATCATCATGATCACCATCACCATCACCATCATCACCCCTAGCACCATCATCACCATCTCCATATTGTTGTAACAATCGGGTTGAATCTTGCATAGTTCTTAGGGGAAACTTTCCCGGTGTTGATTACTCTTTGTAGTTGATGCTATTGAGTGAACCGTTGAATTATTATTTATGTTCATATTGTTATACATCATTATTCCATCTCTGATCATGATCCATATGATATCTTGTGAGTAGTTCGTTTTGTTCTTAAGGACATGGGAGAAGTCATGTTGTTAGTAGTGGGGTTGTGTTGAGAAAGATTCAATAGTTTGATATTTAAGTTGTGGTGTACTTCTTCTAGTGGTGTCATTTGAATGTCGACTACATGACACTTCACCTATATGGGCCTAGGCGAATGCATTGTGTATTTGGCTACTAATCGTAGGGGTTGTCGGAGTGACAGAAACCTAAACCCCCATTAGGAAACCATTGCACAAGGGACGTCAGGGTCTTAGAGTTTAAAGTTGTGGTTAGGTTTCTACCTTAATTACTTTCTTGTACTTACGGATGTTTGCAAGGGGTATAATCACAAGTATGTATTAGTCCTAGGAAGGTCGGTACATTAGCACAGGTTCACCCACACAACACTTAGCAAGCTAAAGAAGATTAATCAACTATATGAAGCAAAATCACTTGACAGTCTTCCCATGTGTCCTCGAGAACGTTTGGTCATCTTAAGTAATACAACCGGCTTGTCCTTTGATGAATAAAGGATTGGGCCACTTGCTGCATTTATTCCTACTGTCTTTTATTTACTCGTACTTTATTTACTTGCTTTATCAAAAAACCCTAAAAATCCGTTTGCTAAGTATTTGCAGAGAATTCCTGATCCATACCACTAGCCAACACCTTTTTCTCCTCGTTGGGTTCGACACTCTTACTTATCGAAAATACTACGATACACCCCCTATACTTGTGGGTCATCAAGACTATTTTCTGGCGCCGTTGCCAGGGAGTGAAGCGCTATTGGAGAGTGGAACTGGTAAAGAAAACTTCTACTATGAGTATTGGTTACTTCTGTTAGTTGCTTTATTTTCGTTATGGATATTTCGCTAAGTTTCTTGTTTCTTAATGCTAGTACCACTGCTAAGGTAGTAGATGAACCACAACCTGCTGAGAATGATACTTTTAAGATACCTATGAGAATTATTGATCGTGTTATGGATAACTACTATGTTGGGGATGGAACTATCCATCCCGGTGATCATTTGCTCTTTATACATGAATTATGCGGGTTGTTCAAGTGTGCAGGTATTACTACAGATCAAGTTAAGAAGAAGTTATTCTCTTTATCACTAAAAGGAAGAGCTGAGGAATGGTATAAGCTACTGAAGAATGGTCAAGCTCTAGAATGGGAGGAAACAGTACCTCTCTTTTATTCAAAGTTTTATCCTCCTAGTGAGATTCATAATGATCGGAATCAAATATACAACTTTTGGCCTTTTGATGGAGAGAGTATAGCTCATGCTTGGGGGAGATTGAAGTTACTAATGCTCAAATGTCCCATTCATGAGCTCCCCAACAATATTATTATCAATAACTTTTATGCAATGCTTTCTCTTCATGATAACAATTTATTGGATGCTTTTTGTGCTGGATCATTCACTCGCATGGAAGAAGAAGCTAAATGGGATCTTATGGACCGTATTCAAGATAATGCGGAAGCTTGGGAGAATTATAAATGAAGAAAGTCAGGTAGAAATTATGATTATGAATGCATTGAATCTTTTATGGGAACTGATGACTTTCAAAATATTAGTAATGCTTATGGTCTTGATTTACAAGTTATTACAAATTGTTTTAAGGCTTTTGCTTCTTATATTGAAATTCCAAAAAAGGGATGGAACAAGTACCATGCGCCTTATAAAGATATTTTTGACCGTGTTCCTGTTGGGAGTGCTGAGTATTGCACTATTGATCACATCTTACCTGAACCTTATATCGAGAAGATACCCTTCCCAGATAAGGTAAAGGATCATCCTATGATAACTAGTGTAATCACTAAAAGTGAAAAGAGAACTGTAAAACCTGATGAACAAATCCCAGATGAACCTGTTGTAGCAATTGTTAAAGATCTTGTCACTAAAAGTGTAGAAGATGCGCACATAGTCTTTTGTGAAGACGCTTCTAATATTGTCTCACATCCCAATAGAACTAAAAAGGCTAGTGTTCCTATGCTTTCTGTTAGAATTGGTGATCATTGCTATTATGGTTTGTGTGATATTGGTGCTAGTTCAAGTGTTATTCCTTATGAGCATTATAAAGAAATTATGCATGAAATCCGTCCCTGCGAGTTGGAAGAGATTGATGTAGTTATTCACCTTGCTAATAGAGAAACCATCTCTCCAATTGGTATTGTGCGGGATGTAGAAGTTCTTTGTGGTAAGATTAAATATCCTACTGATTTTCTAGTACTTGGTTCAGATGCTAGTAAAATGTAACTACCTCGGTGAATTACGCTCCTAGTTACAAGCCTGGATGAGCAGAAATGGTTGAAATAGTACGGTGGGGCCCAAATGCCACTCACAGGTAGACCTTTCGGCCGTCCCAACCATTTCTAAACATCGGGACAAGAACGGGCAGCGTAATCGGCAAAAAAGGGATCAACTACATACACAAATGAGTATGTATGCAAGCCACCATACAACAAAGACATCGAGCCATTCCATCTAAAAAGAAAGGAAATATAGCAACGCCATACGGCAAGATCCAAATATCCTAGATAGATATAATAGTTTAGGATATCTCCTCATACATCAAACATCAGAGTATCAGGCGGAAGCGGAAGACAAAATCCGAGTACGGATAAGAAGCAAATCGGCATAAGATGCCCCATAAATAAGCAGATCCCGCCCACAGATCTCACGGATCCCGCTCCTAATCTCTACACCGAATGATCGCTGCCCACATCGTCTGCCTCTTCCACCCAAAGATCCATCTTGCGAGTGTACCTGTTCATCTGAACCAATAATTTATCGTGTGAGACCCTAGGGGTACTCCGCAAGTCTTTATGCCTCTAAAGGGGACACAACCTGGGGTGACGCAATTGCAGCAAAATATAAACCCTAGCAATTCTATAGATACTCGCTAACCATCCGCCTAACCAGAGATAGACGGATGTCCATGAATTAATAACAACAGTTATAACAGTTAAAACGGTAATATCCACAGATCCATCCTCCTCCTCGCTTACCGACGAGGAAGCGGACGAACAACCCCCCCATCTGTTGGCAGTTTTAGTATCCATTCCGTGAGTGTTGCACTATTTACTAGTCAGATACCTAGTCTAGTCAAATTAAAAGCGGTACTTTAGTTATGCTTGTCTATGATCGAGAAACTGTGCTCCAAGTCGTCCATAACCGCGGACACGGCTTTCAGAAAGTTTTACCATGCAGGGGTGCACAAATAGCAACACACACTCGATATGCCTCGGAAAAACCAAATCAAAACCCAACGAGGCAGTCACGACAAAGTGATCACAGGATTCAGAAATATTTCAGGGGGCCACCCCATTGAGCTACCCGCAACGAAGTTAGCTGACTCCAAGACGGCCTCAAGGTTTGCGTCGATGGGCTGTGATCGGGAACCCGAAAATGTGACTGGCTTGTCGACACCACGAAAACACTCCGCTTTCCTAAACAAGACAGCAAGATTGCGCCTGCAATTTAAATAAAGCAAGAAAGCATGGCATAAGTACAGGATAGTAAATAAAACCTCAAACTAGTTGGTGGCCCCAAGAAATAAGAATGAATCAAGCTCGCTCGGGGGTTCATAAGCCTCCCGGATGTGGATAGCGAATATTCAAGGAACAGGAATCAAGTACTGGGTCCTACGGGACACAAGTGAGCCTGAAAAACCAAATAGCAATTATGGCTCACCGATGCCACTTTCATTAGTTATCCCATTACTACTCAGGTTAAGTTGTTTAGGTACCTCGTTATCCATCAGACACTCACATACCCTACACATGCTGTTCTACGACTCGCATGGCTCAAACAACTCCTGTAGTAAAGGCTCATGGGATGGAGGAACAAGCTTCGGTGGGGTTTAAAAGTAAAGGCTATGCAATACTTGGGATTCAGTTTAATGCAATCGCGACTCAATGATGCAAGAGTAAGATAGAGGCAATAGGTACTATATGTATGCAAGCATGTGGTAGTGCTTGCCTGGCAGCTCGCTTGAAGCAAGGGATGGATCAGGTAGTGCTCCCGGTTCTCTTGATATATCCCCCTTTCATTGGTCTATTCGAAGAAGAACCAAACAAACAAGGGCCACATAAATAAAGTGCACAAGCATATGAATTAAATGCGACAAGCAAACAACCATGCCATGATGAATGATGCACAATTTGCATGGCATTAAAGTAGCATGGCATGTGTGAGGTGTGGAATACAAGAATAAATCATTTTATTGAGTTTTGGCCCCATTTTATCCTCATATTAGTTGCTGTATACAATATATTTATATGATGCATGCTGCAAATCAAAACATGGAATGCATAAACAGAAAGGTCTCGTCGAGCTAATCATTTTAGACATATTATTTGTTTAATTTGGAGTTATAAAACAAAAGTTATTAATTAATTAAGACAAAAGGGCATTTTATTGTAATTTAAATCAACTTGAAATTTTAAGTGTTCAAAATATATTTTGAATGGCATATTTGAATTCCTCATATTTTTCTGATCTCAAAACATATATTATATGTATTATTTGGGTTTATATTTTAAAAGATATTTAAAAACAGAAATAAATTTGAATTTGAATTAATTTGAAAAAGATTTGAATTAAAACAGATATGCAGAAATACTTTTTATACACAGATTTAGCTAGCCACAGTCAATGACCAGTGGGGCCAGCAGCTGACTCAGCAGCACACTGCGCAGAAAAGCTTCTGTCACCGCGGAAATGCTAGCCATGCGCAGACAGTGGGGCCGAACAGCCCACGCTGGCCAATGGAAGCGAGCGCGCAGGGACCGACAGGTGGGGCTGCGGCTGGAGCGCGGGTTGAAGGTGAAAGAGGCCAGGGGGTTTCCTGTAAAAGTGCTAGCGCGGCTGACTAGTGGGCCTAGAGGAGCGCGGGTTTAGGAGTAAAAAGCTCTAGGGGGTTTAACGCAAAACGGCATCGCGATGCACTGTGCTTCTTCCTCTCTCTGCGCCGAGCGACGGATCGGTGCGAGGCGCGGGCGGGGATCGATCCAGGGACCTGGCGTGCGCGCGCGGAGGCGGCAGCCAGTGCGGTGGCTTGGGGTTGTTGCTAGGAGGGCGGACGGGGCCTAGTTGAGGCTTGGCGCTACGCGGGAGCGAGCAGACAGAAGCGAGCGGCGGCGCGCGGAGGGCGTTCGACGGCCGGTCCGGCGGCACTAGACGGTGATGGCGAGGCGGACCATGTCGGGGAGGAAGAGGGGCTCACCGCGGGCTTGATGGTGTAGGTGGATCGGGCTGAGAGGCAGGGGATCGTCGACGTGGCTCGCGGACGGCGGCTAGGGTTTGTCGTCGGGGCGGCGGTGGTCTCCGGCTCTGGCGCTTCTCCTCCTCGACAGCGGGTACAGGCGGCCTCCTAGGCGTCTCCTCGTTCTTCCTCTACACCCAGAGCGTCACGCCACCGGCTGGTTCGAGGGTTCGGTGGTGGACAGACGGTGGCCGGCGCTGGGGTAGACGGCGGTGATGTAGAAGAGAGGGGAGAGCAGGGCGCCTCGGCCAGATCTGGAGAGCCAAAGGAGAGCCGAGAGGGAGCAGATAGGGATGGGAGAGGCGTGGGTGCCGTGGGAAGTGGGGTGGATGGAAAAGGTGGCTCAGCCTCCTTTCCTCCTCCCTTCCTCACGTGCTCGGTCGGGGCAGGGCAGGGCAGGGCAGGGCAGGTGGGGTAGGGTGAGGCCAAGGGGTAGGCAGGGGAGGCTCGGGCTGGGGGTCCCCTAGGCAGAGAGAGAGAGCTAGAGAGAAAAAGGGTTGGCTCGGGTGGATGCTAGGGTTGGGAGTAGAGGAGGGTATGGCTCAGGTGAGGCTTAGCTAGGGTTGGGGCTGGATGGGCAGGGTGGCCAAGTGGGGCCAAGCTAGGGTAGGTCATGGTGGGGTGGCTCGGGTAGAGAGAGGAGAGATGAGGGAGGGTACTTAGGGTTTGGTTTAGAATAGGTATAGATTAGGGTTTAAGAGAGAGGGGGGGTATGGTGATGATGAGGTAGGTGGTGGTTTAGGGCTTAGAGAGATAGATGGAGTGTTTCTTTGCCAAGATCAAGCATGCTCTAGACAAGCTCTAACAAGATCAAGTCAAGAAAAAGAGAGGGATGGGATGATAGGGTTTAAGCAAGATCAAACTAGATCAAGCCAAAAGAAGGGATAGAGATAGAGATGATCCACTCAAAAATCAAATAAAATCTAAAAAGACAAGCAAAAGGTGGTACTTGCATGGCCCATGCAAAACTAATTTAATGCCATGTTATTCTTGTGAAAACAATAATATTAAACATGGCATTGTTCCTTCGCATTTCCAAAAGTGGAATAAAGCCAAGCAAAAGAAATGAAAGGATGCCCCATGTGGAGTAGTTGGAGATGGCCATGTTTGAAATAAAATGGGACATGCTAGTGTGTATGTTCAACTAGATGATTAATAGTCCCAAAAATATTCCAACATGAGCATAATTCCATGATAATCCATATGGAAGCTAGGAAAAAAGGGTTCCACCCACAAGGCATGCAAAGGTGGCCATGTGGCTCTCATATATCACTAATGTGAAAACATCATGATGCCAAGATGAGAGCATGTGGAAAAGAATTGGATCCATCCCAACCCACATGAGCTAGAGGTAAACTCAAATAAAGTGCAAAGCTCATATTTAGTTGGATGGTGGAATTATAAGGTGGTGAAAGAAAAGGTGGTGGAGTTGAATAAAATATATGCCCCCAACTCAACTTGGGCATTTAAACAATATATCAAGAACCAAATACAATATCAAGAGGCAAATACAATTAATAATGCATATGAGAGAAGAACCAAATCAAAAGGGTTTTATATGATGCTCAAATGCAAGGTGGCATGATGACATGAGCATGATATAATGATGATGCAACAAATATATGTAGGAAGGTAGCATCTATATAGACTAGGCTAGTAGCATTGCAATTGTTAGACAATTGGGATGCTACAACTCTCCCCCACTAAACAAGAATCTCGCCCCGAGATTCCTAGGAAAAAGAGAACAACACAAGAAGAGGCGGGTGTTCGGAACGAAGGTGATCCTTGCGTTCCCAAGATGATGAAGAACGGAATGGTGCGACCACTACACCTTGCAAAACTTGCTAGACTTGTTGCGAGTCTTGCGTTTTGCTTGAGAAACAACGGGGTAGAAGAGTTGGAGGATTGTCGAGAGACAAGAAGGATAGGATGGACATAGCTCCGGTTTCCTCAAGAAACATGATAAAAGAAAAAGATCCACTGGTGAAAGAAAGGACGAAATGATGTATCATGGATAAAGAAAGACACACCATTAAGATTAAAGATTTACCGATACTAGAGAGGATGAATCTTTGTCTCGCCGTAAGAAGAGAGCTAGATAGGAGAGGTTTTGAACCACTATGACAATAGCATCATATTTCCTCTCGGATTAGAGAAATGAAGCACGGAAACAATATTGCCTTCAAACAATAGAGTCCCTTGATATGGACGGAAAGATTTAGTTAGACATTGTCGGATTAGATTCTTGTTGCGCCGGTAAGACTCCAAAGGATCACGCAATTGAGGTGCGCGGATATAACTTCCAGAGACGGATGTGAAGCTAGATCATGGTGGAATCCCGAGAAGCAAGGAATATGGAGGATCTGGAGTTTATTGTAGAGGTACTTATTGCTTTCTTTAGCCTTGAGGCTAACGCAATAGATTTGCGGCTGATGGCCTCAACCATAATTGGCTTTACCACAGAAAAAGACTTGATGAAACAAAGAGATAGATAGTTTCCTTTCATCTCGTTTGGGGATGTCGAGCACCGGTAGAAAGACGAGGATAGAAAGGAGTTTGCGTTTGTTTCCACCAGATAATTGAAGATTTTGCTCCGTGTAGAAAGGGTGAGATCACCACAAGAGATTATTGATTACCTTCTTCGAGAGAGCACTCCGGAAGAACAAGGACGGAAGTAAAAGTATCGAGGGATAAAGGCCACTTCTAACTTCCGTGGAATGAGTGAAATCACATTAATTCACCAATTCAATGTACAAGAGCGAATGATAAGAGTAGTGGTATGCTAGCTACTCCATCCCGCACTCAAAGCATTACTCCGTACATGAATAAGAAAATCATGCAACCCAACTACTAAAACAGACTGAAGGTATCGACAAAAGAGCTCATGGAACCCCATAAGAAAACAAAGATTGATGCAACCGATTCACCGGATTCATAGATAGATAAAGATGATGATGTTGTCGTCATATCATAAGTAACCAGCCACCGGAAAGATATGAAGGAAGATCACGTAGGCAACTGCAAGATTCCACAGATAAAGAAAAAGATAGCACCACTTGAACATAAGGAATACAAGATCTGGAAGGTCTTCATGGCCTCCGGTGGATTGAGCATAGATGATAGAACGAGAGGGTTTCAAAAGATCACTTGACGAGACTGAGGTGGAAAAAAAAACTCCATGTTCTTCTTGAAAAGATTGAGAGAGATTTAGCAGTCTTGAGGAAACTTTAGCGAAACGATGATGATAACTTGCCAACAAGGAACAACTCCGGATTGGTTGAAGATGGAGGATGGAATTAACAATGGACTTGCTAATTCCAGAATTGAAGCGATCTGTGTAGCAGAAGGACGTGGTCGAGATAGGTGACTTCAAGAAGCCAGAATTTCTCACTTTGAGACTTTGCACACAGGTAGTGCTCACGAAGCTTTTGAGAAAGAGACATAGATGATCCTCCATGTCTTTTCATTTATATGGAATAGGCAAGCATATTAACAACATATACCACCCTGGATTAATAGGATATTCCCAGAATATCAAGTTCAAGAGACGGGAGAAACGAACGAATGCTCAAAACACTTTCTGAGCTCAACGCTCTTTGAAAGATCAATATTAAGAGCACGGGTTCGTGTTGAAGAAGATGCACTGGAAGAATAGATTATCTGGTCCTTCGAAAGAAAGGAGATGACACCTGGTTCACAATGTCGATTGGATCGCCGGTTACAAAGATAAAGAGATCTTGGATAAGAAACGATGATAGCTCATACCTCAAGCAAAGCTATCAGAGACGAAAAGATGCAATTCCCTCGTATCAAAGAGAATTTTGCAGATATGGAGTTCAAAAAGATGTGCAGCATGATGGACAGATGATAGACCGCCGTAGTGCTTTGAGAAACTCCGGATTGCCAAAGATGCTTGAATATGCATAGATATGATCACGATGTACTCAAAATCACAGGAGATAACCTTATCCTCCAGATGGTGACGGTTGATAGCATTTTTCCATATTCCAATCGACACTTATCATGAGTGGAATATAGCTATGCCGAGAACCAAATTACAATCATCAGCATCGGATCGACACATGTTATGTAATTAGCCCAAGAGAATTGGAGATGAAAAGAAACTCCAGGATTAAGCGCCGGTGACCAAAGAATGAGTTAGCATGAACATGCTGATAAAAGGGAGATAGATAATGTTTCACACACGACTGAAAAGGAGTGTGGAAGCACAGATGTATCAAAGAAAAAATTTCCGCATTTTTCGGCATTAAAATACCAATAGATGCGCAAAATCACTTATCTGGTAGAGATTAGCAACAGATGCTTTCACAGAAAGATGAGTTGCTAGAAGGAAGGACACCCTTAAGAAGATGGCACCGGTTAACAAGAAGTCAGATAGATCGCGCCGGTTTGCAAAAGCCTGACGGTATGGAATGTACCAACAGTTGATAACCAAAGGCATATGGTGATAACAAATTGGATGCAACAGCTAGACAAGGGATTACACACACACACACTTTCTATGGTACTATGGGAACCCAGAACACGTGAATCCTAGTTTGAATTTTAAGAAGAGGATTGAAAACGTTACACTTCCTTACCAGAAAAGGGTGGTGGGTGGGTAAGAAGAAAAGTGGAAGCAGTCCTACTCTCGCGTTTTGTTTTTCCCTAGTATACATAACTACCAAAAATATTTGCTAGATGCACAACGACCATTTGGTGAGACCACGAAGGCGGGATGGCTCTGATACCAATTGTAACTACCTCGGTGAATTACGCTCCTAGTTACAAGCCTGAATGAGCAGAAATGGTTGAAATAGTACGGTGGGGCCCAAATGCCACTCACAGGTAGACCTTTCGGCCGTCCCAACCATTTCTAAACATCGGGACAAGAACAGTGGCGTGAATCGGCAGTAAGGGATCAACTACATACACAAATGAGTATGTATGCAAGCCACCATACAACAAAGACATCGAGCCATTCCATCTAAAAAGAAAGGAAATATAGCAACGCCATACGGCAATATCCAAAGATCCTAGATAGATATAATAGTTTAGGACATCTCCTCATACATCAAACATCAGAGTATTAGTCTGAAGAGGAAGACAAAATCCGAGTACGGATAAGAAGTAAATCGCATAAGATGCCCCATAAATAAGCAGATCCATACAGATCTCACGGATCCCGTTCTCGAATCTCTACACGAATGATCGTTGCCCACATCGTCTCTCTTCTACCCAAAGATCCATCTTGCGAGTGTACTGCTCATCCGAACCAATAATTTATCGTGTGAGACCCTAGGGTACTCAGCAAGTCTTTATGCCTCTAAAGGGGACACAACTGGGTGACGAATTGCAGCAAAAGATAAACCCTAGCAATTCTATAGATACTGCTAACCATCCGCCTAACCAGATGATAGCGGATGTCCGTGAATTAATAACAACAGTTATAACAGTCATAACGGTAATATCCACAGATCCATCCTCCTCCTCGCTTACCGACGAGGAAGCGGACGAACAACCCCCCCATCCGTTGGCAGTTTTAGTATCCATTCCGTGAGTGTTGCACTATTTACTAGTCAGATACCTAGTCTAGTCAAATTAAAAGCGGTACTTTAGTTATGCTTGTCTATGATCGAGAAACTGTGCTCCAAGTCGTCCATAACCGCGGACATGGCTTTCGTGAAAGTTTTACCATGCAGGGTGCACAAATAGCAACACACACTCGATATGCCTCGGAAAAACCAAATCAAAACCAACGAGGCGTCCACGACAAAGCGATCACAGGATTCAGAAATATTTCAGGGGCCACCCCATTGAGCTACCCATAGCGGTTAGCTGACTCGAGACGGCCTCAAGGTTTGCGTCTGGTGTGAACGATTGGGAACCGAAAATGTGGCGGGCTTGTCGACACTGCGAAAACACTCCGCTTTCCTAACAAGATGCGTGCGAGACTCGCACAATTTAAATAAAGCGATAAAGCATGGCATAAGTACAGGATAGTAAATAAAACCTCAAACTAGTTGGTGGCCCCAAGAAATAAGAATGAATCAAGCTCGCTCAGGGGTTCATAAGCCTCCCGGATGTGGATAGCGCGAATATTCAAGGAACAGGAATCAAGTACTCGGGGTCCTACGGGACACAAGTGAGCCTGAAAAACCAAATAGCAATTATGGCTCACCGATGCCACTTTCATTAGTTATCCCATTACTGCTCAGGTTAAGTTGTTTAGGTACCTCGTTATCCATCAGACACTCACATACCCTACACATGCTGTTCTACGACTCGCATGGCTCAAGCAACTCCTATAGTAAGGCTCATGGGATGGAGGAACAAGCTTCGGTGGGGTTTAAAAGTAAAGGCTATGCAATACTTGGGATTCAGTTTAATGCAATCGCGACTCAATGATGCAAGAGTAAGATAGAGGAAATAGGTACTATATGTATGCAAGCATGTGGTAGTGCTTGCCTGGCAGCTCAGTTGAAGCAAGGGATGGATCTGGGTAGTAATCCTGGTTCTCTTGATATATCCCCTGCTCAGCGTCTATTCGAAGAAGAACCAAACAAACAAGGGCCACATAAATAAAGTGCACAAGCATATGAATTAAATGCGACAAGCAAACAACCATGCCATGATGAATGATGCACAATTTGCATGGCATTAAAGTAGCATGGCATGGGTGAGGTGTGGAATACAAGAATAAATCATTTTATTGAGTTTTGGCCCCATTTTATCCTCATATTAGTTGCTGTATACAATATATTTATATGATGCATGCTGCAAATCAAAACATGGAATGCATAAACAGAAAGGTCTCGTCGAGCTAATCATTTTAGACATATTATTTGTTTAATTTGGAGTTATAAAACAAAAGTTATTAATTAATTAAGACAAAAGGGCATTTTATTGTAATTTAAATCAACTTGAAATTTTAAGTGTTCAAAATATATTTTGAATGGCATATTTGAATTCCTCATATTTTTCTGATCTCAAAACATATATTATATGTATTATTTGGGTTTATATTTTAAAAGATATTTAAAAACAGAAATAAATTTGAATTTGAATTAATTTGAAAAAGATTTGAATTAAAACAGATATGCAGAAATACTTTTTATACACAGATTTAGCTAGCCACAGTCAATGACCAGTGGGGCCAGCAGCTGACTCAGCAGCACACTGCGCAGAAAAGCTTCATCACGCATGAAATGTATAGCCCATGCGCAGACAAAGTGGGGCCATGACCAGCCCACGCCCGAAAGCGAAGCGTCTTGACCGACAGGTGGGGCTGCGGCTGGAGCGCGGGTTGAAGGTGAAAGAGGCCAGGGGGTTTCCTGTAAAAGTGCTAGCGCGGCTGACTAGTGGGCCTAGAGGAGCGCGGGTTTAGGAGTAAAAAGCTCTAGGGGGTTTAACGCAAAACGGCATCGCGATGCACTGTGCTTCTTCCTCTCTCTGCGCCGAGCGACGGATCGGTGCGAGGCACGGGCGGGGATCGATCCAGGGACCTGGCGTGCGCGCGCGGAGGCGGCAGCCAGTGCGGTGGCTTGGGGTTGTTGCTAGGAGGGCGGACGGGGCCTAGTTGAGGCTTGGCGCTACGCGGGAGCGAGCAGACAGAAGCGAGCGGCGGCGCGCGGAGGGCGTTCGACGGCCGGTCCGGCGGCACTAGACGGTGGTGGCGAGGCGGACCATGTCGGGGAGGAAGAGGGGCTCACCGCGGGCTTGATGGTGTAGGTGGATCGGCCGAGAGGCGGGATCGCCGACGCGTGGCTCATGACGGCAGCTAGGGTTTGTCGTCGGGGCGGCGGTGGTCTCCGGCTCTGGCGCTTCTCCTCCTCGACGGCGGGTACAGGCGGCCTCCTAGGCGTCTCCTCGTTCTTCCTCTACACCCAGAGCGTCACGCCACCGGCTGGTTCGAGGGTTCGGTGGTGGACAGACGGTGGCTTGCCACTGGGGTACGCGGTGATGTAGAAGAGAGGGGAGAGCAGGGCGCCTCGGCCAGATCTGGAGAGCCAAAGGAGAGCCGAGAGGGAGCAGATAGGGATGGGAGAGGCGTGGGTGCCGTGGGGAGTGGGGTGGATGGAAAAGGTGGCTCGGCCTCCTTTCCTCCTCCCTTCCTCACGTGCTCGGTCGGGGCAGGGCAGGGCAGGTGGGGTAGGGTGAGGCCAAGGTGTAGGCAGGGGAGGCTCGGGCTGGGGGTCCCCTAGGCAGAGAGAGAGAGCTAGAGAGAAAAAGGGGTGGCTCGGGTGGATGCTAGGGTTGGGAGTAGAGGAGGGTATGGATCGGGTGAGGCTTAGCTAGGGTTGGGGCTGGATGGGCAGGGTGGCCAAGTGGGGCCAAGCTAGGGTAGGTCATGGTGGGGTGGCTCGGGTAGAGAGAGGAGAGATGAGGGAGGGTACTTAGGGTTTGGTTTAGAATAGGTATAGATTAGGGTTTAAGAGAGAGGGGGGGTATGGTGATGATGAGGTAGGTGGTGGTTTAGGGCTTAGAGAGATAGATGGAGTGTTTCTTTGCCAAGATCAAGCATGCTCTAGACAAGCTCTAACAAGATCAAGTCAAGAAAAAGAGAGGGATGGGATGATAGGGTTTAAGCAAGATCAAACTAGATCAAGCCAAAAGAAGGGATAGAGATAGAGATGATCCACTCAAAAATCAAATAAAATCCAAAAAGACAAGCAAAAGGTGGTACTTGCATGGCCCATGCAAAACTAATTTAATGCCATGTTATTCTTGTGAAAACAATAATATTAAACATGGCATTGTTCCTTCGCATTTCCAAAAGTGGAATAAAGCCAAGCAAAAGAAATGAAAGGATGCCCCATGTGGAGTAGTTGGAGATGGCCATGTTTGAAATAAAATGGGACATGCTAGTGTGTATGTTCCACTAGATGATTAATAGTCCCAAAAATATTCCAACATGAGCATAATTCCATGATAATCCATATGGAAGCTAGGAAAAAAGGGTTCCACCCACAAGGCATGCAAAGGTGGCCATGTGGCTCTCATATATCACTAATGTGAAAACATCATGATGCCAAGATGAGAGCATGTGGAAAAGAATTGGATCCATCCCAACCCACATGAGCTAGAGGTAAACTCAAATAAAGTGCAAAGCTCATATTTAGTTGGATGGTGGAATTATAAGGTGGTGAAAGAAAAGGTGGTGGAGTTGAATAAAAGATATGCCCCCAACTCAACTTGGGCATTTAAACAATATATCAAGAACCAAATACAATATCAAGAGG
This sequence comes from Avena insularis, assembly GCA_023614405.1. Taxonomy (NCBI): domain Eukaryota; kingdom Viridiplantae; phylum Streptophyta; class Magnoliopsida; order Poales; family Poaceae; genus Avena; species Avena insularis. The sequence goes on from JAJUPC010000099.1 coordinate 641,855, forward strand.
CAAATACAATTAATAATGCATATGAGAGAAGAACCAAATCAAAAGGGTTTTATATGATGCTCAAATGCAAGGTGGCATGATGACATGAGCATGATATAATGATGATACAACAAATATATGTAGGAAGGTAGCATCTATATAGACTAGGCTAGTAGCATTGCAATTGTTAGACAATTGGGATGCTACATAAAACTTATCCCATCATTTTTGGTAGACCTTTCTTGAGTACTTGTGGAGCTATTATAGATTGCAAAAGGGAGAAAATCTTAACTAAGTTTGATGGGGAATCTTATGAGTTTAACTTTTCGAAATTTACTAAAGAACCTTGTGAAAATAAAACCCATAATGAGGATTTTCGAGTTGAACAGCTTGCGTCTATTTCTCTTGCTCCTGACAATGCTTTGCAGCAATTTATGGAAGACCATGAAAGTGAGATCTTCATGGAAGAAAGGAATGAGATTGACGAGATTCTCCGTCGTCAACCCAAGATGCTTAAGCATAAATTGTCTGTAGAAGACTTGGGTACCACGTTGCCACCTAAAAAGGATCCGGTCTTCGATCTAAAACCTCTCCCTGACGATCTTAAATATGCTTACATTGATGATAAAAAGATATATCCTGTTGATGTCTACGCACTTCTATTCTTGTAGACAGTTGTTGGGCCTCCAAGTGCAGAGGTTTGTAGAACAGCAACAAGTTTTCCCTTAAGTGGATCTCCCAAGGTTTATCGAACTCAGGGAGGAAGTGGTCAAAGGTATTACCTCTCAAGCAACCCTGCAATCAAGATACAAGAAGTCTCATGTGTCCCCAACACACCCAATACACTTGTCAGGTGTATAGGTGCACTAGTTCGGTGAAGAGATAGTGAAACACAAGTGGGATGGATAATTATAAGTGGTAATGGTGATAGAGAATTGCTTGGTGGCGTGGAAAAGACTAAAGTAAAACTGAAATAAAGATGGAAACAAGCAAACATGCAATAGATCTAATTGCAAACAGTGTTTCAATGCTAAGAAACAAGGCTTAGGGATCATACTTTCACTAGTGAACACTCTCATATAAATATCTTCTCTTTATGATACTACTCTTAACTACTCTCCGGTTGAACACTCTATCGATGGTAGGGCTATAACAGCACACCTCAAAGTAAACCTTTCCCATCTAGATAACCCCACACTGTCACCTTGAGTACTAGATGAGTCCAACAAACACCACAATTTCATAAAGACATCCAACTCCAAATATAACTCATAACAAGTATTTGTAATCTCTAGCCTAAGTGCCACCATGGTATGCACGCTGTCACTTTCACACACATGGGGGTAGCAGAGATCTATTAAAGCACTTGAGTAGCAAGGTAGATCTATAGATTACAAGCTCATGATCTCAATAAGATCATGCATAGAGAGAGAGAGAGATGAACACATAGCTACAGGTAGAACCCTTAGCCTTGAGAGAGAACTACTCCCTCCTCATCATGGGAATCAACAATGGTGATGGAGATGGTAGTGGAGATCGATGGAGATGGCTCCAGGGGCACTTTCCCGTCCCGGCAGGGTGCCGAAACAGAGACTTTCTGTCCCCCAAATCTCCCCTTCAGTGGCGGTAGTGCATCAGAACTTTTCGTGGATTTCTGATTTATGATCTAGGGTTTTGGTATCGGGAGGCTCTTATAGGCGAAGATGCAAGGTCAGTGGAGGCCAGAGGGGCCCACACCACATGGTGGCGCGGCCAGGGCTAGCCGGCGCCACCACATGGTGTGGATAGCCCCTGGCCCCTCTCCGTATCGTATTCTGGCTCCATGAGTCTCCGGGAAAAATAGGCATATTGGCTTTTGTCCCGTCCAATTCCGAGAATATTCATTTTCTGACTTTCTGGAACCAAAAACAGCAGAAAACAGGCAACTGGCACTGTGGCTCTTGTTAATAGGTTAGTCCAAGAAATCATATGAAAAGTACTCCAAAGTATGGACAAAACACAAGAAAGTAGATAAAACCAAGCATGGAACATCAAAAATTATAGATTCATTTGCAATGTATCAACATCTCCAAGCTTAACTCCTGCTCGTCCTCGAGTAGGTAAGTGATAAAAAGAAAGAATAATTTTTGAGGTGACATGCACCATCATAAACTTGATCAAAGTATTTGTAAAACATTCAAAGCTGGGATCATAGTACTTCAATCATAGCATGAAAGGCAAAGTTATAGCAATAAGATAAAGAAACTATGGTGCAACATGAAAAGGCACAAACAAAAGATTCATGAATAACAATGCTTTGCAAGACATTTGTTTGTTTCACATAAAGAAAACATAGCATAGTAGTATTCAGCTTGTCCCTCATAGCGTAGCAAATATAAATGCATAGGACACCTTCAAAGTTTATAAGAGTGATTAGATACAAATAGTTTAAAACAAGCAATATCAAGTTATGCATCAATCAACTAGTTTTGGGACAATGCACATAGAACTAAGAATGGCCACTATTCTCTCAAAGTAGGTGCATAAAGATAGAAGGTGGAGACTCAATATAATGGTGGAATAAAGGCCTTCATAGAAGGAAGTAGGTATTCAAGTCTCATAAAGAGCTTCCAAAAATTATGGTACTTATAGCTTTCAGCTCTCATTGCCCCTATCATAAGCATCTTGAAGTGATTAAGGTTAAAGTGAACAAACTATGGTGTACATGCTTGACGAAGTATAAGTCAAAAATCTCATGTCCCTTGTATACGAGGGCCGTTCCTCATGCTACTAAAGTTTAGTCACCGGTAAGTTCTTGTCATCGTAAGTACATGTGTATCATAGAGAACCGCCAACGGGGTACCCCTTGCCCGATGATACGGAAGAATCCCCATATCAAAATGACAAGGCAAGCAGACAACGAGCATCTCAGCAATCTTCTTATTTACCATGGGAATATGGTGCTTTTTTCTCTCTTTCGTCTTTTCATATTCTCTCTTTTTTCTCCTTTTCTCTTTTTTCTCAATATAGGACTCTTTTTTTATAAGAAGAATGCTTCATAGACAGCTCATTATGGTTACGCTGCAGGTTTCCACCATGTCAGCATGGATTAGACTAGTGGCCCAGGCGTTTCTCTAACACATATACATAACTCCATGGACTTACAAGCTCCCCTTTCATTTCACACCGACGACATCCATATACAAAAGAGCATGATATCAACTAGGTACAAAGTACCCGTGCAATGTTGAAAGCGTTCCCCATGACATCATGGTTCTGCTAATCCCCAACAAATAAGTGCAAGCATATACAACATAGACGACACAATGGTTCAAGTTTATTAAGGGCAAGAAAAGTAAAGTGTGCCATCAAGTTCGTGAGAGCTTTAATCACTAGTTTTCTCATAACAAGTTTAATTTGGAAGGTAAACAAAAGCATGAATATACTTGGAATAGCATAAGCTAGTAGGTAGGTATGGTGGACTCTTTGGAATAACTTGGTTTAGGGAGTTGGATGCATGAGTGGAACTCATACTTGGTTGTGGAGGCTAGCAAAAGACTGGGAGCGACAAACTAAGAGAGCAATAATGGCCATAATCATGCAGAGTGACAAAACATCATTGATCAAAGCATAAAGTGATACTACAAGTTGAAAACTAAAGGATCATAAAGGCTATGGTGACTTGAGATAGTCATAACATGGTGTGAGCATGCGCCAAGTCAACCCAAATAAAGCATCAAAGGTGAATACCACTATACTATGCTTTAATATGCTAAAACAACGCATGATTCATCCAAGGCACATTAAGCAATCTCAATTGTTTATAACAAGTCATGCTACAACAAAGAATACTAAGCATAAAGCCAAAACAATATCAAGCATGGCATGACAAAGCATAGGCCACAGTCAAAAACAAGCTCTTTTTACCATATAAGTATGAACTTTCCTACTCTTTCCCAAACCAAACCAAACTATTTGCAAACCAATGTATGAAAGAGGGGGTCCAACCAATTTAACCAAAACGAAAACAAAAAAGAAGACGCTCCAAGAACAACACAACTGTGCTTGAAACAATAAAAATGAAGCGTTTGGAAGAAACCTGAGATTTTTATTGATGAAGAAGGGGATGCCTTGGGCATACCCAAGATTTGAAGCTTGTACTTCTTGGATATTTCTTGGGGTGACACACGTGGCATCCCCAAGCTTGAGCTTTAGTCCATCCTTCATATCATTACTCATTCCTTCCATACACCTGAAATTTTCCCTTCATACAAAACTTCACACAATCTTTATTAGCAACATTAGTGCACTCAAGATAATAGGTCTTAAGGTTCAGTTCTAACACCAAATAAACTTCCATTAGAACACTAGCTACTGTAGCACTTTCCTCAAAAAGCTCAATTCCCCAGAAGAACTCAAAAAGGAACCAACAAGAAGCAAATGCAGAAAATGGCAGAAATCTGTCAAAACAGACCAGCAGGTAAAGACGATTTTTTTCGAAGACCTTCTGTTGCTCAAATCAAAAAGTGTTGAACTAACGAAAGTTATATAACAACCTGGGGCAGAAGCACAAAAATTCATGCTTCAAAAAGACATTCAGATATTTTACACGAATTTTTACGGTGAAGCACAAAAATCTGTTTCGGGACAGCAACTTTCCCAATCATTACTTCTCTCTCATTAGAGGTTACTCTTGGCTCAAAAAGAAAATAAAAAGGATAAGGAGCGGTTATTACCCAATAAGTACTGAAGTAATAACTTCCAAGAATCATCTAAAACTTTTGGGTTATCTCCCAATAAGTACTTTTTCTTTAACGCCTTTAAGTTAGGCATGATAGTTTGAGAAGATGCTCACATAAGAAATATGAATTTAAATAAAAGAGAGCATCAAGAAGCAAATTCAAAGCACATTTAAGTCTAACCCGCTTCCTATGCATAGGAATCTTGTAAATAAACAAGTCATGAAAGCACAAAGCAACAAGCATAGGAAAGCAAAACAAGTGCAACTTCAAAACTTTCAACATAAATTGGGGAAACTTAATATTGTTGAGATACATAAGACCATGTTTCCCTCTCTCATAATAACTTTCAGTAGCAACATGAATAAAATTAACAATATAACTATCACAAGAAACATTCTTATCATGAGCCACATGCATAAAAGAATTAATATCCCCACATAAACATAGTCATTCTTATTGATTGTAGTGGGAGCAAATTCAACAAAATAGCTATCATTATTATTTTCATCACCATAATCATCAAATATAGGAGGCATATTGTAGTCATAATTAATTTTCTCCTCAATAGTAGGTGGACTGAAAATATCATATTCATCATTGTAATCATCATATATTGGAGGCATAGTATCATCAAAGTAAAATTTCTCCTTCGTTCTTGGGGGACTAAAAATATCATGCTCATCAAAACTAGCTTCCCCAATCTTAGACTTTTCCATAGCATTAGCAATAATGGTGTCCAAAGAATTCATACTAACAACATTGCTATTAGCATGCAAATAAAGTTCCATATGTTTTTTAATTTTCTCTTCAAACACTTCATGTCCCAACTCAAGATAAATACTATAAAGCTCTCTAATTTTTTTGTTGTTTTCCATTAAGCCTAACTAGTGAAAACAAGAAACAAAAAGACAAAATTGCAGAATCTAAAGGAAATAACTTCGAGCACTCACACTGGAGGATGTGAGTACCTTTTACCTAACCTCCCTGGCAACGGCGCCAAAAATAGGCGTTTGCCATTGGAGATTCTTCTTCTTTAATCCTCCGGTGTGAATACCTTTTACCTTACTTCCCCAGCAACGGCGCCAGAAAATAGCTTGATGTCTATGCACTTCTATTCTTGTAAACAGTTGTTGGGCCTCCAAGTGCAGAGGTTTGTAGAACAGCAGCAAGTTTTCCCTTAAGTGGATCACCCAAGGTTTATCAAACTCAGGGAGGAAGTGGTCAAAGGTATTACCTATCAAGCAACCCTGCAATCAAGATACAAGAAGTCTCTTGTGTCCCCAACACACCCAATACACTTGTCAGGTGTATAGGTGCACTAGTTCGGCGAAGAGATAGTGAAACACAAGTGGGATGGATAATTATAAGTGGTAATGGTGATAGAGAATAGCTTGGTGGCGTGGAAAAGACTAAAGTAAAACTAAAATAAAGATGGAAACAAGCAAACATTCAATAGATCTAATTGCAAACGGTGTTTCAATGCTAAGAAACAAGGCCTAGGGATCATACTTTCACTAGTGAACACTCTCATATAAATATCTTATCTTTATGATACTAATCTTAACTACTCTTCGGTTGAACACTCTAATCGATGGTAGGGCTATAATAGCACACCTCAAAGTAAACCTTTCCCATCTAGATAACCCCACACTGTCACCTTGAGTACTAGATGAGTCCAACAAACACCACAATTTCATAAAGACATCCAACTCCAAATATAACTCATAACAAGTATTTGTAATCTCTAGCCTAAATGCCACCATGGTGTGCACGCTGTCACTTTCACACACATGGGGAGAGCAGAGATCTATTAAAGCACTTGAGTAGCAAGGTAGATCTATAGATTACAAGCTCATGATCTCAATAAGATCATGCATAGAGAGAGATGAACACATAGCTACCGGTAGAACCCTTAGCCTCGAGAGAGAACTACTCCCTCCTCATCACGGGAATCAGCAATGGTGATGGAGATGGTGGTGGAGATCGATGGAGATGGCTCCGGGGGCACTTCCCCGTCCCGGCAGGGTGCCGGAACAGAGACTTTCTGTCCCCCGAATCTCCCCTTCAGTGGCGGCGGCGCAGCGAAACTTTTCGTGGATTTATGATTTATGATCTAGGGTTTTGGTATCGGGAGGCTCTTATAGGCGAAGAGGCAAGGTCGGTGGAGGCCAGAGGGGTCCACACCACATGGTGGCGCGGCCAGGGCTAGCCCGCGCCACCACATGGTGTGGCTGGCCCCTGGCCCCTCTCCGTCTCGTATTCTGGCTCCGTGAGTCTCCGGGAAAAATAGGCATATTGGCTTTGTCCCGTCCAATTCCGAGAATATTCATTTTCTGACTTTCTGGAACCAAAAACAGCATAAAACAAGCAACTGGCACAGTGGGTCTTGTTAATAGGTTAGTCCAAGAAATCATATGAAAAGTACTCCAAAGTGTGGACAAAATACAAGAAAGTAGATAAAACCAAGCATGGAACATCAAAAATTATAGATACATTTAATGTATCACCTGTTATTATCAGCTCTAAACTTTTAGGGAAGGAAGAAGAAAGGTTATTGGAGGTTTTGAAGAAACACCGAGGGGCTATGGGCTATACTCTGGATGATAAAAGGGATTTCACCTACTATATGTCAGCATGCTATCAATATAGAACCAGATGTAAAGCTAGTAGTAGAGCACCAACGACGCTTAAATCCTAAGATGAAGGAAGTGGTAAGAAATGAGGTATTGAAACTCCTTGATGCTGGTATTATTTACCCAATTGCTGATAGTGAATGGGTTAGTCCTGTTCATTGTGTTCCTAAAAAGGAGGAATTACCATTGTTCCTAATGATAATGATGAGCTTATTCCCCAAAGAATAGTAGTGGGCTATAGGATGTGCATTGATTTTAGGAAAGTTAACAAAGTTACTAAGAAAGATCATTACCCGCTTCCTTTTATTGATCAAATGTTAGAAAGGTTGTCTAAAAAGACCCATTTTTGTTTTCTTGATGGTTATTATGGTTTCTCTCAAATTGCTGTTAAACAACAAGATCAAGAAAAAACTACTTTTACATGCCCTTACGGAACTTATGCTTATAGACGTATGCCTTTTGGTTTATGTAATGCTCCTGCTACTTTTCAAAGATGCATGTCTGCTATCTTTCATGGTTTTTGTGAGGAAATTGTGGAAGTGTTCATGGATGACTTCTCCGTCTATGGAACTTCTTTTGATAATTGTTTGCACAACCTTGATAAAGTTTTGTAGAGGTGTGAAGAAACTAATCTTGTTCTTAATTGGGAGAAATGTCACTTCATGGTTAATGATGGGATTGTCCTTGGGCATAAGGTTTCCAAAAGAGGCATAGAAGTGGATAGAGCTAAAGTCGAGGCAATTGAGAAAATGCCCTGCCCAAGAGACATCAAAGGTATTCGTAGTATCCTTGGTCATGCTGGTTTCTATAGAAGGTTTATTAAATATTTCTCTAAGATATCAAAACCCCTCACTAATCTTCTTCAAAAAGATGTACCCTTTGTTTTTGATGATGATTGTAAGGAATCTTTTGAAACTCTTAAGAAGGCTTTAACTACAACTCCTATCATTCAACCACCTGATTGGAGCTTACCCTTTGAAATAATGTGTGATGCTAGTGATTTTGCTGTAGGTGCTATCCTTGGGCAACGTATTGATAAAAAGTTAAACGTTATTCATTATGCTAGTAAGACTCTTGATGCTTCTCAAAGGAATTATGCTACTACTGAAAAAGAATTCCTAGCTGTCGTTTTTGCTTGTGATAAGTTTAGACCTTATATTGTGGAGTCAAAAGTCACCATTCATATTGATCATGCTTCTATTAAGTACCTTATGACGAAGAAGGATGCTAAGCCTAGGCTTATTAGATGGGTGCTGCTTTTACAAGAGTTTGATCTACATATTGTAGATAGGAAAGGTGCTGAAAACCTTGCAGCTGATAATTTATCTCGATTGGAAAACATCTCTTTTGATCCTATGCCTGTTAATGATAGCTTCCAAAACGAACAGTTGGCTGCAGTAGGTGTGAGCTCGCGAGGGAGCCCTTGGTATGCTGATTATGCTAACTTTATTGTCTCCAAGTATTTGCCTCCAACTTTCATAGCTCAGCAAAGAAGGAAGTTCTTTTATGATTTGAGGCACTATTTTTGGGATGACCACACTTATATAAAGAAGGATTGGATGGTATTATGCGAAGATGTGTTCTAGAATATGAACAAAAGGAGATATTGCGTAAATGTCATGGTAGTGCTTATGGAGGACATCATGCATGAGATAGAACTATGCAAAAGGTGCTACAATCAGGTTTCTACTGGCCTAACCTTTTTAAAGATGCAAGAAAATTTGTTTTATCTTGTGATGAGTGTCAGCGTGTTGGTAATATTTCTAGACACAATGAAATGCCTATGAACTACTCTCTAGTTATTGAACCCTTTGATTGCTGGGGATTTGACTTGATGGGTCCTTTTCCTCCCTCGAAAGGTTATACTCATATTCTTGTTGCCATTGATTATGTCACTAAGTGGGTAGAAGCCATCCCTACGAAGAGTGCTGATGGGGAGACCTCTCTAAAAATGCTTAAGGATGTTATTTTTCCTAGGATTGGAGTGCCTAGGTATCTCATGCTGATGGAGGTTCTCATTTCATTCATGGTGGTTTTAGAAAGACCCTTGCTAAATATGATGTTAATCATAGAATTTTTTGAGCTTATCACCCCCAAACTAGTGGGCAAGTGGAGTTATCAAATAGAGAAATTAAATCCATCTTGCAAAAGACTGTTAATAGATTTAGAAAAAACTGGGCTAAAAAGTTGAATGATGCCTTATGGGCTTATAGGACTGCCTACAAAAACCCTATGGGGATGTCTCCTTATAAAATGTTTTATGGGAAAGCTTGTCACCTACCTTTAGAATTAGAACACAAAGCTTACTGGGCAGTTAAAGAACTCAATAGAGATTGTAAGCTTGCTGGTGAAAAAAGATTATTTGACTTAAGTTCTTTAGATGAATGGAGGAGTGAAGCATATGAGAATGCTAGGCTCTTCAAGGAAAAAGTTAAAAGATGGCATGACAAGCGAATACTTAAGAGAGAATTTCATGTTGGTGAGAAAGTTCTATCGTATAGGTCTCGTCTAAGATTTTTTGCAGGAAAACTACTGTCAAAATGGGAAGGACCTTTCGTTATTGAAGAAGTGTACCGTTCAGGAGCAATAAAAATTTCTTCTTTAAAAGATAATACTACACAAGTAGTGAATGGACAGCGACTTAAGCACTATATTGCTGGAGATTCTTACAATGAAGATGTTGATGCCTTTCAAGTTATAACTCCAGAAAAATTTATCAAGGACCAAATTCAGAGACCTGCAGACGCCGTTTTTAAATAGGTAACGGTTCTGGTAAGAAAAATTCCGCGAAAATACTATCCAACTATATTTTTGTAGTTTTTAGTCAATAAGGGAAGCTACAAAGCGAAATAGGGATGGAAATGGAGCCAAGGTGGCTCACACCACCCTGAGGTGCGGGCCCACCCCTGGCACGCCACCAGGTGGTGTGGCCATTCCGGACCCCGTCTCGGGCCCGTTTTCTCCAAGTTCCTTGCTTTTGTTGTGAAACTTTGTAATATATAACCCCCCGGATCTCCCGAGGTTCGTATATCGTGTTTTTGTTCCGATCTATTTCTGACAGGTAGAGTCCGAGATTTGGAGCCACAATGTCTTCCTCTGGATCAACCAAGGAAGATTCCTTAGAGGATATCATCAACCCATACATGAGAGAGTTGAAGATTCATCCCAAGTAGTTATTACTTGAAGATGGGGAGGTCCGGATAAAAGAGGTTCAAGGCCCTAAAGGTGAAGGAGGTCTGGAGGACATGATGGAAGCACTGGAGCAAGCAGTCTTTAGGTACAAGAAGATGGCGGAACACGAAGTGGATATCATCCATAAGGTTTTGTTCTGAACTCATCGCCGAGCACCAAAAGGAGACTGCTGAGCTCAAGGATGCAGTACTCTCACTCCGCCAAATAACCAACAAACTGCAAGCACAACTCTATGTTGTTCAAAATCAAAACTGTGAGTACGAGGTTAGGTTTAAACGCATAAGTGCTGCTGCAAGTTTTAGGATGCTGGAGACCACGATGTCCTTTGTTGATGGGGAGCCCTTGCCCTGGAATTCGGACGATGATGAGAGGATACCACCACCACCGAAGGAGTAATTCGTCATCAGGTTTGGCATCCCCTTGGTTTTTTCCAAGATTGGGGGAGTGCCGCGGTATCACATCACTATCTTCTATATTTTTACCTTTTTAGTAGAGTCATATCATGAATAGAGAAGTTATTGTGTAGGATGGTTTGCATTATGGAAGTGTCCCCTCTCTCGTTAGATATGTATCCCTTGGTGTGAGTAGCCATTATGGAATATTAATGAGAAGTTCTATCATTTACTCTTTTGCATATCTTATATTAGTTTTTAATTCGTGGTTATATGATTGATCTTGTTGTTAGTATTGGTATCACTTTGGGATCATTGAGTTAATTTAGTTGGTTTCGGAAAACCTGGCTCGGTCAGTAGCAACACTATTTTTGAGAGTTGAATGAAAAAGATAAAAGTACTCTAAAGAAAAATAATTTCATCATCTTTCTTTCTTGATTTGCTCATAAGTTTAGTATTCTCTAGTTAAGATCTTCCGTGCTTCCAAGGAAGATTGCATGTTTGTCTTTATCACTTGTATGTTTGTTTGTTTCCTTCAACTCTTATACTTGCTACCCAGCCTTGCTAGCCAAAAACCTGTACCGAGAGGAAATTCTTCTCGTGCATCCTTCCTTTAAAACCAAAAACCATGCCATTTGTGTCCACCATACCTACCTATTAGCATTATTGCTATTCCAAGTAAATTCATGTTTTTATCTACCTTCCCAATTAAACTTGTTATGTGAAAATTAGTGATTAAAGCTCTCACGAACTTGATGGCACACTTTACTTTCTTGCATTTAATAAACTTGAACCATTGTGCCCATCTATGTTGCGTATATGCTTGTGCTTTGTAAGTTGTGAATTAGCAGAACCATGCTATCATGGGGAACGCTTTCAACATTGCACTCGTACTTTGTACCTAGTTGATATCATGTTCTTTTGTCTATGGATGTCGTCGGTGTGAAATGAAAGGGGAGCTTGTAAGTCCATGGAGTTATGCATGTGTGTTAGAGAAACGCCTGGGCCGCTGGTCTAATCCATGCTGACATGGTGGAAACCTGTAGCGTAACCATAACGAGCATATATGAAGCATTCTTCTTATAAAAAAAGAGTCTGATATTGAGAAAAAAAGAAAAAAAGAAAAAAAAGAGATTGAGAAAAGAGGAAAGAGAGAAAAAAACACCATTTTCCCATGGTAAATAAGAAGATTGCTAAGATGCTTGTTGTCTGCTTGCCTTGTCATTTTGATATGGGGATTCTTCCGTATCATTGGGCAAGGGGTACCCCGTTGGCGGTTCTCTATGATACACATGTGCTTACGATGACAAGAACTTACCGGTGACTAAACTTGAGTAGCATGAGGAGCGGCCCTCGTATTCAAGGGACATGAGATTCTAAATTTACAACTTGTCAAGCATATCCTCGTATTTGATCACTTTAACCTTAATCACCTAAAGATCCTATGGTAGGGGCAATGAGAGCTGAAAGTTGATAAGTATCATAATTTTTGGGAGCTCTTTATGAAACTTGAAATCCCTGCTTCCCTTTGCGAAGGGCCTTTCTTTTACCTTTTAGTTGAGTCAGTAAACCTATTCCCTTCCATCTCAACAAGTATTTTGAGTTGTTGTGTTTCATTCATTCATATGATGATTTATTCAATCATGTTTCATATGTTCCTTGTTTTGCACATTGCTCTTATCTTGGTGATTACTACTTTGAAAGCTATCATTGAAAACCAATTATTTGTGAACTCCAGCAAATTATCAACTATTCTTCGACCAAGAGCTAAGTTTGCCATTACCAATTATGATTAACTTTATGTATCTTTATTGTGTTTCCTTTACTTACTGCAAGTTAAGTTATATAATAGTGAATTGTCTTCTACTATGATCTATGTATTGATGAATGTGATGCTTCTTGTCCGTATTCTTTTATCGACTCTTCACTCCATAAACCCGAGGTCATGTTTATTGAGCTCAGTTTCGCTTGGGGACAAGCGAAGTCTAAGCTTGGGGGAGTTGATACGTCCATTTTGCATCACCATTCTATATCATAATTTACTGTTATTCATTGATATATTTCATATTAAGAGGTGATACTTATGTATTTTCATCTATTTTTGCATGGTTGATGACTTTTGGAGCATGGACCGCTGCAGTCAGTATTCTGATGGAAAGGGTGCTGTTTGGAGGCAAAATTCGCGAAGATCAGAAAATCCGGGAAAATATATGGAAAATCCTATTTTTCTAGAAGACGAAGGAAGCCAGAACGAGGAGTGGAGATGGGCCACAGGGGGCCCACACCACCCCCTGGCGCGGGCAAGCCTAGGCCGCGCCACCAAGTGGTGTGGCCGCCCTGGCCCACCTCTGGCTCTCCCCTCTGGCGTATATAATCCTCCCAAAAACCCTAATACTCAGGGAGCAACCACAGAAATATTCCGCCGCCTCTACGGGGCGGAAAACACCGAGAGAGAAAGATCTCTCCGGCAGTCAGAATTTTGTCGGGGGAATTCCTTCCCGGAGAGGGGAGATCATCGCCATCAACACCACCATCAAGTTGGACTTCATCGGGATCATCATCATCATCATCACCATCACCATCACCATCATCACCACCAGCACCATCATCACCATCTCCATATTGTTGTAACAATCAGGTTGAATCTTGCATAGTTCTTAGGGGAAACTTTCTCGGTGTTGATTACTCTTTGTATTTGATGCTATTGAGTGAACCGTTGAATTATTATTTATGTTCATATTGTTATACATCATTATTCCATCTCTGATCATGATCCGTATGATGTCTTGTGAGTAGTTTGTTTTGTTCTTAAGGACATGGGAGAAGTCATGTTGTTAGTAGTGGAGTTGTGTTGAGAAAGATTCAATAGTTTGATATTTAAGTTGTGGTGTACTTCTTCTAGTGGTGTCATGTTAATGTCGACTACATGACACTTCACCTATATGGGCCTAGGGGAATGCATTGTGTATTTGGCTACTAATCGTAGGGGTTGCCGGAGTGACAGAAACCTGAACCCCCGTTAGGAAACCATTGCACAAGGAACGTCAGGGTCTTAGAGTTTAAAACTATGGTTAGGTTTCTACCTTAATTACTTTCTTGTACTTACGTATGTTTGCAAGGGGTATAATCACAAGTATGTATTAGTCCTAGGAAGGTCGGTACATTAGCACTGGTTCACCCACACAACACTTAGCAAGCTAAAGAAGATTAATCAACTATATGAAGCGAAAGCACTTGACCGTCTTCCCATGTGTCCTCGAGAACGTTTGGTCATCTTAAGTAATACAACCGGCTTGTCCTTTGATGAATAAAGGATTGGGCAACTTGCTGCATTTATTCCTACTCTTATTTATTTACTCGTACTTTATTTACTTGCTTTATAAAAAACCCCTAAAAATCCATTTGCTAAGTATTTGCAGAGAATTCCTGATCCATACCACTAGCCAGCACCTTCTGCTCCTCATTGGGTTCAACACTCTTAGTTATCAGAAATACTGTGATACACCCCCTATACTTGTGGGTCATCACCCATGTGCTCAAGAACTAAACGAACTACTCAGAAGACATCATATGGATCAAGATCAGAGATGATATAATGATAAATAACAATCTGAACATAACAATGATTTAATGGTTCCACTCAATAGCATCAACTACAACAAGTAATCAACACCGAGAAAGTTTCCCCTAAGAACTATGCAAGATTCAACCCAATTGTTACATCGGTATGGAGTGGTGATGATGGTGCTGGTGGAGATGATGATGATCCCCGCGAAGTCTATCTTGATGGTGGTGTTGATGGCAATGATCTCCCCTCTCCGAGAAGGAATTTCCCCAGCAGATTCTGCCTGCCGGAGAGCCCTTTCTCTCTTTGTAGTTTTCCACCCCGCAGAGGCGGCGGAATCTTTCTGTGGTCTCTCCCCCATGCTTAGGGTTTCATGGGGATAATATACGCCAACAGGGAGAGCCAGGAGTGGGCCAGGGTGGCCACACCACCTGGTGGCGTGACCAGGGGTGGCCCGCGCCAGGGGGTGGTGTGGGCCCCCTGTGGCCCAACTCCGCTCCCCCTTCTGGCATCCTTCGTCTTCTGAAAAAATAGGATTTTCCAAGTATTTTCTAGAATTTTCCGATCTTCGTGAATTTCACCTCCAAACAACGCCTTTTCCATCAGAATCCTGACTTCAGCGGTCCTTCATCCAAAAGTCATCAACCAGGCAAAACACATATGAAATAACATAAGTATCATCTCTTAATATGAAATATACCAATGAATAACAATAAATTATGATATAGAATAGTGATGGAAAATGGACGTATCAACTCCCCTAAGCTTAGACTTCTCTTGTCCCCAAGCGATAACTGAGCTCAATAAACATGACCTCAGGTTTATGGAGTAAAGAGCCGATAAAAGAATATGGACAAGAAGCATCACATTCATCAATACATAAATCATAATAGAAGACAACTCACCATTATATAACTTTTAACTTGCAATAAGTAAAGGAAACACAATAAAGATACATAAAGTAAGTCATAATTGGTAATGGCAAACTTTGCTCTTGGTCAAAGAATAGCTAACAATTTGTAGGAGTTCAAACATAAAGGGGTTTTCAATGATAGCTTTCAAAGTAATACTCTCTAAGATAAGAGCAATGTGCAAAGCAAGGAACATAAGAAACATGATTGAATAAATCATCATATGAATGAATGAAACACAACAACTCAAAATACTTGCTGAGATAAAAAGGAATAGGTTTACTGACTCAACTAGAAAGTAAAAAGATAGGCCCTTCGCAGAGGGAAGCAGGGATCTCAAGTTTCATAAAGAGCTTCCAAAAATTATGATACTTATTAGCTTCCAGCTCGCATTGCCCCTATCATAAGCATCTTGAGGTGATTAAGGTTAAAGCAACACAAATATGAAGATATGCTTGACAAGCTATAAGTTGGAAATCCCATGCCCCTTGCTTACGAGTACCGAACCTCATGCTACTCAACTTTAGTCACGAGTAAGTTCTTGTCATTGTAAGTACATGTGTATCATAGAGAACTCATTAGGGTAGCCCTTGCCCCATGATATAGGAGCTATCCCATATCAAAATGACAAGGCAACAGACAATGATCATCTCAGCGATATTTTTATTTTCTATTTGCATAGGTTTTTATTGAGGATGCTTCATAGAATGCTCACTATGGTTATGATACAAGTTTCCACCATGATTAGGCATGGCTTAGGCTAGCTGCCCAGGCGTTTCTCTAACACACATACAAACTCCATGAGCTTACAAGCTCCACTTTTATTTCACACCGCCGAGATCCATAAGCAAAAGAACATAATATCAACTGAATAATAAGTGCAATGTTGAAAGCGTTCTCCATGACAGCATGGTTCTGCTAATTCACAACTTATAAAGTGCAAGCATATAAGCAACATAGATGGACACAATGGTTCAAGTTTATTAAATGCAAGAAAGTAAAGTGTGCCATCTTGTTCATGAGAGATTTAATCACTAATTTTCACATAACAAGTTTAATTCGGAAGGTAGATAAAAACATGAATTTACTTGGAATAGCAATATTGCTAATAGGTAGGTATGGTGGACACAAATGGCATAGGTTTTGGTTTTAAGGATTGGATGCACGAGAAGCATTCCCTCTCAGTATAGGTTTTAGGCTAGCAAGGCTGGGTAGCAAGCATAAGAGTTGAAGGAAATAAACAAACATACAAGTGATAAAAACAAACATGCAATCTTTCTTGGAAGAACAAAAGATCTTAACTAGAGAATACTAAGCTTATGAGCAAATCAAGGAAGAAAGATGATGAAATTATATTTCTTTAAAAGTACTTTTTATCTTTTTCATCCAGTTCTCATAATAGCGTTGCTACTGACCGAGCCAGGTTTGCCAAAACCAACTAAATTAACTCAATGATCCCAAAGTGATACCAATACTAATAACAAGATCAATCATATAACAAGAACTGAAACTAATATAAGATATGCAAAAGAGTGAATGATAGAACTTCCATTAATATTCCATAACGGCAACTCACACCAAGGGATACATAGATATCTAACGAGAGGGGGTACACTTCCATAATGCAAACCATCCTACATGATAACTTCTCTATTCATGATATGACTCTACTTAAAAAGTAAAAATATAAAAAATAGTGATATTATACCGCGGCACTCCCCAAGCTTGGAACAAACCAAGGGGATGCCAAAATCTGATGACGAATTACTCCTTCAGTGGTGGTGGTATTCTCTCCATGAGCTTTTCAATCAATTTCCTCAAGTCCTCAATCTCGAAGGTGAGAGTACGAATCAACTCCGAATTGTGCTCGATGCGGTTCATGATCATGTCGGGTTGTGAATTGTAGCTCGTATGATTCTTTCCCCACTCTTCCTCCTTGAAGTCTTCTTTTCCTGCACGGTTAGAATGAGGCATATCCCAATTGGAGGGTAGTTTCTCCTTGGGCATATTCTGGAATTGATGCTCATGGATAAGGGTTTGGAAGGGATTCTTGGTGCGTGGAGAAGGTGACCGCGAAGTCAAGCAATGACGCGGAGTCTTCCCTCCAGTGGTCATACATGCAGTCCTTTTGAACCTGGCAGGGTTTGCCACCACTCCAATGCTTGCAATGGTGGTGCTGGTGTGCGGATGTTGGTCTTCCTTTGCCTCCTCTTCAACTTCACTATCGCTCTCCTCCTCCTGCTCAGAGTCTTGGAGATCTTCATCCATTGTTGTGGTGGTGTCACGGCAGATGCCATGGATAGGCTAAAGGTGGGGACAAGATGCACTAGAGGAATCCAGGGAGGGATAGTGTGGTGATTCCACACACTGATGCTTTGTATTATTCAAGCTAAATGAGTTACAAGTGTTCCTTGAGCTGTATTGGGGAGAGGAGGAAGAAGGAACTCTCTTACTCTCACCACCGCTTTGCCCTCAGGAACCCTCTACTCAAATGCCCATAAACTAGTCAATGACTCAATAGAACTCAACCCCTCTACAGAAGCCCTAGCCCTCCTTATATAGGGGTGGCTAGGTCCCCAATTAGGGCATACGTGGAGGCATATTCCAGGGAATATGCCTCTTCCCAAAATAGTAAACCGACCGGGTCACTTTTCCCCGTCGTCAGCCATGCAGAGGCTACGTGAGCCTCTGCGGCGCCAGCGTCATCCGACATAGGCGATGTCACCCTTGTCGGCCATGCCTCGGTGGTCCTGGCTTCTGTCCGCTTCGTTCATGCTCTGTGTACAGTGGCCACCTTTTGACCAGCGAGATACCTTCCTTCTCTTGCAAGCCTGATATAACCCGGATCATGCATGGTTAATCCAGCCACACCTGTACCTGCATACAAGTTAGATACATCTTACCGACATACGACATAAGTCGTCCGGGACTCAGTCAGGCGGACATCCTACGGTCCGGTTTACTCCATGATTCGGCCTGCCTTGAGGTGACTCGGCCAGCACTTGCTTTGACCTTGCCGTACCTCGGCTAACTCAGCCATTACACCCCGGCGTGACCCTACCCGGGGGTATCCCCCCAACATTAGTCCCCGAAGCTAGTGCGGTCTTAGCTGCCTTGGCCGCTAAGGCCACAACAGGTTCAATTTTACCGAGCCTTTTGCTCCTTTTCGGAGTTATTTCATAGTCCGGATTCCATAGGCTCACTTTCCCTTGGCACATTCCGAGTTTTCACTCGCTGGCCGGGTCATCCTTTGGTTATCCGGGTTACTCTTCCTTCCCTCGTACGCCATCATACGTGGAGGGTGATCATTACCTTGCCTCATTTTAAGGGCCTGCGCTAGTAACCGCCGTAGTTATTGTCAGATATTACTGTTGCCCATGTCACATCGTGTCTGTCTCCTCATTAACTATATCACCACGTCACGTCGTGGGATCTCCTGCGCCCTGTGGCCCTTCCTGTGGCTCGTCGCTAATTGGCTGATCCGGTTTGTACACGGCCACACCGTGTGGCCCGTCCGCACAGCACGATCCCACTACCCCTTAAGGGCGTGGTTAAATAGGGGAGGGGCGCGCCCCTTGGGTCTTTTCCCCATTCTCGCGCCCCTCTGCCTCTTCTTCTTCTTCTTCTTCTTCTTCTTCTTCTTCTTCTTACTCCCAGCGATAGTGCCGCCGCCGCTGCATCTGCTTAGCTGCGCCGTCGCTGCACCATTCCTCGCGCACCCACGTCGCTGCCGCTCCCGCGCATCTCCTCCGCCACGGCGCCAGTCCAGGCCGCTGCCCCCCACCGCCGATAGCGCCAGTGAGGACAGTGACCTAGAAATGGCGAAGGAGGAACTCACCGTCGCGGAACAGGAGATTGAGGAGGACATGGAGAACGCCGAGCGTGGCGCCTGGGCGGGGTCTTGGTTATGCCAGGACGACCTCAACTGGCTGTATCGCACGCGCCATATCCCGGAGGGCGTCATCGCCCGCCTCGCCGCCGAGGAACTAGCCCCCTCACCCAATCCGGATGAGTTCGTAGTATTCCTCTCCCACTTCCAGCATGGGTTCGACCTCCCTGTCAGCGACTTTTTCCACGACTGGCTCAACACTTACGAGCTTCAGCCGCATCATCTTCTGGCGAATGCCATCACCTCTCTTTCTTCCTTTGCTTCTACCATCGAGGGCTATACCGGATTATGGCCCATGAAGGAGCTCTGGATCCGGGTTTTTTGGTCTGCGCCAGAATGTAATTCCGAATAGAGAGCTTGACTCGGAGGACAAGCAACTCACACAGTTCGGCGCAGCTTCTATCTCTCTGTAAACAGTCTATCTTTCCCCGAGTCACGGGGCTCGATTCCTGCAAGAGCTGGGCCCGAACCTTCTTCTATGTCAGAAACGACACAACTGAAGATTTGATCCGGCTGCGCCCCTACGCTCCGGGTCCTCCTAATCCGGATCTGTGGGACCAGATCCCCAAGAAGCCCACGGTCCTAGCGAACCAAGTCAACAAACGGTTCCAGGAGCTGAAGGATCAGGGATTGCGCAACGAGGACGGAATGATCACCTTCGTCCGCAACCGGATCTCCCCCTCCAGAAACGCACACATAAACTTTGCCACATGAGCTGGCGCCTTGAACCTAACCGACCTCCTCATTCGAGTTGAACAACACCGAGATCTACCGCCGGGTCAAGGCCCTCTTCACCACCAACAAGAAATTCACCGCTGATTGGGAGTGGGGTATCGAGCACTTCTGCCGAGATAGGCTTCCTCCTGCGGTAAGTCTCGTGCCCCAATCTTTTTCTGAGTTAAATCATATGTCGGATTTTGTTGTAGGTTTGATCCCTTTGCATTTTCTTTCTCTTAGATGTTTCTTCAGCAAACTCTTGAGGATGGCATCGAGCCTTCTCTCAAGTGGGCCCCAGACCGAGATGTCGCGAACGAGGAGGAGCCGGATCAGGAGATGTTCCTGCCATTCCCCGATGCGACCAAGCGACACACCGGTAAACTCTCTTCCATTAGAGATTGGCATGAGGATGAAGATGATTCTGACGTTGAGGTGATGGAGGCATTTGACGTTGTCCCCCTTTCTTACGCTTTTCCGGCATTAGCTAACCCTAGTGGGCAGATCCATGAAGATCCTCCCCTTGCCACGGGTGATCCAGTCCCGGTGGCATCAAAGAAGAGGGGGGCCGCATCTGCTTCTTCCTCCGAACCTTCTAAGCCAATCAATAGGCGAAAGAAGTCCGCAGACAAAGCTGCCACCAAGTCCACGACTAAGGCCGTAGCCCGGCGAGCTCGCAAGCCAAAGGAGCCTCTTACCTCAGATGAGTAAGTCATTTCTTCCTTACCCAACTTTCTGATTCGTGCATTTCTCTTATTGTAACTTATTGTTCGTCGCTTGATTCGGCAGGTCTGCGGTTGAAGTTCCTCAGAGTGGATCCGGCATCGCCTCGCCGCTCCAACATAGTCCTTCTCCCCCTCGTGGCGACGATTCACGCCCGTCGAGCCCCATTTAGGAGGGTTCAGCGGCAGCTCCGGGTTCTAGCCCACCTCGTCATGAGGAGGGCAACCTCGGAACAGGGGGAAGTGGTTCTGCCGAGGGTGTGGTTGCTCCCTCTTCGGCTCAGCCGCAACCAACCATCATCGAGGTTCCTTCAGCACCCCCGCCAAAACAAAAGTCAGCATCAGCACCAGCAGCAACACAAAGCCCCTCCGCCTCGTCCGAGTCCTCCAAGACTCGGCGAGAAGACACCAGCAGCACCAAGGCTAGCACCAAGGCAGCTCCCAAGGTCAAATCCACGACTCAGACCTCCACCTCTCAGCAGGAACCCAAGGGCAAGAAAGCCCCTGATGCCACCAAGGCAACATCTATCGAAGCTGGACAGCGTACACTTGCATCCATGCTTTCAAAAAAGACACCACCGACGAAGGATACTTCCGCCGGGTCAGCTAATGCGCAGCTCGTTTTGCACACCAGCCCCGCTGTTGCCCAAGTTGAGAGGAGGGAGGCCCACGCCAAGGGTTTGGTCGCGCCCCACATGCTCAGCGGAGAATGTTATCCTCCGACCTTGATCAAGTTTGTTAACAACTGGAACAAGGCGGAGTTTGTCCATAATGACGATCTCCCAGAGAAATTCAGGCCAGCCGAGTTTGCTGCACAAATGAACACCGCTGCCAAGGCAATCAACCTTGCAGGTCGGATGATGGAGGTACGCTACTTCGCTTTTTCCTGAACATGTACTAGATATTAGTGATATAACCATTAGTCCCCGAGCTTCCGGGGGAGTAACTTGTTACTCAGCCGGATGCTCCTTAGAGAACTAGCATAGATCCTTAGTAACTTCGAATATGCACACACCTAGAGCTGGGTTAAGTTCCACTTGGCCCGGATCTTGTACACTTCGAATATGCACACACCTAGAGCCGGGTTAAGTTCCACTTGGCCCGGATTTTGTACACTTCGAATATACACACACCTAGAGCCGGGTTAAGTTCCACTTGGCCTAGATTTTGTACACTTCGAATATGCACACACCTAGAGCCGGGTTAAGTTCCACTTCGCCCGGATTTTGTACACTTCGAATATGCACACACCTAGAGCCGGGTTAAGTTCCACTTCGCCCGGATTTTGTACACTTCGAATATGCACACACCTAGATCCGGGTTAAGTTCAACTTGGCCTAGATTTTGTACACTTCGAATATGCACACACCTAGAGCCGGGTTAAGTTCCACTTGGCCCGGATTTTGTACACTTCGAATATGCACACACCTAGAGCCGGGTTAAGTTCCACTTGGCCCGGATTTTGTACACTTCGAATATGCACACACCTAGAGCTGGGTTAAGTTCCACTTGGCCCGGATTTTGTACACTTCGAATATGCACACACCTAGAGCCGGTTAAGTTCCACTTGGCCTGGATTTTGTACACTTCGAATATGCACATGACAAAGCTACTCTTTTGTACTCTTTTCAGGTGACCACCAATCGTCGGAGCGCTGAGTTTCAGCGTCTCTTGGACACTCACAAGATGCTGCGCGCGAAACATACTTCGCTTCTCGCCGAACACGAGAAAAGGGGTAGGTTCTTTCCTTGGCGTTTATCCTATTTCTCTTTGTCTTTTTCCGCCGAACTAATCTTATGTTCGGATTGGGCAACCGGAGTGGAGGCCGAGAACATCCTCATGAGAAGAAACTTGGACCAAATAAAGGGTACGTCATTTTTGCTTATCCTTCCTCTGCGCTCTATCTCCTTTTCTTCTTGGCTCGGCAAATATTCATACCTCGGCTTTGCCGGGTCAACAAACCGTTTTAGCTTCTCTTGAAGATAGTGTGCCTGTGCTTGATATGATGCTGCATTTTCTCGAACAAGCAGGGCAACACCAGGCCGAACTCAAGAAGAAAGATGATGAGCTTGCCCTCCTCCAGACCAAGGATGAAGAAATTGCCAAGCTTAAGGCAGACATGAAGAAGCTCAAGGCGCTCCACAAAGCCGAGATAGACAAGGCTGGCCAAGACTTTACTAAAGAGCGTGAACGTCTCAACCTTCAAATTGCCAAGGACCAAGAACTGCTGAAGGAGGCCGACACTAAGCTTGAGTCGGCAAATGTTGAACTTGCACAACTCCGGAAGAGGCGTGACAACTGCACTAAGGAGCTGACCCAGATCCACAACCATATTTCTCGTAAGTTCTTTTCCTTCAGCTTGCATGAATCTCTCCGGGTCAACTTTCCTCACTTTCTTCACTTGTCTTGTTTTCAGACAAATTTCTGGAGGGCAATGCTATTGCAACTACTGCTGTTGCCAAGTTCCGCCAGAAGAGGGGTACCCCAATTGTTCCTGGCGCTGAAGAGATCCCTTATGACATGGAGGACCTGCTGGTCAGCTTGTATTCTCGTGTCGAAATTGTGAAAAACTATGGCAAGGATATCCTGGATGTGGCAGTCCAGATCTTCAATGCCTTTTGGCCAGAAGAAGATACTCCGGAGGGAGCCACTGCTCTTATTTCTAGGCTAATGGAGTGCGAAACCCAGCTTGACCTCTAGAGGGAATCTGCCGGATGCGCCGGAGCTGAAATTGTTCTCCACTACGTGCTCACATGGTATGAAAAGATAAATCTGAAGCTTCTCGAGCGCATGTGCACCGGATCAAGGTGGTCCACTGACCCGGAATGGATAGCTCGGCCCAAGGCTTGCGCCCATAGCCTCATTCAGTATGCCCCCATCCATCAATGGAATGAAGGACCAAGTTTCCTTGGTGTTGTCGACGACGAATATGTCAAAGATGATTCGGGTGAGGAGGAAGAGGACGAAGCCTCAGACGTCGAAGGAGAAGAAGATGATGCTGAAGCCGAGGCTGGAGTTCCTCCTGCTGGTGCCAATTTACCTCCCCCTGCTGCTCCTTGATTAAAAACACTTTGCAGTTTATCAGATCCTCGGTATGCCGGGTGCAGTTGTATTAAGCACATAAGTTATATTTTGCTACTAAGTTGTTTGTGCCGGATTAACTTGGGCGTAGTCCCCGAGTTTCATTTTCTTGTTCCTCCAATTTCTTGGCTCGGCTCGTGTCTACCTTGGTTCGGTTTTATGACTTACGAGTCCGAGCTTCAAAATTTGACTTAACAATACTTGGAAACTTTAGGATTAGCTCAAAATAATTCAGCATAAAGTAAGCATAAGGTTAGTCCGAACAACAAATGTCGGCTCGATTAAGTTCCTTTCCTTAGTCGTTTTTCGTGTGCTACACAATTCCAAACTTGTTCTCTTGCTTGCCATGAAGCCAAATCTTGTTGGACAGCAGCAAGTCGAAGAGTTGAGTTTTTGGTGCTCATACACTACTAATCCGGCTTAGGTAGAAGCAACTTATGCCAGCCGACACATAAATAACAAATACAGACAACAAACAATAAATGTCACTAAGGCAGTCCCTGAGTTACTGCTCGAGGTGCCAAGATTTCATTGATAAGCTCATTGCCGGCATACGTACCGAGATATGAGAGACTCGGATACACACACTTCTTTGCTAAGTGTAGAACGGACAAAGTAGAGCTACATTCCATGGACGCTTAGATTCCTCGCCGGACTTGTCCGCCCTGTTCTTCTCCTACGGTTTTGAATCGATGAGATAGTATGAGTCATTGTGCAATGTTTTGCTCACAATGAATGGCCCTTCCCATGGGGGGGATAACTTATGCATGCCAGCAGTACGTTGTACCAACCGGAGTACCAGATCACCTTCCCGGAAGACTCGGGGGTTTACTTTCCGGCTATGATAGCATCGGAGATTTTGCTGATATATGGCGGACCTGGACAATGCCAATTCTCTCGCTTCTTCCAGCAGATCAACATCATTTTGCCGGGCCTCTCACACTTTGGCTTCTGTGTATTGGGTGACCCTAGGTGAGTCATGCTCTATGTCGGCTGGTAATACAGCTTCTGCCCCATATACTAGAAAGAATGGCGTATAGCCTGTTGATCGATTCAGAGTTGTTCTTAAACTCTACAGTACCGCTGATAGTTCTTCTATCCAGCACCCCGCTGATCTTTGCAGCGGATCAATGAGCCGGGGTTTTATCCCGGATAATACTAATCCGTTGGATCTCTCCACTTGTCCGTTCGATGCGGGGTGTGCTATCGAGGCAACATCCAGCCGGATCTTCATATCTTGGCAGAATCGCGCAAATGCTCCTTCAGCAAAATTTGTGCCATTATCTGTTATGATGCTGTGAGGATAGCCGTATCTCAAGATGATATCTTTGAGGAATGTCGCGGCCGTAGCTCCATCACACTTTCTTATTGGCTTTACTTCAATCCACTTTGTAAACTTGTCAACCATGACTAGGATGTGGGTCATGTTCCCCCTTGCTGGTTTAAATGGGCCAACCATGTCCAAACACCATACAACAAATGGCCATGTAATTGGTATAGTCTTGAGCTCCGACATTGGCATGTGTGTCTTGGTAGCATATCTCTGACAGCCATTGCATTTTCTTAGTAGATCTTCTGCTTGTTCCAAGGCACTTGGCCAGTAGAACCCATGTCGGAAAGCTTTTGACACCAACTCTCTGGATGAGGCATGATGCCCACATTCCCCTTGATGTATGTCTCGGAGGATGTCAAGCCCTTCTTCGCTGGGCAAAGTTCCATCCTTCAGGAATTGAAATATGGGCAGCGCCCAAGCTGGTATAGCTCGCACTGGAAACTGTTGGAGATATGCCCTAGAGGCAATAATAAATGTAGTTATTATTATATCTTTGTGTTTATGATAAATGTTTACATTCATGCTATAATAGTATTAACAAGGAAACCATTAATACTTGTGTGATTTGTAAACTTAATTTGAAGTCCCTAGTATAGCCTCTATACTTCACTAGCTTGTTGGTTGATTGATGATGTGGTTTCTTTGTCATGAACATTGAGATGTTATCAACAACAAGATCATATCGTTAGGAGAATGATATGGTGGACATACTCCTATAGACAAGCGTAGCATAAAGATCAAGTCATTTCAATAGTTCAATTGCTATATGCTTTCTGATACATAGTAACCTAATTCCTTCGACCATGAGATCATGCATATTGCCTTTACTGGATGGATGCTTTGATGTCATCAAACACCACACCGTAACAGGGTGGCTATAAAGGTGGCATTGAGTGTTCGGAAAGTATTGGTTGAAACACATGGATCAAGAGTGGGATTTGTCCATCCACATGACGGATAGATATTCTCTGGGCCCTCTCGGTGAAATGTCATCCAATTAGCTTGCAAGCATGTGACTGGCACAAGGGATCACATATCACGAACGAGAAAAGAGTACTTATCAGTAACGAGGATGAACTAGGTATGCAGAGATACCGACGATCATAACCTCGGATAAGTAACATATCGTGAGACAAAGGGAAATTGGTATCGTATGTAAGTGGTTCATTCGATCGCAAAGTAATCGTAGAAATATGTGGGAGCCATATGAATTTCCAGATTCCTCTATTGGTTATTGTTCGGAGAAGTGTCTCGATCATGTCCGCATAATTCACGAACCGTAGGGAGACACACTTAAGGATTCGACGTTGTTTGAGTAGTTATGGTATTATGAGAAAGAGACCGAATGTAGTTCGGAGTCTCGGATGGGATCCGGGATATCACGAGGAGATCCGGAATGGTCCGGAGAATAAGATTCATATAAGGAAAGTCCCATTTTGAGTTGGGGAATGGTTCCTGTTTTCATCGGGAACATTCTAGAAGGTCCCGGAATGTCCGGCACTCCGGAGGGGGAAGGGGTACATGAATGTGTTATTGCATATTGGAATGATTGCATCATGTACTAAGTGTTCTTGCTGTCCCAAATAAAGGATTTATTTAAATCCTAAATTGAAAAGTCAAACGGCCAGTTTGAAAGTCAAACGGCAATTTTGGAAAGTGGAAAGAGGAGAAGTGGAAACCGAGTTGGGGAGGGATTCCCTCCTCCCCAAGCCGGCGCCCCACCTCAAGGCCGAGTTGGGGAGGGACTCCACTCCCTCCCCTTGGCCGGCCAGCCCTCCCACCTATATAAGGAGGGGCAGGGCTCCCCTCCTACACACACAAGTTTCCTATCCTCTACTCTAAACCCTAGATCTAGACCCCGGTTTAGAGCTATTCGGTTTAGAGCCTTCTAATTGGTTTAGAGCCTTCTAATTGGTGTGTCTAATTACTAGACCACTAATAGCCTCTCTCATAAGCTCCACCATACTCGCACCGGCTTAAGGCGAAGCCCTGCGGGATTTCCCCTCTACCTCCGGTACCACGCCGTTGTGCTGCCGGACTCGCGAGGAGAGTGCTACAACCTCCGCTTTCTTGGAACAAGGAGAGGAAGGTCTTCGTCAATCGAACGGTGACCGATCATGGAGCGCTATGGAACGCTGGCGCGGAAGGATCGTCTACGCGATCTTGAGATCGGAAAGAGTACGACTACATCACCCACGAGAATCTGCTCTCGTTAAACACTTTGGAATCTTCGAGGGTGAGTTATTCCATCGACTCGTTGCTGCAATCTAGTAGATAGATCTTGGCTTGTTTGTTTGTATGCGATAGAAATTTTTTGTTTTCCATGCTACGAACCCCTACAGAAACACCTCCTCATCCAGTTCCATTTGCTCCACCGGCATAACCTCGGACGGATCGTGTTGCGTAGTCCCCGGGTTCTGTGAAGCAGTCCCCGGGTTTCCTGAACCACTTCCCACATCAATGTCCATGGGTACAGCTCCAGACTCCGGGTCTGCCGGGATATAGATTGAGTCGGTTTCTGGGGACGGCCTGATAGATGGTTTTCTGAGGTGTTCTAGTGCTACACCCGGTGGAATTGCTTGTCGGGTTGATCCGAGCTTCGACAATATGTCGGCAGACTCATTTTCCAGCCGGGGTACATGGTGGAACTCACATCCCTCAAAGTATCCAGATATCTTTTGCACATGGAATCTGTACAATGCCATGTTTGGATCAAGAGCGTCCCATTGCCATAAAACTTGCTGAACTACCAAATCCGAGTCGCCAAAGCACTGGATCTGACGTATTCCAATTTCTTTTGCCACTTTGAGCCCATGCACAAGTGCTTCATATTCGGCGACATTGTTTGACACTGCGAAATGAATCTGCAGCACATACTTCAGCTGGTCGTTCTTTCGCGAGGTAAGTACAACTCCGGCGCCTAACCTGGTTTTTGTTTTTGATCCGTCGAAATGCATTCTCCAATAGTTCGGATCTGGTAGCGGTGGTTCGTATTGCATCTCGGCCCAATCCACGAAATAGTCGGCCACAGCCTGAGACTTGATCGCATATCTTCTGTCATATTGCGGAGCGTAAGGAGCTAGCTCAATTGCCCATTTTGCAATTCGGCCGCTTGCATCCTTGTTACTCATTATCTCAGATATAGGGGCTTCACATATCACCTTGATGGGGTGCTCTTCAAAGTAGTGTTTTAGCTTCTTTGCCGACATGTACACACCATATGCCATTTTCTGATAGTGAGGATAGTTTTGCTTTGATGCGGATAATACCTCGCTCAGGTAATAGACTCGCCTTTGCACCGACTTACCCTCTTCGTCGCGCTCTACCACTATCACTGCACTTACAACTCGGTTGGTTGCGGCTATATAGAGCAACATTGGCTCTTTGGATAGTGGTGAGGCTAACACTAGTGCAGTGGCTAATAGTTTCTTTAATTGGATAAAGGTTTCGTTGGCCTGCGGTGTCCATGTGAACTTATCCGCTTTTTTCATTAGTTGATAGAGAGGCAACGCCTTTTCTCCCATTCGACATACAAACTGACTTAAAGATGCCAGGCAACCAGTGAACTTCTGGACATCGTTAAGACACTTCGGTTGCTCCATTCGCTCTATGGCTCGGATTTTAGTTGGGTTAACTTCGATACCTCGGCTGGATACAAGAAATCCGAGTAATTTTCCAACCGGGACACCGAAGGTACATTTCTCCGGGTTAAGCTTCATTCGGAACCTCCTCAGGTTTGCGAACGTTTGCCTGATATCATCAAGGATCGTTTTGCTTTACTTGGTCTTTATAACCACATCATCCACACATACTTGCACATTTCCACCAATTTGATCGTGCAAACATTTTTGCATACATCTTTGGTACGTCTCCCCTGCATTACATAAACCAAATGGCATGGTGCGATAGCAATAAGCCCCATACAAGGTAATAAACGCAGTCTTATTTGATCGTTCGGATTCAGAGGTATCTGGTGGAAACCAGAATATGCATCAATGAATGACAACAGTTCACACCATGCAGTAGAATCTATGACTTGATCTATCCTTGGTAGCGGAAATGGATCTTTTGGACACGCCTTATTCAGGTTCGTGTAATCGATACACATGCACCAAACCACTGCCACATTCAGATCATCCTTCTTCTTTTCCACCAGCACCGGATTAGATAGCTAATCCGGATAAAGCACTTCCATGATAAACCCAGCTGCTAGGAGCCGATCTATCTCATCCCCAATGACTTTTCTCCTATCTTCAGCGAAGCGGCAGAGAGGTTGCTTCACCGGCCTTGCTCCGGGTCTTACGTTCAAAGAGTGCTCGGCCAACTCCCTCGGAACACCTTGCAAGTCCTGTGTAGACCAAGCAAAAATATCCCGATTCTCACGGAGGAAGTTGACACGCTCGCTTTCCTATTTGTCATTTAACCCGGCACCAATTGTTACAGTGTGCTCAGGGAATAGATCATCAACAGGCACTTTCTTCGTATCCTTCGTTGCTTGAAACAAAACATTTCCATGCGGGTTACTCAGTGCCGACATATACTGCTGAGCGGATTGAGCCAGTGCCGCCACTTCTTGCATCTTTCTTTTCTCCTGCGCAATCACGAGTGACTCAGCCAGGTTAGACCCGGCTGACGCACACTCAATGGAACGTCGGAAATCTCCAGCTATGGTAATTACTCCATTTGGTCCGGGCAACTTCATCTTCAGATAATTGATGTGACAACTTGCCATGAACTTATTCAGTGTTGTCCTGCCGAGTAACGCCTGATACGCACTTTCTAGGTTCACAACCTCAAACTCCAAGTTTTCAGTTCAGCAGTTATCTCGCGTGCCGAATAACACGTCAACCCGGACCTTGCCAATGGTCTCACAAGATATGCCCAGCACAATACCATGGAAAGTTGTTCTCGTGGCCTGGATTATGTTTTCCGAGATACCCAACTTGCGCATTGTATCCACATAGATTATGTTAATGCTGCTGCCATTGTCTATCAACACTTTAGAAAATCTCACATTGATATTTGGCCCAATGAATGTCGGGTCTAGCACTAGCGCATACGAACCAGGGCTAGGCATAAGCTTGGGATGATCCTTGATATTCCAAGTGATCTCCTGATCCGACCAAGGCATATACCTCGTCACTGCGGGCATCACCGCATTCACCTCCATATGTCGGTGCTGCAAGCTTTTTCTATTTGTTTCCTTTGTGGTGAACACATAGTAACTCTGGTGATGCTCTCTATATTCATTTCTCCCTTCATTTCCGGGATACCTCTGATCCGGTTGATGTTGGTTTTCTACCTGATGCACTGCATCCCTTCTTTCATGGTTTTCATACCTCGGTGGAGGGGGAGGCAACATTAACTGTTGCGTGTTTGCTCCGGAGAGCAATTGCTGCCGGGTAACTCCTGCCGAGGTTGATCATTCCGAGGTGCCTGACCATTCCCCGAACCACTTTGTTCTATCTTCCTCATCCACTCACATTGCCGAGTTGTGTGGCCCGCCGGGTTACTCGGATTTGGCGTGTGAAATTTACACGGCTGATCCAGCATTGCCTCATAGGTATACCTCGGACGGTCTTTATTTTCGTGCCACTATTTCTTCTGCTCTGGCGTCAAAGTTTTCTTGCCATCATTTCTTGGGGTCCATTGCTGCCCTCCAGTTTTCTGACGCTGATTATTCCCTACTCTGGGTTGATCTTGATTTACAGCAGCAACTTGTTGCGAACTGTACTGGTAATCCGGCCTATCGTCTCTTCTCTTACCCCGGTAGTCATTTCTTCGGGATGATCCGGCTCCATCTCACTGGTAGTACTCTTCATTTGACTCGCTTGCCACAAGCCTAGGTTGAGTCGGATCACCCAAGGCATATGAATCAGCAATCCGGATCATCTCAGCCAATGTAGTTGGCATATCCCTTTGCAACCTTTGCCATAACATGCTTGCATATCTACACCCTTGGTCAAACCAAGCTATGGCTTGTGACTCAATCACACCTTCACACGAGTTTCGCACGTTGCACCAACGGGTCAAGAACTCCCAGTCTGTCTCATTCGGTCTCTGCTTGCACATTGCCAGGGTCTGTGGCCTATTCGGCCTCTAATATGTGCTAGAGAAGTTACTGACAAACATCTCCTCAAAATCAATCCAACAATTGATACTTCTAGGTGGCAAATTGTTTAGCCATACCCTAGCTGGTCCTTCCAGCATCTGAGGTACATATCTCACAGCCCATCTCAAGTTGCCTGTAGCAATTTTCACTGCTGTCGCGTAGTTGATCAACCAATCTTTCGGCTTGGTGCTACCGTCATATGTTTTTGTGCCTCTAGGCAACTGGAAGTTAGGCACTGGAGGCTCCTTCATGATCCGGGGCCCAAAACATGCAGGACCCGGAGGACCTTGACACTCAATTTGCTCCGACCTATAGAGCCAATCTAGTTTTAACCTAGCGTCGTCAGGCATCAAGTTACTGCTCCCCAACCTTGACCCTATCACGTGATAGTCTGGCCTAGGGTATCCCGCGTTCACCATTTACAAATCACCATCGTTGTATCTATCCTGCTCATGTGGAGCTGCTCTCTGTTGGATACCTTGGCCGGCACTTTGCTCTTGCCGTGGTATATTCCGCTGCTACGGTTGTCCTGCACCCGCCGAGTTACGCTGTCCGGCATTGCCGTTCACAACGTTTCCCTGACCGGCATTGCCATGGTCGCGGTTACCTCGCCCGGCTTCACCTCGGCTCACACTTCCTCGATCCTCATTTCTTTGCACTTCTTTTCCTTTCCCTGCCCTTGCCGGGTCATTTGGGACTATCTGTTTGTTTCTCCTTGCTGAGGTTACCACCTCCTCTCTTCTTGGGCCACCATGAGGAGACAATGCAGCTCCAGAAGATTTCTCCGGGTTACCTACTGCTGAGTGAACGATTTTGGAAGCACCAGCTCTTCCTATATTAGCCCTGAGTAACTCTTCGTTTTGTTTGTTTGCGATCCGAACTAACTCATTGACCCTATCCTGCTGCCTTTGCCGGGCTTCACCCGTCAAACCCTCTAACTCGGATGCAGCTGCATCTGCGGATCTGAGGTTCTTTGCCGGGGTACTATACTTTGGCAGCCCCATGGACAAAATGTTCTCTGATTCCTCAACTCTAGTATCACCCTCTTTGTTCATTTCACTGATGAGGTTTCTCCCTTTCACTTTTACAGCATCTACCTTATTTGCCTTTGCGTACTCACGCAGTGTCATGTTCAACGACTGCTGAGCCGCTGCTATCTTTTTCGCACCCTCTAGTATTTTCTGCCTAGTCTCCTCTAACTTGGCCTGTGCCTGAGCCAGATATACTGCAGGTGCTATGGGGTTCTCTATGCTATCTATCGCTTGCTGCAGCACATTCTCTAGCCTCTCTAGTGGAGGACCTCTACTCTTTCTCGGTGCCTTTGGTGTTACTTCCGGATCTGGTGCCGGATCCTTGCTCGCGCCAGCGTCAGCACAGTCATCATCACCTCGGCGCGGTCAGGGGAGCAAGTGATACGCGCCCCACGAGCCGCGCTAAGGGGTGGCTCGCCTCCCTCAACAACGTGTCGCGGATGAACGCACGACACATCGACAGCGACATAGATCTTGTGCGCGCCGAGCTTGATGAAGAGGCCGTTGCGTGGAAGGGGTCGCTTGCTGAAGCAGCCAGCGTTGTCGCTGACGAAATCCAGCACTCCAAAGCGCTGAACGAGCCCGAAGACGATGTGTTCGCCGGTGCCGATGAGGTTTCCCGTCCGGATCTTCACTCGTGCTAGCGCCGCTAGCCCCATGGTGGGCACCAACTGTCGTGGTTGTGTCACGGCAGATGCCATGGATAGGCTAAAGGTGGGGACAAGATGCACTAGAGGAATCCAAGGAGGGATAGTGTGGTGATTGCACACACTGATGCTTTGTATTATTCAAGCTAAATGAGTTACAAGTGCTCCTTGAGCTGTATTGGGGAGAGGAGGAAGAAGGAACTCTATTACTCTCACCACCGCTTTGCCCTCAGAAACCCTCTACTCAAATGCCCATAAACTAGTCAATGACTCAATAGAACTCAACCCCTCTATAGAAGCCCTAGCCCTCCTTATATAGGGGTGGCCTGGTCCCCAATTAGGGCATACGTGGAGGCATATTCTAGGGAATATGCCTCTTCCCAAAATAGTAAACCGACCGGGTCACTTTTCCCTGTCGTCAGCCTTGTAGAGGCTACGTGAGCCTCTGCGGTGCCAGCGTCATCCGACATAGGCGATGTCACCCTTGTCGGCCACGCCTCGGTGGTCCTGGCTTCTGTCCGCTTCACTCATGCTCTGCATACAGTGGCCACCTTTTGACCAGCGAGATACCTTCCTTCTGTTGCAAGCCTGATATAACCCGGATCATGCATGGTTAATCCGGCCACACCTGTACCTGCATACAAGTTAGATACATCTTACCGACATACGACATAAGTCGGCCGGGACTCAGTCAGGCGGACATCCTCTGGTTCGGGTTACTCCGTGATTCGGCCTGCCTTGAGGTGACTCGGCCAGCACTTGCTTTGACCTTGCCGTACCTCGGCTAACTCGGCCATTACACCCCGGCGTGACCCTACCCGGGGTATCCCCCCAACATCCATAGGTTCCTTGCCCTTATCGTTGGCGGAGACCATTGTGCTTCTAAACTTTAAGAATAGTTCCTGGCAAAAATAGATCAAAACAAAAACACGATGAGAACACTATATATGAACCTCGGTGGATCTAGGGGATTATATATTATGAATTTTTACAACAAAAATAAAGTACTAGGAGAAAACGAGTCAGAGACAGACTCTGGGGCGGCCACACCACATGGTGGCGCGTCCAGGGGGCGAGCCACGGGGTGGTGTGAGCCACCCTGGCTCCATTTCCGTCCCTCTTTCGCTTCGTTGCCTTCCTTGTTGGATAAAAACTGCAAAAATATAACTTGACAGATTTTTCGTGGACCTTTTCTTACCAGAACTGTTACCTATTCGAAAACAGACTCAGCAGGTCTCTGAACTTGGCATTTAATAAATTCTTCCGAAGTTACCATTTGAATAGCATCAATGTCTTCATTGTAAGAATCTCCAGAAATATAGTGCTTGAGTATCTGACCATTCACCACTTGTGTTGTGTTATCTTTTAGGGAAGAAATTTTTATTGCACCTGAATGATACACCTCTTCAATAACAAAGGGTCCTTCCCATTTTGAGAGTAGTTTTCGTGCAAAAAATCTGAGACGAGACCTATACTATAGAACCTTCTCACCGACATGGAACTCTCTCTTAAGAATTCTCATGTCATGCCATTTTTTAACTTTTTCTTTAAATAGTCTAGCATTTTCGTAAGGTTCACTCCTCCACTTGTCTAATGAACTTAAGTCAAATAATATTTTCTCACCAGCAAGTTTGAAGCATCTATTACGTTCTTTCACTGCCCAATAAGCTTTGTGTTCTAATTCTAAAGGCAAGTGGCAAGCTTTCCCATACACCATTTTGTAAGGAGACATCCCCATAGGATTTTTATAAGCAGTTCTATAAGCTCATAAAGAATCATTCAATTTTTTAGCCCAATTTTTTCTTGATATATTAACAGTCTTTTGCAAGATGGATTTAATTTCTCTATTTGATAGTTCTACTTGCCCACTTGTTTCGGGATGATAAGCTAAAGCAATTCTATGATTAACATCATATTTAGCAAGGGTCTTTCTGAAACCACCATGAATGAAATGAGAACCTCCATCAGTCATAAGATATCTAGGCACTCCAAACCTAGGAAAGATAATATCCTTAAGCATTTTCAAAGAGGTCTCACCATCAGCACTTTTCGTAGGTATGGCTTCTACCCATTTAGTAACATAGTCAACAGTAAAAAGAATATGAGCATAACCTTTTGAAGGGGGAAAATGACCCATAAAGTCAAATCCCCAACAATCAAATGGTTCAATAACAAGAGAGTAATTCATAGGCATTTCATTGCGTCTAGAAATATTACCAACTCGTTGACATTCATAACATGATAAGACAAATCTTCTTGCATCTTTGAAAAGGGTAGGCCACTAAAAACCTGATTGTAGAACCTTTTGGGCGGTTCTATCTCCTGCATGATGTCCTCCATAGGCACTACCACGACAATTCCACAATACCTCCTTTTGTTCAAATTCTGGAACACATCTTCGCATAATACCATCTACTCCCTCCTTATATAAATGTGGGTCTGATGGCTTGGTGTTGATGTAGAGCTCGTTGGGAACCCCAAGAGGAAGGTATGATGATCACAGCAGCAAGTTTCCCTCAGTTATGAAACCAAGGTTTAATGGAACCAGTAGGAGCAAGTAAACACCCCAAAGGTGTTACTAAGCGAGCCTCAGGTATGCGACTACCGGTGCTAGTAGCAACGTGAAGACCTGCACAACACAACCACAGAACTTTGTCCCCAACTTGCGATGAGGTTATCAATCTCACCGTGTTTTGCTGAAAACAAAGGATTAAACGTATCGAATGGAAGGAAGTAATAGTTTGCAGAAAGTAAACACAAAGCAGTAAATAGTTTATAGATTGTATGTAAAGAAAAAGGACCGGGATCCATAGTTCACAAGAGGTGGCTCTCCTTAAGATAGATAACATGCTGAGTGAACAAATTACAGCGGGGTAATTGACAAACATCGAGAAAGCAATACATGCATATACTAATCATTTTGACTCCTTTGGAACTTGATTGGGCATTACAACATTATACATAGACCGCCATCCAACTGCATCTATGACTAATAATCCACCTTCAGGTTATCATCCAAACCCCCTCTAGTATTAAGTTGCAAGCAACATATTATTGCTTTACGAATTGCATGTAAAGTAAACAATACGATTGTTCTATGACCAAAGGATTGTTGTTTTCTCCCTAGTAGCAACAACACATCTAGTACCTTAGAGATTTCTGTCACTTCCCCAGATTACCATAGGCATGAACCCACTATCAAGCATAAATACTAACTCTTGGAGTTGCTAGAATCTACTTGGCCAAGATAGCTACTAACAACAGAAAGAATGCAAGATCACAAATAACAAAGACATGATAGAATCAATAATCAATCTGAAATAGCATCTCAATATCCATCGGATCCCCGCAAACACAACATGTAGAATTACAAATAGATGATCTTGATCATGAACGGAGCTCACAAGATCTAGACATGAAAGCACAAAGGAGGAGAACCAGCCATCTAGCTACTACATGGATCCGTAGTCTAAGGATGAACTACTCACGCATCTCACCGGAGGCTTGCATGGTGATGAAGAAAGCCTCCATGGTGAATTCCCCTCTCCGACAGGGAGCCAGGAAGAGCTTTAGATCCCTCCCGATCTAGGGATGGAGATGACGACGGCTACAGACTCTTTCGTGGATTTTTGATCGGGTCCTTAGGGTTTTTGTCCCGAGGGCATCTTATAGGCGAAAGGAGAGGCCGAGAGGGTGCCTAGGCTGGCCACACCACCCCCGGGCGCGGGCCAAGCCTGGCCGCGCGGCCATGTGGTGTGGCCGCCCTCTGGCCCTTCTCCGTCTCGTAAACTAGCATCTGATGACTTCCGAAAAAATAGGCACTTTGGCTTTTGTCCCGTCCAATTCCGAGAATATTCATTTTCTGACTTTCCTGGAACCAAAAATAGCAGAAAACAGGCAGCTAGCACTGTGGCTCTTGTTAATAGGTTAGTCCAAGAAATCATATGAAAAGTACTCCAAAGTGTGGACAAAACACAAGAAAGTGGATAAAACCAAGCATGGAAAATCAAAAATTATAGATACATTTGCAATGTATCAACATCCCCAAGCTTAACTCCTGCTCGTCCTCGAGTAGGTAATTGATAAAAAGAAAGAATAATTTTTGAGGTGACATGCACCATCAAAGACTTGATCAAAGTATTTGTAAAACATTCAAAGCCAGGATCATAGTACTTCAATCATAATATGAAAGACAAAGTTCTAGAAATAAGACAAAGAAACTATGATGCAACATGAAAAGGCACAAACAAAAGATTCATTAATAACAATACTTTGCAAGACGTTTGTTTGTTTCACATAAAGAAAACATAGCATAATAGTATTCAGCTTGTCCCTCATAGAGTAGCAAATATAAATGCATAGGACACCTTCAAAGTTCATAAGAGTGTCTAGATACAAATAGTTTAAAACAAGCAACATCAAGTTATGCATCAATCAACTAGTCTTGGGACAATGCACATAGAACTAAGAATCGCCACTATGCTCTCGAAGTAGGTGCATAAAGGTAGAAGGTGGAGACTCGATATAATGGTGGAAGAAAGGTCTTCATAGAAGGAAGTAGGGATTCAAGTCTCATAAAGAGCTTCCAAAAATTATGGTACTTATAGCTTTTAGCTCTGATTGCCCCTACCATAAGCATCTTGAAGTGATTAAGGTTCAAGTGAACAAACTATGGTGTACATACTTGATAAAGTATAAGTTAGAAATCTAATGTTCCTTGTATACGAGGGCCACTCCTCATGCTACTCAAGTTTAGTCACTGGTAAGTTCTTGTCATCGTAAGTATATGTGTATCATAGAGAACCGCCAATGGGGTACCCCTTGCCCGATGGTACGGAAGAATCCCCATATCAAAATGACAAGGCAAGCAGACAACGAGCATCTCAACAATCTTCTTATTTACCATGCAAATATGGTGCTTTTTTCTCTCTTTCCTCTTTTCATAATCTCATTTTTTTTCTTTTTCTCTTTTTTCTCAATATAGGACTCTTTTTTTATAAGAAGAATGCTTCATAGCAAGCTCATTATGGTTACGCTGCAGGTTTCCACCATGTCAGCATGGATTGGACTAGTGACCCAGGCGTTTCTCTAACACATATACATAACTCCATGGACTTACAAGCTCCCCTTTCATTTCACACCAACGACAACCATATACAAAATAACATGATATCAACTAGGTACAAGTACCAAGTGCAATGTTGAAAGTGTTCCCCATGAAAGCATGGTTCTTCTAATTCCCAACAAATAAGTGCAAGCATATACAACATAGACGACATAATGGTTCAAGTTTATTAAGGGAAAGAAAAGTAAAGTGTGCCATCAAGTTCGTGAGAGCTTTAATCACTAGTTTTCTCATAACAAGTTTGATTTGGAAGGTAAACAAAAGCATGAATATACTTGGAATAGCATAAGCTAGTAGGTAGGCATGGTGGACTCTTTGTAATAACTTGGTTTAGGGAGTTGGATGCATGAGTGGAACTCATACTTGGTTGTGGGGGCTAGCAAAAGACTGAGAGCGACAAACTAAGAGAGCAATATTGGCCATAATCATGCAGAGCGACAAAACATCATTGATCAAAGCATAAAATGATACTACAAGTTGAAAACTAAAGGATCATAAAGGCTATGGTGACTTGAGATAGTCATAACATGGTGTGAGCATGCGCCAAGTCAACCCAAATAAAGCATCAAAGGAGAATACCACTATACTATGCTTTAATATGCTAAAACAACGCATGATTCATCCAAGGCACATTAAGCAATCTCAATTGTTTATAACAAGTCATGCTACAACAAAGAATACTAAGCATAAATCCAAAACAATATCAAGCATGGCATGATAAAGCATAGGCCACAATCAAAAACGAGCTCTTTTTACCACATAAGCATGAACTTTCCTACTCTTTTCCAAACCAAACCAAACTATTTGAAAAC
The DNA here is from genome assembly GCA_023614405.1 of Avena insularis. Classification (NCBI taxonomy): domain Eukaryota; kingdom Viridiplantae; phylum Streptophyta; class Magnoliopsida; order Poales; family Poaceae; genus Avena; species Avena insularis. Next base: position 680,714 of record JAJUPC010000099.1, read on the forward strand.
CAATGTATGAAAGAGAGGGTCCAACCAATTTATTCAGAAAACCAAGCAAACAAAAGCAAACGAAAAAACAAAACAAAAACGAAAAAGAAGACGCTCCAAGAACAACACAACTGTGCATGAAACAATAAAAATGAAGCGTTTGGAAGAAACCTGGGATTTTTATCGATGAAGAAGGGGATGCCTTGGGCATCCCCAAGATTTGACGTTTGTACTTCTTGGATATTTCTTGGGGTGACACACGTGGCATCCCCAAGCTTGAGCTTTAGTCCATCCTTCATCTCATTACTCATTCCTTCCATACACCTGAAAATTTTCCTTCATACAAAACTTCACACAATCTTTATTAGCAACATTAGTGCACTCAAAACAATAAGTCTTAAGGTTCAGTTCCAACACCAAGAAAACTTCCATTAGAACACTAGCTACTGAAGCACTTCCCTCAAAAAGCTCAATTCCCCAAAAGAACTCAAAAAGGAACCAACAAGAAGCAAATGCAGAAAATGGCAGAAATCTGTCAAAAAAGACCAGCAGGTAAAGACGAATTTTTTCGAAGACCTTCTGTTTTCAAATCAAAAAGTGTTGAACTAACGAAAGTTAGATAACAACCTGGGGCAGAAGCACAAAAATTCACGCCTCCAAAAGACGTTCCGAGATTTTACACGAATTTTTATGGTGAAGCACAGAAATCTGTTTCGAGACATCATGCAGGAGATAGAACTGCACAAAAGGTGCTACAATCAGGTTTCTACTAGCCTAACCTTTTTAAATATGCAAGAAAAGTTGTTTTATCTTGTGATGAGTGTCAGCGTGTTGGTATTATTTCTAGACACAATGAAATGCCTATGAACTACTCTCTAGTTATTGAACCCTTTGATTGCTGGGGATTTGACTTGATGGGTCCTTTTCCTCCCTCGAAAGGTTATACTCATATTCTTGTTGCCATTGATTATGTCACTAAGTGGGTAGAAGCCATCCCTACGAAGAGTGCTGACGGGGAGACCTCTCTAAAAATGCTTAAGGATGTTATTTTTCCTAGGTTTGGAGTGCCTAGGTATCTCATGACTGATGGAGGTTCTCATTTCATTCATGGTGGTTTTAGAAAGACCCTTGCTAAATATGATGTTAATCATAGAATTGTTTCAGCTTATCACCCCCAAACTAGTGGGCAAGTGGAGTTATCAAATAGAAAAATTAAATCCATCTTGCAAAAGACTGTTAATAGATTTAGAAAAAACTGGGCTAAAAAGTTGAATGATGCTTTATGGGCTTATAGGACTGCCTACAAAAACCCTATGGGGATGTCTCCTTATAAAATGTTTTATGGGAAAGCTTGTCACCTACCTTTAGAATTAGAACACAAAGCTTACTGGGCAGTTAAAGAACTCAATAGAGATTGTAAGCTTGCTGGTGAAAAAAGATTATTTGACTTAAGTTCTTTAGATGAATGGAGGAGTGAAGCATATGAGAATGCTAGGCTCTTCAAGGAAAAAGTTAAAAGACGGCATGCCAAGCGAATACTTAAGAGAGAATTTCATGTTGGTGAGAAAGTTCTATTGTATAGGTCTCGTCTCAGATTTTTTGCAGGAAAACTACTGTCAAAATGGGAAGGACCTTTCATTATTGAAGAAGTGTACCGTACAGGAGCAATAAAAATTTCTTCTTTAAAAGATAATACTACACAAGTAGTGAATGGACAGCGACTTAAGCACTATATTGCTAGAGATTCTTACAATGAAGATGTTGATGCCTTTCAAGTTATAACTCCGAATTTTTTTATCAAGGACCAAATTCAGAGACCTGCAGACGCCGTTTTTAAATAGGTAACTGTTCTGGTAAGAAAAGTTCCGCGAAAATACTATCCAACTATATTTTTGCAGTTTTTAGTCAATAAGGGAAGCTACAAAGCGAAAGAGGGACGGAAACAGAGCCAAGGTGGCTCACACCACCCTGTGGTGCGGGCCCACCCCTGGCACGCCACCAGGTGGTGTGGCCATTCCGGACCCCGTCTCGGGCCCGTTTTCTCCCAGTTCTTTCCTTTTGTTGTGAAACTTTGTAATATATAACCCCTCGGATCTCCCGAGGTTTGTATATCGTGTTTTCGTCGTGTTTTCGTTCCGATCTGTTTCTGACAGGTAGAGTCCGAGATTTGGAGCCACAATATCTTCCTCTGGATCAACCAAGGAAGATTCCTTAGAGGATATCATCAACCCATACATGAGAGAGTTGAAGATTCATCCCAAGTAGTTGTTGCTTGAAGATGGGGAGGTCCGGATAAAAGAGGTTCAAGGCCCTAAAGGTGAAGGAGGTCTGGAGGACAGGATGGAAGCACTTGAGCAAGCAGTCTTTAGGTACAAGAAGATGGCGGAACGCGAAGTGGATATCATCCATAAGATTTGTTCCGAACTCATCGCTGAGCACCAAAAGGAGACTGCTGAGCTCAAGGATGAAGTCCTCTCACTCTGCCAAATAACCAACAAACTGCAAGCACAACTCTACGATGTTCAAAATCAAAACTGTGAGTACGAGGTTAGGTTTAAACGCATAAGTGCTGCTGCAAGTTTCAGGATGCTGGAGACCACGCTGTCCTTTGTTGACGGGGAGCCCTTGCCCTAGAATTCGGACGATGATGAGAGGATACCACCACCACCGAAGGAGTAATTCATCATCAGGTTTGGCATCCCCTTGGTTTGTTCCAAGATTGGGGGAGTGTCGCGGTATCACATCACTATCTTCTATCTTTTTACCTTTTTAGTAGAGTCATATCATGAATAGAGAACTTATTGTGTAGGATGGTTTGCATTATGGAAGTGTCCCCTCTCTCGTTAGATATGTATCCCTTGTTGTGAGTAGCCGTTATGGAATATTAATGAGAAGTTCTATCATTTACTCTTTTGCATATCTTATATTAGTTTTCAATTCGTGGTTATATGATTGATCTTGTTGTTAGTATTGGTATCACTTTGGGATCATTGAGTTAATTTAGTTGGTTTCGGAAAACCTGGCTCGGTCAGTAGCAACACTATTTTTGAGAGTTAAATGAAAAAGATAAAAGTACTCTAAAGAAAAATAATTTCATCATCTTTCTTTCTTGATTTGCTCATAAGTTTAGTATTCTCTAGTTAAGATCTTTCGTGCTTCCAAGGAAGATTGCATATTTGTCTTTATCACTTGTATGTTTGTTTGTTTCCTTCAACTCTTATACTTGCTACCCAGCCTTGCTAGCCAAAAACCTATACCGAGAGGAAATTCTTCTCGTGCATCCTTCCTTTAAAACCAAAAACCATGCCATTTGTGTCCACCATACCTACCTATTAGCATTATTGCTATTCCAAGTAAATTCATGTTTTTATCTACCTTCCCAATTAAACTTGTTATGTGAAAATTAGTGATTAAAGCTCTCACAAACTTGATGGCACACTTTACTTTCTTGCATTTAATAAACTTGAACCATCGTGCCCATCTATGTTGCGTATATGCTTGCGCTTTGTAAGTTGTGAATTAGCAGAACCATGCTGTCATGGGGAACGCTTTCAAAATTGCGCTGGTACTTTGTACCTAGTTGATATCATGTTCTTTTGTCTATGGATGTCGTCGGTGTGAAATGAAAGGGGAGCTTGTAAGTCCATGGAGTTATGCATGTGTGAAGACAAACGCCTGGGCCGCTGGTCTAATCCATGCTGACATGGTGGAAACCTGCAGCGTAACCATAACAAGCATCTATGAAGCATTCTTCTTATAAAAAAAGAGTCTGATATTGAGAAAAAAGAGAAAAAGAAAAAAAGAGATTGAGAAAAGAGGAAAGAGAGAAAAAAACACCATTTTCCCATGGTAAATAAGAAGATTGCTAAGATGCTTGTTGTCTGCTTGCCTTGTCATTTTGATATGGGGATTCTTCCGTATCATCGGGCAAGGGTACCACATGGCGGTTCTCTATGATACACATGTGCTTACGATGACAAGAACTTACCGGTGACTAAACTTGAGTAGCATGAGGAGCGGCCCTCGTATTCAAGGGACATGAGATTCTCAATTTACAACTTGTCAAGCATATCCTCGTATTTGATCACTTTAACCTTAATCACCTAAAGATCCTATGATAGGGGCAATGAGAGCTGAAAGCTGATAAGTATCATAATTTTTAGGAGCTATTTATGAAACTTGAAATCCCTGCTTCCCTCTACGAAGGGCCTTTCTTTTACCTTTTAGTTGAGTCAGTAAACCTATTCCCTTCTATCTCAACATGTATTTTGAGTTGTTGTGTTTCATTCATTCATATGATGATTTATTCAATCATGTTTCTTATGTTCCTTGTTTTGCACATTGCTCTTATCTTGGTGATTACTACTTTGAAAGCTATCATTGAAAACCAGTTATTTGTGAACTCCAGCAAATTATCAACTATTCTTTCACCAAGAGCTAAGTTTGCCATTACCAATTATGATTAACTTTATGTATCTTTATTGTGTTTCCTTTACTTACTGCAAGTTAAGTTATATAATAGTGAATTGTCTTCTACTATGATCTATGTATTGATGAATGTGATGCTTCTTGTCCGTATTCTTTTATCGACTCTTCACTCCATAAACCTGAGGTCATGTTTATTGAGCTTAGTTTCGCTTGGGGACAAGTGAAGTCTAAGCTTGGGGGAGTTGATACGTCCATTTTGCATCACTATTCTATATCGTAATTTACTGTTATTCATTGATATATTTCATATTAAGAGGTGATACTTATGTATTTTCATCTGTTTTTGCATGGTTGATGACTTTTGGAGCATGGACCCCTGCAGTCAGGATTCTGATGGAAAAGGTGCTGTTTGGAGGCAAAATTCGCGAAGATCAGAAAATACGGGAAAATATATGGAAAATCCTATTTTTCTAGAAGACGAAGGAAGCCAGAACAAGGAGTGGAGATGGGCCATAGGGGGGCCACACCACCCCCTGGCACGGGCAAGCCTAGGCCGCGCCACCAGGTGCTGTAGGCGCCCTGGCCCACCTCTGGCTCTCCCCTCTGGCGTATATAATCCTCCCAAAAACTCTAATACTCGGGGAGCAACCACAGAAATATTCCGCTGCCTCTATGGGGCGGAAAACACCAAGAGAGAAAGATCTCTCCGACAGACAGAGTTCTGCCGGGGGAATTCCTTCCCAGAGAGGGGAGATCGTCGCCATCAACACCACCACCAAGCTGGACTTCATCGGGATCATCATCATCATCATCATCACCATCACCATCACCATCATCACCACCAGCACCATCATCACCATCTCCATATTGTTGTAACAATCAGGTTGAATCTTGCATAGTTCTTAGGGGAAACTTTCCCGATGTTGATTACTCTTTGTAGTTCATGCTATTGAGTGAACCGTTGAATTATTATTTATGTTCATATTGTTATACATCATTATTCAATATCTGATCATGATCGATATGATGTCTTGTGAGTAGTTTGTTTTGTTCTTAAGGACATGGGAGAAGTCATGTTGTTAGTAGTGGAGTTGTGTTGAGAAATATTCAATAGTTTGATATTTAAGTTGTGGTGTACTTCTTCTAGTGGTGTCATGTGAACATCGACTACATGACAGTTCACCTATATGGGCCTAGGGGAATGCATTGTGTATTTGGCTACTAATCGTAGGGGTTCTTGAGTGTAAACCTGAACCCCCGTTAGGAAACCATTACACAAGGGACGTCAGGGTCTTAGAGTTTAAAGTTCTGGTTAGGTTTCTACCTTAATTACTTTCTTGTACTTACGGATGTTTGCAAGGGGTATAATCACAAGTATGTATTAGTCCTAGGAAGGTCGGTACATTAGCACAGGTTCACCCACACAACACTTAGCAAGCTAAAGAAGATTAATCAACTATATGAAGCGAAAACACTTGACAGTCTTCCCATGTGTCCTCGAGAACGTTTGGTCATCTTAAGTAATACAACCGGCTTGTCCTTTGCTGAATAAAGGATTGGGCCACTTGCTGCATTTATTCCTACTCTTATTTATTTACTCGTACTTTATTTACTTGCTTTATAAAAAACCCTAAAATCCATTTGCTAAGTATTTGTAGAGAATTCCTGATCCATACCACTAGCCAGCACCTTCTGCTCCTCATTGGGTTCGACACTCTTACTTATCGAAAATACTACAATACACCCCCTATACTTGTGGGTCATCACCCATGTCCTCAAGAACTAAATGAACTACTCACAAGACATCATATGGATCAAGATCAGAGATGATATAATGATAAATAACAATCTGAACATAACAATGATTCAATGGTTACACTCAATAGCATCAACTACAACAAGTAATCAACACCAAGAAAGTTTCCCCTGAGAACTATGCAAGATTCAACCCAATTGTTACAGCGGTATGGAGTGGTGATGATGGTGCTGGTGGATATGATGATGATGATCCCGGTGAAGTCCAGCTTGATGGTGGTGTTGATGGCGATGATCTCCCCTCTCCGGGAAGGAATTTCCCCAGCAGATTTCTGCCTGCCGGAGAGCTCTTTCTCTCTCTGTAGTTTTCCGCCCCATAGAGGCGGCAGAATCTTTCTGTGGTCGCTCCCCCATGCTTAGGGTTTTGTGGGGATAATATACGCCAAAGGGGAGAGCCAGGAGTGGGCCAGGGTGGCGACACCACCTGGTGGCGCGACCAGGGGTGGCCCGCGCCAGGGGGTGGTGTGGGCCCCCTGTGGCCCAACTCCGCTCCCCCTTCTGGCATCCTTCGTCTTCTGAAAAAATAGGATTTTCCATGTATTTTCTAGAATTTTCCGATCTTCGCGAATTTCGCCTCCAAACAACGCCTTTTCCATCAGAATCCTGACTTCAGCGGTCCTTCCTCAAAAAAGTCATCAACCATGCAAAAAACAGATGAAATAACATAAGTATCATCTCTTAATATGAAATATATCAATGAATAACAATAAATTATGATATAGAATAGTGATGCAAAATGGACGTATCAACTCCCCCAAGCTTAGACTTCTCTTGTCCCCAAGCGAAAACTGAGCTCAATAAACATGACCTCAGGTTTATGGAGTGAAGAGTCAATAAAAGAATATGGACAAGAAGCATCACATTCATCAATACATAAATCATAATAGAAGACAACTCACCATTATATAACTTTTAACTTGCAATAAGTAAAGGAAACACAATAAAGATACATAAAGTAAGTCATAATTGGTAATGGCAAACTTTGCTCTTGGTCAAAGAATAGCTAACAATTTGTAGGAGTTCAAACATAAAGGGGTTTTCAATGATAGCTTTCAAAGTAATACTCTCTAATATAAGAGCAATGTGCAAAGCAAGGAACATAAGAAACATGATTGAATAAATCATCATATGAATGAATGAAACACAACAACTCAAAATACTTGCTGAGATAAAAAGGAATAGGTTTACTGACTCAACTAGAAAGTAAAAAGATAGGCCCTTCGCAGAGGGAAGCAGGGATCTCAAGTTTCATAAAGAGCTTCCAAAAATTATGATACTTATTAGCTTCCAGCTTGCATTGCCCCTATCATAAGCATCTTGAGGTGATTAAGGTTAAAGCGACACAAATATGAAGATATGCTTGACAAGTTATAAGTTGAAAATCCCATGCCCCTTGCTTACGAGTACCGAACCTCATGCTACTCAACTTTAGTCACGAGTAAGTTCTTGTCATTGTAAGTACATGTGTATCATAGAGAACCGCCAACGGGGTACCCCTTGCCCCATGATATAGGAGCTATCCCATATCAAAATGACAAGGCAACAGACAATGAGCATCTCAGTGATATTTTTATTTGCTATTTGCATAGGTTTTTATTGAGGATGCTTCATAGAATGCTCACTATGGTAATGCTACAAGTCCACCATGATTAGGCATGGCTTAGGCTAGCCGCCCATGCGTTTCTCTAACACACATACAAACTCCATGAGCTTACAAGCTCCACTTTTATTTCACACCGCCGGGATCCATAAGCAAAAGAACATAATATCAACTGAATAATAAGTGCAATGTTGAAAGTGTTCTCCATGACAGCATGGTTCTGCTAATTCACAACTTATAAAGTGCAAGCATATAAGCAACATAGATGGACACAATGGTTCAAGTTTATTAAATGCAAGAAAGTAAAGTGTGCCATCTTGTTCGTGAGAGCTTTAATCACTAATTTTCACATAACAAGTTTAATTCGGAAGGTATATAAAAACATGAATTTACTTGGAATAGCAATATTGCTAATAGGTAGGTATGGTGGACACAAATGGCATAGGTTTTGGTTTTAAGGATTGGATGCACGAGAAGCATTCCCTCTCAGTACAGGTTTTAGGCTAGCAAGGCTGGGTAGCAAGCATAAGAGTTGAAGGAAACAAACAAACATACAAGTGATAAAAACAAACATGCAATATTCCTTGGAAGCACAAAAGATCTTAACTAGAGAATACTAAGCTTATGAGCAAATCAAGGAAGAAAGATGATTAAATTATATTTCTTTAAAAGTACTTTTTATCTTTTTCATTCAGTTCTCATAATAGCGTTGCTACTAACCGAGCCAGGTTTGCCAAAACCAACTAAGTTAACTCAATGATCCCAAAGTGATACCAATACTAATAACAAGATCAATCATATAACAAGAATTGAAAACTAATATAAGATATGCAAAAGAGTGAATGATAGAACTTCTCATTCATATTCCATAATGGCAACTCACACCAAGGGATACATAGATATCTAACGAGAGGGGGTACACTTCCATAATGCAAACCATCCTACATGATAACTTCTCTATTCATGATATGACTCTACTTAAAAAGTAAGAAGATAAAAAATAGTGATATGATACCGCAACACTCCCCAAGCTTGGAACAAACCAAGGGGATGCCAAAATCTGATGACGAATTACTCCTTCAGTGGTGGTGATATTCTCTCGATGAGCTTTTCAATCAATTTCCTCAAGTCCTCAATCTCGAAGGTGAGAGTACGAATCAACTCCGAATTGTGCTCGATGCGGTTCATGATCATGTCGGGTTGTGAATCCCAGCTTGTACGATTCTTTCCCCACTCTTCCTCCTTGAAGTCTTCTTTTCCTGCACGGTTAGAACGAGGCATATCCCAATTGGAGGGTAGTTTCTCCTTAGGCATATTCTGGAATTGATGCTCATGGATAAGGGTTTGGAAGGGATTCTTGGTGTGTGGAGAAGGTGACCGTGAAGCCAAGCAATGACGCGGAGTCTTCCCTTCAGTGGACATACATGCAGTCCTTTTGAACCTGGCAGGGTTTGCCACCACTCCAATGCTTGCAATGGTGGTGCTGGTGTGCGGATGTTGGTCTTCCTTTGCCTCCTCTTCAACTTCACTATCGCTCTCCTCCTCCTGCTCAGAGTCTTGGAGATCTTCATCCATTGTTGTGGTGGTGTCATGGCAGATGCCATGGATAGGCTAAAGGTGGGGACAAGATGCACTAGAGGAATCCAGGGAGGGATAGTGTGGTGATACCACACACTGATGCTTTGTATTATTCAAGCTAAATGAGTTACAAGTGCTCCTTGAGCTGTATTGGGGAGAGGAGGAAGAAGGAATTCTCTTACTCTCACCACCGCTTTGCCCTCAGGAACCCTCTACTCAAATGCCCATAAACTAGTCAATGACTCAATAGAACTCAACCCCTATAGAGAATCCCTAGCCCTCCTTATATAGGGGTGGATAGGTCCCCAATTAGGGCATACATGGAGGCATATTTCAGGGAATATGCCTCTTCCCAAAATAGTAAACCGACCGGGTCACTTTTCCCCGTCGTCAGCCATGCAGAGGCTACATGAGCCTCTACGGCGCCAGCATCATCCGACATAGGCGATGTCACCCTTGTCGGCCACGCCTCGGTGGTCACAACCATCGCTTTCCACGCTCATGTCTGATGGCCACCTTTTGACCAGCGAGATACCTTCCTTCTCTTGCAAGCCTGATATAACCCGGATCATGCATGGTTAATCCGGCCACACCTATACCTGCATACAAGTTAGATACATCTTACCGACATACGACATAAGTCGGCCAGGACTCAGTCAGGCGGACATCCTCTGGTCCGGGTTACTCCGTGATTTGGCCTGCCTTGAGGTGACTCGGCCAGCACTTGCTGTGACCTTGCCGTACCTCGGCTAACTCGGCCATTACACCCCGGCGTGACACTACTCTTAGGTATCCCCCCAACATTAGTCCCCGAAGCTGGTGCGGTCTTAGCTGCATTGGCCGCTAAGGCCACAGTAGGTTCAATTTTATCGAGCCTTTTGCTCCTTTTCCGAGTTATTTCATAGTCCGGATTCCAAAGGCTCACTTTGCCTTGGCACATTCTGAGTTTTCACTTGCTGGCCGGGTCATCCTTTGGTTATCCGGGTTACTCTTCCTTCCCTCGTACGCCATCCTACGTGGAGGGTGATCATTACCTTGCCTCATTTTAAGGGCCTGCTCTAGTAACCGCTGAAGTTATTGTCAGATATTACTGTTCCCCATGTCATATCGTGTCTGTCTCCTTGTTAACTGTATCACCACGTCACGTCGTGGGATCTCCTGCGCCCTGTGGTCCTTCCTGTGGCTCGTCGCTGATTGGCTGATCCAGTTTGTACACGGCCACACCGTGTGGCCTGTCCGCACAGCACGATCCCACTACCCCTTAAGGGCATGGTTAAATAGGGGAGGGGCGCGCCCCTTGGGTCTTTTCCCCATTCTCGCGCCCCTCTGCCTCTTCTTCTTCTTCCTCCCAGTGACAGCACCGCCGCCGCTGCATCTGCTTAGCTGCGTCGCCGCTGCACCGTTCCTCGCGCACCCACGTTGCCGCCGCTCCCGCGCATCTCCTCCGCCACGGGTCTGCGCCAGTCCAGGCCGCTGCCCCCACCGCCGATAGCGCCAATGAGGACAGTGACCTAGAAATGACGGAGGAGGGACTCACCATCGTGGAACAAGAGATGGAGGAGGACGCAGATAACGCCGAGCGCAGCGCCTGGGCGGGGTCTTGGGTATGCCAGGACGACCTCGACTGGCTGTATCGCACGTGCCGTATCCCGGAGGGCGTCATCGCCTGCCTCGCTGCCGAGGAACTAGCCCCCTCACCCAATCCGGATGAGTTCGTAGTATTCCTCTCCCACTTCCAGCGTGGGTTCGGCCTCCCTGTCAGCGACTTTTTCCACGACTGGCACAACACTTACAAGCTTCAGCCGCATCATCTTCTGGCGAATGCCATCACCTCTCTTTCTGCCTTTGCTTCTACCATTGGGGGCTATACCGGATTATGGCCCACGAAGGAGCTCTGGATCCGGTTTTTTGGTCTGCGCCGGAATGTAATTCCGAATAGAGAGCTTGACTCGGAGGACAAGCAACTCACACAGTTCGGCGCAGCTTCTATCTCTCCCTAAAAACAGTCTACCTTTCCCCGAGTCACGGGGCTCGATTCCTGCAAGGGTTGGGCCCGAACCTTCTTCTATGTCAGAAACGACACAACTGAAGATTTGATCCGGCTGCACCCCTACGCTCCGGGTCCTCCTAATCCGGATCTATGGGACCAGATCCCCAAGAAGCCCACGGTCCTGGCGAACCAAGTCAACAAACGGTTCCAGGAGCTGAAGGATCAGGGATTGCGCAACGAGGATGCAATGATCACCTTCGTCCGCAACCAGATCTCCCCCCTCCAGAAACGCACACATAAACTTTGCCACATGAGCTGGCGCCTTGACCCTAACCGGACCTCCTCATTCGAGTTGAACAACACCGAGATCTACCGCCGGGTCAAGGCCCTCTTCACCACCAACAAGAAATTCACCGCTGATTGGGAGTGGGGGATCGAGCACTTCTGCCGAGATAGGCTTCCTCCTGCGGTAAGTCTCGTGCCCCAATCTTTTTTCGAGTTAAATCATATGTCGGATTTTGTTGTAGGTTTGATCCCTTTGCATTTTCTTTCTCTTAGATGTTTCTTCAGCAAACTCTTGAGGATGGCACCGAGCCTTCTCTCAAGTGGGCCCCAGATCGAGATGTCGCGGACGAGGAGGAGCCGGATCAGGAGATGTTCCTGCTGTTCCCCGATGCGACCAAGCGACACACCGGTAAACTCTCTTCCATTAGAGATTGGCCTGAGGATGAAGATGATTCCGACATTGAGGTGATGGAGGCATTTGACGCTGTCCCCCTTTCTTACGCTTTTCCGGCATTATCTAACCCTAGTGGGCAGATCCATGAAGATCCTCCCCTTGCCACGGGTGAGCCAGTCCCGGTCGCATCAAAGAAGTGGGGGGCCGCATCTGCTTCTTCCTCCGGACCTTCTAAGAGAACCAAGAGGCGAAAGAAGTCCGCAGACAAAGCTGCCACCAAGTCCACGACTAAGGCCGTAGCCCGACAAGTTCGCAAGCCAAAGGAGCCTCTGACCTCAGATGAGTAAGTCATTTCTTCCTTACCCAATTTTCTGATTCGTGCCTTTCTCTTGTTGTAACTTATTGTTCGTCGCTTGATTCGGCAGGTCTGCGGTTGAAGTTCCTCAGAGTGGATCCGGCATCGCCTCGCCGCTCCGACATAGCCCTTCTCCCCCTTGTGGCGACGATTCATGCCCATTGAGCCCCATTCAGGAGGGTTCAGCGGCAGCTCCAGGTTCTAGCCCACCTCGTCATGAGGAGGGCAACCTCGGAACAGGGGAAGTGATTCTACCAAGGGTGCGGTTGCTTCCTCTTCGGCTCAGCTGCAACCAACCATCACCGAGATTCCTTTAGCACCCTCGCCAAAACAAAAGTCAGCATCAGCACCAGCAGCAGCACCAAGCCCCTCCGCCTCGTCCGAGTCCTCCAAGACTCGGCGAGAAGACACCAGCAGCACCAAGGCAGCTCCCATGGTCAAATCCACGAGTCAGACCTCCACCTCTCAGCAGCAGCCCAAGGGCAAGAAAGCCCCTGATGCCACCAAGGCAGTGTCTATCGAAGCTGGACAGCATACACTTGCATCCATGCTTTCAAAAAAGACCCCACCGATGAAGGATACTTCCGCCGGGTCAGCTGATGCGCAACTCGTTTTGCACACCAGCCCCGCTATTGCCCAAGTTGAGAGGAGGGAGGCCCACGCCAAGGGTTTGGTCGCGCCCCACATGCTCAGCGGAGAACATTATCCTCCGACCTTGATCGAGTTCGTTAACAACTAGAACAAGGAGGAGTTCGTCCATAATGACGATATCCCGGAGAAATTCGGGCCAACCGAGTTTGCTGCACAAATGAACACCGCTGCCAAGGCAATCAACCTTGCAAGTCGGATGATGGAGGCACGCTACTTCGCTTTTTCCTGAACATGTACTAGATATTAGTATTATAACTATTAGTCCCCGAGCTTCCGGGGGAGTAACTTGTTACTCGGCCGGATGCTCCTTAGAGAACTAGCATAGCTCCTTGATTAAAAACACTTTGCAGTTTATCAGATCCCCGGTATGCCGGGTGTAGTTGTATTAAGCACATAAGTTATATTTTGCTACTAAGTTGTTTGTGCCGGATTAACTTGGGCGTAGTCCCCGAGTTTCATTTTCTTGTTCCTCCAATTTCTTGGCTCGGCTCATGTCTACCTTGGTTCGGTTTTATGACTTACGAGTCCGAGCTTCAAAAATTGACTTAACAATACTTGGAAACTTTAGGATTAGCTCAAAATAATTTAGCATAAAGTAAGCATAAGGTTAGTCCGAACAACAAATGTCGGCTCGATTAAGTTCCTTTCCTTAGTCGTTTTTCGTGTGCTACATAATTCCAAACATGTTCTCTTGCTTGCCATGAAGCCAAATCTTGTTGGACAGCAGCAAGTCGAAGAGTTGAGTTTTTGGTTCTCATACACTACTAATCCGGCTTAGGTAGAAGCAACTTACGCTAGCCGACACATAAATAACAAATACAGACAACAAACAATAAATGTCACTAAGGAAGTCCCCGAGTTACTGCTCAAGGTGCCAAGATTTCATTGATAAGCTCATTGCCGGCATACGTACTAACATATGAGAGACTCAGATACACACACTTCTTTGCTAAGTGTAGAACGAACGAAGTAGAGCTACATTCCATGGACGCTTAGATTCCTCGCCGGACTTGTCTGCCCTGTTCTTCTCCTACGGTTTTGCATCGATGAGATAGTACGAGTCATTGTGCAATGCTTTGCTCACAATGAATGGCCCTTCCCATGGGGGGATAACTTATGCATGCCAGCAGTATGTTGTACCAACCGGAGTACCAGATCACCTTCTCGGAAGACTCGGGGGTTTACTTTCCGGCTATGATAGCGTCGGAGATTTTGCTGATATATGGCGGACCTGGACAATGCCAATTCTCTCGCTTCTTCCAGCAGATCAACATCATTTTGCCGGGCCTCTCGCACTTCGGCTTCTGTGTATTGGGTGAACCTAGGCGAGTCATGCTCTATGTCGGCTGGTAATACAGCTTCTGCCCCATATACCAGAAAGAATGGCATATAGCCTGTTGATCGATTCGGAGTTGTTCTAAAACTCCACATTACCGCTGGTAGTTCTTCTATCCAGCACCCCGCTGATCTTTGCAGCGGCTCAATGAGCCGGGGTTTTATCTCGGATAATACTAATCCGTTGGATCTCTCCACTTGTCCGTTCGATGCGGGGTGGGCTACCGAGGCAACGTCCAGCCAGATCTTCTTATCTTGGCAGAATCGCGCAAATGCTCCTTCAGCAAAATTTGTGCCATTATCTGTTATGATGCTGTGAGGATAGCCGTATCTCAAGATGATATCTTTGAGGAATGTCACGGCCGTAGCTCCATCACACTTTCTTATTGGCTTTACTTCAATCCACTTTGTAAACTTGTCAACCATGACTAGGATGTGGGTCATGTTCCCCCTTGCTGGTTTAAACGGGACAACCATGTCCAAACACCATACAACAAACTTGCTGAACTACCAAATCCGAGTCGCCAAAGCACTGGATCCGATGTATTCCAATTTCCTTTGCCACTTTGAGCCCATGCACAAGTGCTTCATATTCGGCGACATTGTTTGACGCTGCGAAATGGATCTGCAGCACATACTTCAGCTGGTCGTTCTTTGGTGAGGTAAGTACAACTCCGGCGCCTAACCCGGTTTCTGTTTTTGATCCGTCAAAATGCATTCTCCAAAAGTTCGGATCTGGTAGCGGTGGTTCGTATTGCATCTCGGCCCAATACACAAAAAAGTTGGCCACAACCTGAGACTTGATCGCATCTCTTCTGTCATATTGCGGAGCGTAAGGAGCTAGCTCAATTGCCCATTTTGCGATTTGGCCGCTTGCATCCTTGTTACTCATTATCTCAGATATAGGGGCTTCACATATCACCTTGATGGGGTGCTCTTCAAAGTAGAGTTTTAGCTTCTTTGCCCACATGTACACACCATATGCCATTTTCTGATAGTGAGGATAGTTTTGCTTTGATGCGGATAATACCTCGCTCGGGTAATAGACTGGCCTTTGCACCGACTTACCCTCTTCGTCGTGCTCTACCACTATTACTGCACTTACAACTCGGTTGGTTGCGGCTATATAGAGCAACATTGGCTCTTTGGATAGTGGTGAGGCTAACACTGGTGCAGTGGCTAACATTTTCTTTAATTGGATAAAGGCTTCGTTGGCCTGCGGCGTCCATGTGAACTTATCCGCTTTTTTCATCAGTTGATAGAGAGGCATTGCATTTTCTCCCATCCGACATACAAACCGACTTAAAGATGCCAGGCAGCCAATGAACTTCTGGACATTGTTAAGACACTTCGGTAGCTCCATTCGCTCTATGGCTCGGATTTTAGTTGGGTTAACTTCGATACCTCGGCTGGATACAAGAAATCCGAGGAATTTTACAACCGGGACACCGAAGGTACATTTCTCTGGGTTAAGCTTCATTCGGAACCTCCTCAGTTTTGCGAACGTTTGCCTGATATCATCAAGGAGCGTTTTGCTTTCCTTGGTCTTTATAACCGCATCATCCACATATACTTGCACATTTCCACCGATTTGATCTTGCAAACATTTTTGCATACATCTTTGGTACGTCGCCCCTGCATTACGTAAACCAAATGGCATGGTGCGATAGCAATAAGCCCCATACGGGGTAATAAACACAGTCTTTATTTGATCGTTCGGATTCAAAGGTATCTGGTGGAAACCAGAATATGCATCAATGAATGACAATAGTTCACACCCTGTAGTAGAATCTATGACTTGATCTATCCTTGGCAGTGGAAATGGATCTTTTGGACACACCTTATTCAGGTTCGTGTAATCGATACACATGCGCCAAACCACTGCCACATTCGGATCATCCTTCTTCTTTTCCACCAGCACCGGATTAGATAGCCAATCCGGATAAAGCACTTCCATGATAAACCCAGCTACTAGGAGCCGAGCTATCTCATCCCCAATGACTTTTCTCCTATCTTCGGCGAAGCGGCAAAGATGTTGCTTCACCGGCCTTGCTCCGGGTCTTATGTTCAAAGAGTGCTCGGCCAACTCCCTCGGAACACCTTGCAAGTCCTGTGTAGACCAAGCAAAAATATCCAGATTCTCACAGAGGAAGTTGACGAGCTCGCTTTCCTATTTGTCATTTAACCCGACACCAATTGTTACGGTGCGCTCAGGGAACAAATCATCAACAAGCACTTTCTTCGTATCCTTCGTTTCTTGAAACGAAACACTTCCATGCGGGTTACTCAACGCCGACATATACTGCTGAGCGGATTGAGCCAGTGTCGCCACTTCTTGTATCTTTCTTTTCTCCTGCGCAATCACGAGTGACTCATCCAGGTTAGACCCGGCTGACGCACACTCAATGGAACGTTGGAAATCTCCACCTATGGTAATTACTCCATTTGGTCCGGGCAACTTCATCTTCAGATAACTGATGTGACAACTTGCCATGAACTTATTCAGTGCTGTCCTGCCGAGTAACGCGTGATACACACTTTCTAGGTTCATAACCTCAAACTCCAAGTTTTCAGTTCGACAGTTATCTCGCGTGCCGAATAACACGTCAACCCGGACCTTGCCAATGGGCTCACAAGATATGCCCAGCACAATACCATGGAAAGTTGTTCTCGTGGCCTGGATCATGTTTTCTAAGATACCCAACTTGCGCATTGTATCCACATACATCATGTTAATGCTGCTGCCATTGTCTATCAGCACTTTAGAAAATCTCACATTGATATTTGGCCCGATGAATGTCGGGTCTAGCACTAGCGCATACAAACCAGGGCTAGGCATAAGCTTGGGATGATCCTTGATATTCCAAGTGATCTCTTGATCCGACTAAGGCATATACCTCATCACTGCGGGCATCACCGCATTCACCTCCATATGTCGGCGCTGCAAGCTTTTTCTATCTGTTTCCTCTGTGGGGAACACACAGTAACTCTGGTGATGCTCTCTATATTCATTTCTCCCTTCATTTCCGGGATACCTCTGATCCGGTTGATGTTGGTTTTCTATCTGATGCACTGCATCCCTTCTTTCATGGTTTTCATACCTCAGCGGAGGGGGAGGCAACATTAATTGTTGCGTGTTCGCTACGGAGAGCAATTGCTGTCGGGGTAACTCCTGCCGAGGTTGATCATTCCGAGGTGCCTGAGCATTCCCTGAACCACTTTGTTCTATCTTCCTCATCCACTCACATTGCCGAGTTGTGTGACCCGCCGGGTTACTCGGATTTGGCGTGTGAAATTTACACGGCTGATCCAGCATTGCCTCATAGGTATACCTCGGACGGTCTTTCTTTTCTTGCCACTGTTTCTTCTACTCTGGCGTTCAAGTTTTCTTGCCATCATTTCTTGGGGTCCATTGCTGCCCTCCAGTTTTCTGATGCTGATTATTCCCTGCTCCGGCTTGATCTTGATTTACAGCAGCAACTTGTTGTGAACTGTACCGGTAATCCGGCCTATCGTCTCTTCTCTTACCCCGGTAGTCATTTCGCCAGGATGATCCGGCTCCATCTCGCTGGTAGTACTCTTCATTTGACTCGCTTGCCACAAGCCTAGGTTGAGTCGGATCACCCAAGGAATATGAATCAGGAATCCGGATCGTCTCGGCCAGTGTAGTTGGCATATCCCTTTGCAACCTTTGCCATAACATGCTTGCATATCTACACCCTTGGTCAAACCAAGCTATGGCTTGTGACTCAATCACACCTTCACACAAGTTTCGCACGTTGCACCAACGGGTCAAGAACTCCTGGTCTGTCTCATTCGGTCTCTGCTTGCACATTGCCAGGGTCTGTGGCCTATTTGGCCTCTGATGCATGCTAGAGAAGTTACTGACAAACATCTCCTCAAAATCAATCCAACAATTGATACTTCCAGGTGGCAAATTGTTTAGCCATACCCTCGCTGGTCCTTCCAGCATCTGAGGTACATATCTCACAGCCCATCTCAAGTTGCCTGTAGCAATTTTCACCGTTGTCGCGTAGTTGATCAACCAATCTTCTGGCTTGGTGCTACCGTCATATGTTTTTGTGCCTCTAGGCAACTGGAAGTTAGGCACTGGAGGCTCCTTCATGATCCGGGGCCCAAAACATGCAGGACCCGGAGGACCTTGACACTCAATTTGCTCTGACCTATAGAGCCGATCCAGTTTTAACCTGGCGTCGTTAGACACCAAGTTCCTGCTCCCCAACCTTGACCCTATCACGTGATAGTCCAACCTAGGGTATCCTGCGTTCACCATTTCCAAATCACCATCGTTGTATCTATCCTGCTCCTGTGGAGCTGCTCTCTGTTGGATACCTTGGCCGGCACTTTGCTCTTGCCGTGGTATATTCCGCTGCTGCAGTTGTCCTGCACCCGTCGAGTTACGCTGTCCGGCATTGCCGTTCACAATGTTTCCCCGACCGGCATTGCCTTGGTCGCGGTTACCTCGGCTCACACTTCGTCGATCCTCATTTCTTTGCACTTCTTTTCCTTTCCCTGCCCTTGCTGGGTCATATGGGACTATCTGTTTGTTTCTCCTTGCCAAGGTTACCACCTCCTCTCTTCTTGGGCCACCATGAGGAGACGATGCAGCTCCAGCAGATTTCTCCGGGTTACCTACTACTGAGTGAACGATTTTGGAAGCACCAGCTCTTCCTGGATTAGCCCTGAGTAACTCTTCGTTTTGTTTGTTCGTGATCCAAACTAACTCATTGACCCTATCCTGCTGCCTTTGCCAGGCTTCACCCGTCAAACCCTCTAACTTTCGGGGCCTTGGCATCCACGGCTCTGAGGTTCTTTGCCGGGGTACTATACTTCGGCAGCCCCACGGACAAAACATTCTCTGATTCCTCAACTCTAGTATCACCCTCTTTGTTCATTTCACTGATGAGGTTTCTCCCTTTCACTTTTATAGCATCTACCTTATTTGCCTTTGCGTACTCAAGCAGTGTCATGTTCAACGACTGCTGAGCCGCTGCTATCTTTTTCACACCTCTACTCTTTCTTGGTGCCTTTGGTGTTACCTCCGGATCTGGTGCCGGATCCTTGCTCGCACTAGCGTCAGGCACAGTCACCATCACCTCGGCGCGGTCAGGGGAGCAAGTGATACGCGCCCCACGAGCCACGCTAAGGGGTGGCTCGCCTCCCTCAACAACGTGCCGTGGATGAACGCACGACACATCGACAGCGACATAGATCGTGTGCGCACCGATCTTGATGAAGAGGCCGTTGCGTGGAAGGGGTCGCTTGCCGAAGCAGCCAGCATTGTCGCTGATGAAATCCAACGCTCCAAAGCGCTGAGCGAGCCCGGAGACGATGTGTTCGCCGATGCCGATGAGGTTTCCCATCTGGATCTTCACTCCTGCTAGCGCCGCTAGCCCCACGGTGGGCGCCAACTGTCGTGGTGGTGTCACGGCAGATGCCATGGATAGGCTAAAGGTGGGGACAAGATGCACTAGAGGAATCTAGGGAGGCATAGTGTGGTGATTCCACACACTGATGCTTTGTATTATTCAAGCTAAATGAGTTACAAGTGCTCCTTGAGCTGTATTGGGGAGAGGAGGAAGAAGGAACTCTCTTACTCTCACCACCGCTTTGCCCTCAGGAACCCTCTACTCAAATGCCCATAAACTAGTCAATGACTCAATAGAACTCAACCCCTATAGAGAATCCCTAGCCCTCCTTATATAGGGGTGGATAGGTCCCCAATTAGGGCATACATGGAGGCATATTTCAGGGAATATGCCTCTTCCCAAAATAGTAAACCGACCGGGTCACTTTTCCCCGTCGTCAGCCATGCAGAGGCTACATGAGCCTCTACGGCGCCAGCATCATCCGACATAGGCGATGTCACCCTTGTCGGCCACGCCTCGGTGGTCCTGGCTTCTGTCCGCTTCGCTCACGCTCTGCGTACAGTGGCCACCTTTTGACCAGCGAGATACCTTCCTTCTCTTGCAAGCCTGATATAACTCGGATCATGCATGGTTAATCCGGCCACACCTGTACCTGCATACAAGTTAGGTACATCTTACCGACATACGACATAAGTCGGTCGGGACTCAGTCAGGCGGACATCCTCCGGTCCGGGTTACTCCGTGATTCGGCCTGCCTTGAGGTGACTCGGCCAACACTTGCTTTGACCTTGCCGTACCTCGGGTAACTCAGCCATTACACCCCGGCGTGACCCTACCCGGGGGTATCCCCCCAACATCCATAGGCTCCTTGCCCTTATCATTGGCGGAGACCATTGTGCTTCTAAACTTTAAGAATAGTTCCTGGCAAAAACAGATCGAAACGAAAACACGATGAGAACACTATATACGAACCTCGGTGGATTCGGGGGATTATATATTACGATTTTTTACAACAAAAATAAAGTACTGGGAGAAAACAAGTCAGAGACGGACTCCGGGGCGGCCACACCACATGGTGGCGCGGCCAGGGGGCACACCTCGGGGTGGTGTGAGCCACCCTGGCTCCATTTCCGTCCCTCTTTCTCTTCGTTGCCTTCCTTGTTGGATAAAAACTGCAAAAATATAACTTGACAGATTTTTCGTTGACCTTTTCTTACCAGAAGTGTTACCTATTCGAAAATGGACTCTGCAGGTCTCTGAACTTGGCATTTAATAAATTCTTCCGGAGTTACCATTTGAATAGCATCAATGTCTTCATTGTAAGAATCTCCAGAAATATAGTGCTTGAGTCTCTGACCATTCACCACTTGTGTTGTGTTATCTTTTAGGGAAGAAATTTTTATTGCACCTGAACAATACACCTCTTCAATAACAAAGGGTCCTTCCCATTTTGAGAGTAGTTTTCGTGCAAAAAATCTGAGACGAGACCTATACAATAGAACCTTCTCACTGACATGGAACTCTCTCTTAAGAATTCTCATGTCATGCCATTTTTTAACTTTTTCTTTAAATAGTCTAGCATTTTCGTAAGGTTCACTCCTCCACTCGTCTAACGAACTTAAGTCAAATAATATTTTCTCACCAGCAAGTTTGAAGTCTCTATTAAGTTCTTTCACTACCCAATAAGCTTTGTGTTCTAATTCTAAAGGCAAGTGGCAAGCTTTCCCATACACCATTTTGTAAGGAGACATCCCCATAGGATTTTTATAAGCAGTTCTATAAGCCGATAAAGAATCATTCAATTTTTTAGCCCAATTTTTTCTAGATCTATTAACAGTCTTTTGCAAGATGGATTTAATTTCTCTATTTGATAGTTCTACTTGCCCACTTGTTTGGGGATGATAAGCTAAAGCAATTCTATGATTAACATCATATTTAGCAAGGGTCTTTCTGAAACCACCATGAATGAAATGAGAACCTCCATCCATCATAAGATATCTAGGCACTCCAAATCTAGGAAAGATAATATCCTTAAGCATTTTCAAAGAGGTCTCACCATCAACACTTTTTGTAGGTATGGCTTCTACCCATTTAGTAACATAGTCAACAACAAAAAGAATATGAGCATAACCTTTTGAAGGGGGAAAATGACCCATAAAGTCAAATCCCCAACAATCAAATGGTTCAATAACAAGAGAGTAATTCATAGGCATTTCATTGCGTCTAGAAATATTACCAACTCGTTGACATTCATCACATGATAAGACAAATCTTCTTGCATCTTTGAAAAGGGCAGGCCAGTAAAAACCTGATTATAGAACCTTTTGTGTCGTTCTATCTCCTGCATGATGTCCTCCATAGGCACTACCATGACATTTCCATAATATCTCCTTTTGTTCAAATTCTGGAACACATCTTCGCATAATACCATCTACTCTCTCCTTATATAAATGTGGGTCTGATGGCTCGGTGTTGATGTAGAGCTCGTTGGGAACCCCAAGAGGAAGGTATGATGATCACAGCAGCAAGTTTCCCTCAGTTATGAAACCAAGGTTTAACGGAACCAGTAGGAGCAAGGAAACACCCCAAAGGTGTTGCTAGCTGAGCCTTGGCAGGGCGCACTACCGGTGCTAGTAGCAACGTGGATACCTGCACAACACAACCACAGAACTTTGTCCCCAACTTGCGATGAGGTTGTCAATCTCACCGTGTTTTGCGGAAAACAAAGGATTAAACGTATCGAATGGAAAGAAGTAAAGTTTGCGAGAAAGTAAACACAAAGCGATGGCAGTTTGTAGATTGTATGTAAAGAAAGGCCGGGATCCATAGTTCACTGGGGTGGCTCTCCTTAGGATAGATAACATCTTTGGGTGAACAAATTATAAGGGCAATTGACAAACATCGAAAGCAATACATGCATATACTAATCATCTTGACTCCTTTGGAACTTGATTGGGCATTACAACATTATACATAGACCGCCATCCAAGCTGCATCTATGACTAATAATCCACCTTGAGGTTATCATCGAACCCCTCCGGTATTAAGTTGCAAACAGCAGTTATTACTTTACGAACTGCGTGTAAAGTAAACAATATGATTGTTCTATGAACAAAGGATTGTTGTTTTCTCCTAGTAGCAACAACACATCTAGTACCTTAGAGATTTTGTCACTTCCCAGTTACGGAGGCATGAACCCACTATCGAGCATAAATACTAACTCTTGGAGTTGCTAGCATCTACTTAGCCAAGATAGCTACTAACAACGGAAAGCATGCAAGATCACAAATAACAAAGACATGATAGAATTAATAATCAATCTGAAATAGCATCTCAATATCCATCGGATCCCCGCAAACACAACATGTATGATTATAAATAGATAGTCTTGATCATGAACAAATCTCACAAGATCTAAACATGAAAGCACAAAGGAGTAGAACCAGCCATCTAGCTACTACATGGATCCGTATTCCAAGCATGAACTACTCACGCATCACACGAGAGGCTTGCATGGTGATGAAGAAGGCCTCTAGGGTGAATTCCCCTCTCCGTCAGGGTGCCGGGAAGAGCTTCAGATCCCTCCCGATCTAGGGATGGAGATGACGTCGGCTACAGACTCTTTCATGGATTTTTGATCGGGTCCTTAGGGTTTTCGTCCCACGGGCATCTTATAGGCGGAAGGAGAGGCCGAGGGGGTGCTTGGGTTGGCCACACCACCCCCTGGCGCGGGCCAAGCCTGGCCCCGCGGCCAAGTGGTGTGGCCGCCCTCTGGCCCTTCTCCGTCTCGTAATCTGGCATCTGATGACTTCCGGAAAAATAGGCACTTTGGCTTTTGTCCCGTCTAATTCCGAGAATATTCATTTTCTGACTTTCCTGGAACCAAAAACAGCAGAAAATAGGCAGCTAGCACTGTGTCTCTTGTTAATAGGTTAGTACAAGAAATCATATGAAAAGTACTCCAAAGTGTGGACAAAACACAAGAAAGTGGATAAAACCAAGCATGGAACATCAAAAATTATAGACACAAAATTTTGATTCCGTAACTTGAAAAATTTCTTGTGTTTCATCAACCTCTCTGTTCTAGAACTCCTTTCAACATTTCTTGGCGCCGACACTGAGCCATCACCCCGCAAAGGCAACAAAATCTTTCTGTGGTCGCTCCCCTAGGCTTAGGGTTTCGTGGGGATAATATACGCCAAAGGGGAGAGCCAGGAGTGGGCCAGGGTGGCCACACCACTTGGTGGCGTTGCCAGGGGTGGCCCGCGCTAGGGGGTGGTGTGGGCCCCCTATGGCCCAACTCCGCTCCCCTTCTGGCATCCATCATCTTCTGAAAAATAGGATTTTCCATGTATTTTCTGGAATTTTCTGATCTTCACGAATTTTGCCTCCAAACAACGCCTTTTCCATTAGAATCCTCACTTCAGCGGTCCTTCCTTCAAAAGTCATCAACCATGCAAAAACAGATGAAATAACATAAGTATTATCTCTTAATATGAAATATATCAATGAATAACGGTAAATTATGATATACAATAGTGATGCAAAATAGACGTATCAACTTTCCTAGCATGTCGGTCAGCGACACCACCCCACGCAATAGGCCCTCCTCGCCATCGTCGACAGCTCACATGCGGTGCACATGGCTTGCCTCCACCGTATCGATTAGCTCCCCGACGGGACTGTCCATGGACCACGTCACCATCTCTGGCATTCGCAGCAAGTTCTCTTTGTTCCCGATACCTGTCATGGGCCAGCGCCCACCGCAGTGTTGGTGTCACCACCATCGTCCGTGGCCTAGGCACCGCCAGCCGCGTCGAGTGGCTTGCTACGATCCCCTGCACCAGCTCGGTGTTAGTCTCCTTGATGAGCTGCGAAGGATAGTCGAGCGCCGATGACGAGGAGTGTCACGGCGAGACAGTGGCACTACAGCTCAAGATGGTGGCCGTCGTGGCCATCCTAATCGCCAGTGCGGTTTGTCGCTGGCGTCGCCATCCCGCTCGTCCGACGCAAGCTCCACATCGGCAGCAGCGCTAGTGGCGGGGGCTCATCCTCCTCCGGTAGTGGCAGCGCTAGTGGTGGGGGCGTGCCTTTTTGTTTGGAAACGAATAAACTAGGACTACAATTTGGAAGAAATACAAACTAGGGGGCCTTTTCACAAATATAGATGTCTGGCCAGTATCCCTTCTGGGTCCTACCGTCGATGTGGCAGTGGTCAAAACGCCACATAGGCAGGTCAAAGCGGTCAGAGCAAAATAGGATCTCGCGTGAATCACCTATGAAACATTTAGGACCTAAATGTGCAATTTTAAAGATTTATGACCAAATTGAAGCTGCGGAAAAAGAATTAGGACCGCTGATGCGGTTTTCTTTTTCTGGTTCCTGTCTACTCCCTCTGTTTTAAAATATAAGATGTTTTAGTTTTATGAAAGGAGTGTATCTAGATCCCTTTTCGTATCTAAGTTCACTCTAAACCTAGATGAACCTAGACACTAAAAAAGGTCTAGATACATTTCATTCATAAAACTAAAACATATTATATTTTGAAACGGAGTGAGTACGTTCTAGTCCGGCCGGCGTTTTACATAGTATTATTCATGTGTTCTCTAGTAATTCATGCGAAGAGGCCTGAAAGAGCCCAAATACTGTTGGTTGGCTGCTGCTTTCATAATCGGGAATTGCACTGCTCTGCGGTTAACAATAGTACAGTAGGGCAAACCGCCCGCCCTCCTTCCGAAACCAAACCGTCGCCCTCCTTCCGAAACCAAACCGTCGCGCCATTTCCATCTTTACTACAACGCCAACTTCCTCCCGTCCCCTCTTGACAAGCGACCGAATACACCGCCATGGGCCGCGCCGCTTCCACTGATCACTCCACCTCCGGCCGCGCCACGCCGGTACGCCGCCAGCGTCTCGGCGGCCGCCTCCGACTCCGGCGCCGCCATCGCCGCTCCCCCACCCCGTCCTCCGCCGACCCAACCGCCTCCTCCCCAGAACGCACCCCTTCCTCCTCCGAGGCATCAGTCTCCGCGCCACAATCCTACATCCCCTCCCCGGACGACGACACCCCCACCGGCCCCTACGTCGCCGTCGCGCCTCTCCCCGTCTTCCGCGGCGACCCCGGCGAGTGCCCCGACGCCCACCTCTCCCGCTTCGACCGCGTCTGCCGAGCCAACAACGCCACATCCACGGCCGACGCCGCCCGCATCTTCCCGGCCTCCCTCGATGCCGACGCCGCGCTCTGGTACGACCTCACCGCCTCCTCCTCGCCCCCGCCGTGGCGCGCCGTCCGCGCGGCCTTCCTCGACTTCTTCCTCCCGCCGGACGCCGCCGGCCGCGCGCGCGCCGAGATCATGTCGCTGAGGCAGCGGCCCGGCGAGGCCATCAACCGGTACCACCTCCGCATGCAGGGGATCCTCCGGCGGTCCCCGGACGCCGGCGCGGACGTGCCCGACACGTTCCTCAAGTCCGCGTTCGTCCACGGCCTTCGCGCGGAGTTCCAGGACTGGGTGGCGACGCAGCAGCCAGAGACGATGCACGAGGCCGTGGCGCTGGCGCTGACCTGGGAGCGCGCCGAGAGCCTGCGGGAGGCGCGGCGCGCGGCGAAGGCAGCGGCGGCGGCCGGGAACGGCAACGTCGTCAGCGTCAGCAGGTGCGGTTTCTGCGAAACGGAAGGGCACGAGGAGCCGGGATGCGAGGTGCGGAGGAGGATGATGGAGATGTGGCTGAGGAGTAGCAGCAGCAACAGCACTGCGAGGGAAGGCGCCACGGCGGGGATGGTCGGGGAGGATGCTGAGGAGGAGGGAGGCGGCAGCGCGAGGCTCGGGCGCCTCGGGAGCGCGGTGAGCGCGCGCTCGGCGAGGTGCCAGTGCCGCAAGCATCAGTGCGGGAAGAAGGCGGCACCTGCGAATGAGGTCGCCGGAGGCGGCGAAGCGAATGGCGCGGACTCACCGAACTGGGACAAGTGAACCGAAGTGTTCTTCTTTGCAGTTTGTACTCTGTATTCTTCTTTGCAGTTTGTAGTCTGTATATGTAAATATTTTACACTAATCCCACGTTGTACGTATATCTCTGTAGATCATGTCACGCTAAGCAATTTATGGAAAACTGAATACTAGTTTGTGATTGTTTTGGGGTTAAGGTGCCGTACCTCTCCGAGGCACACCGTGCGTGTTATATAGGAGGTTTAACCAACAACCTCAAAAGGATATACATCAAGTTGTTACAATAGAGGATTCTAGAAGAATCTAGGCTAACCACTCTTGCCTTATCGTAATGGCCGGTGGCTTACAGGATAAACACGCACACGCTATTGCTAAGTCACGTTACGTGACAGCCTAACTCGCTAACACACCCCCTCAATCACAACCTATCTAGGTTGAGATTATTACGAAAAACTTCGAGTTGGCGAACTGTTAACGGTTTTGTAAACCTATCTGCAACTTGATCTCCTGTGGGAATAAATTTTATATCCAATAACCTTCGAGTTATATATTCTTTCTCGAACAAAATGATAATCAACTTCTATGTGTTTAGTTCTTGCATGAAACACTGGGTGAGCTGAAACATTAGTTGCACCCATATTGTCACACCACAGTAGAGGATGAGAAATCCCCAACTCAGTAAGTAGTGTTTGCACCCACATGACTTCAGCTCTAGCATTAGCAAGGGACTTGTATTCAACCTCTATGCTCGATCTAGACATAGTGGCTTGTTTTCTTGCACTCCAGGATACAAGATTAGGGCCAAGAAAAACAGCAAAGCCACCTGTGGATCTTCTATCATCTGGACAACCTGCCCAGTCTGCATCGAAAGAGGCACTCACAAGCATAGATGATGATTTATTGAATCTTAGTCCAAGGTTAGATGTATCTTTAAGATATCTTAGGATCCTTTTAACAGCGGTCCAATGTGTAGTGGTTGGTGCATAAAGGAATTGACAAACTTTGTTGATAGAAAAAGAAATGTCTGGCCTTGTGAGAGTTAAATACTGTAAAACACCGACTATGCTTCTGTACCTTGTGGCATCCTCGACTTCAACAGGATCTCC
The DNA here is from genome assembly GCA_023614405.1 of Avena insularis. Taxonomy (NCBI): domain Eukaryota; kingdom Viridiplantae; phylum Streptophyta; class Magnoliopsida; order Poales; family Poaceae; genus Avena; species Avena insularis. The sequence continues at coordinate 708,564 of JAJUPC010000099.1, forward strand.
TTCATGCACAGACAACTTTTCACTGGTTGACATGGGTGTATTTGTAGGTTTGCATGTTAGCATCCCTACTCGCTTGAGTACAACTGTAGTGTACTTTTCTTGAGTCAAAAGTAGTTCATCTTTTATCTTTTTCACCTCAATACCAAGGAAGTAATGAACATCACCAAGATCCTTTAAAGCAAACTCCTTCTGAAGGTCTCGAAGAAGAGTTGAGGTTGCATCATGACAAGAACTAGGAACAATTATGTCATCAACAAAGATAAGCACAAAAATAGAAATATTTTGCTTGGAGTAAAAGAATAGTGAGGTATCAGCTTTAGAAGGCTGAAAACCAAGTGCTTGAAGTTTAGTGCTTAGCCTTGAGAACCATGCTCTTGGAGCTTGTTTCAACCCATATAGAGCTTTATCAAGTTTGAAGATGTATTGAGTTTTTCCTTTCACTTCATACCCAGGCGGTTGCCTCATATAGACATTCTCCTCCAAAACACCATGGAGAAACGCGTTCTTCACATCCAGCTGTCAAAGATTCCACCCCTGGAGACAAAAATAGACAACACAAGACGAATAGTAGCTAACTTGACTAGCAACTAAGCGTGCTTTATATCTGTCTATACTACCATCAGCCTTATGTTTAATTTTGTAGACCCACTTGCAATCTATTACATTTTTTCCTACATGATGCGGTGGAACTAAATGCCAAGTTTTATTTACCATGAGTGCCTCATATTCTTCATCCATTGCTCTTTTCCAATTATCATTTTTTAATGCATCATCTAAATTATTAGGTTCTCTTGAAGCAGTGAGATTTGTCGTACCTGACCATATTTTTGTATTTTTATTTTCCCGGTTTGCAGCCGGGTACTCATGTGCTGCACAGGTGAGGCAGCATCTGGTCCAGGCGCAGAAGATCCAGCACCACTTGGGGTGGATCCCGGAGCAAATCCAATAGGAGCAGAGGAGTCTTGCGTCGAATCCTCCTTGGGATCGACGTCCTCCGCACGGGATCCTGGCGAGCTGGTGTGGCGCGACCCGGACGAAGTTGGTGCCACAGAGGATCTTGCGGCCTGCTCCGGGGCACATGGGTGGTCCCCACCAGTGGCGGAGAACCGCGCGCGCACGGGTGCACGGTCCGACGTGGCACACGCGGGTTAGAGGCGCTGTTGACGTGGGAAGCTCGGCGACACAGTGAGTTCCGTACGACCCTGGGCTTCCGTGCCGTGTCGATGGAGCATGCGATGATGGTCTTCCGGAGTGCTATTTCCTGCGTCGATTGTGTCGTTGTTTTCTGCATTGTTTTGCACAACTTCAAGACCATTGTTAGCTGCAACATTAGTATGAATATTATCCTCAAATTGGATCAGTTCTAAATTCACCCCCATCATCAAATTGAGAAGGATTCAGGAGATGGGATGGTAAGAGAAGGATTTCTGAGCTGAGGTGATGTCCCTCATTAGCATGGAGTTTGGCAAAAGGAAACACGGTTTCATAAAAAATGACATCCCGAGAAATATATATCCGACCAGAATTAATATCCAGGCACCTAAAACCTTTGTGGAGATTGCTATATCCTAAAAATACACATTGTGTGGAACGATGTTCCAGTTTCCTAGCATTAAAAGGTCTGAGATTAGGATAGCAAGCACATCCAAAAATGTGCATAGACTGGTAGTCAGGTTTGATTTTCTCAAGAATTTCTAGAGGTGTAGAAAAACCAAGAAGTTTAGTAGGGAGGCGATTTATTAGATATACCGCAACAATGAATGCTTCATCCCAGTATTTGAGTGGCATGGATGCTTGAGCAAGGAGTGATAGACCGACTTCAACAATATGTCTGTGTTTTCTTTTAGCAGCGCCATTCTGTTGATGGGGATGAGGACAGGAAACATGGTGAGTGATGCCAATGTGTTTAAATAAGGAATTTAATCGTTTATATTCTCCTCCCCAATCGGATTGGAGGGCGATGTTCTTTCTATCAAAGCGTCTCTCAACAAGCGCTTGAAATTAATGAAATATACTAAACACTTTAGAACGATGTTTAATCAAATAAATCCATGTAAACTTGCTGAAATCATCAATGAAGCTAACATAATAGTTCTTACGACCAAAAGAATCAGAGGCAGGGCCCCATACATTGGAATCGACCAACTCTAAAGGATGGTGTGAGACACTAGTAGATCTCGAGTAAGCCAATTGATGGCTCTTTGCCTTTTGACAAGCTTCATACACCGACTCATTATTTTCACTAGAACAAGGAAGTTTATTGCTACGAATGACTTTTTGAACTATGTTAGAGGGAGGGTGGCTGATGACCCACAAGTATAGAGGATGTATCGCAGTATTTTTGAGGGAAGTGAAACCCAATTTATTGATTCGACACAAGGGGAGTCAAAGAATATTTATAAGCCTTAACAACTGAATTGTCAATTTAGCTGCACCTAGAAACAATCTTGCTCACAGCAGTTTATTGTTGGGTCTGCAGCATAGAAAACAAAAAATTTCCTATGATGAGAACTACACGCCAAGATCTATCTACTAGGTACAGAGCAACGGGTGGACATACATCCATCGAGAACTTACCCTCGAAGACAACGAGTTTTGTTAACGAGTAGGAACTCGTGGTTGATGTAGTCGTACACTTGCCGATCTCAAGATTGTGTGGAAGTCCGAGTGCCGCAAATCAGCAGCGCATCTGTACTCGCACACACGTTCAAGCCACCGGACAACCTCCACCTCCTCGCTCCAGCGATCCAGCGGAAGCAGCAACTCCTTCCAGACAAAATGCCACCGGGAACATGTATCTCGCTAATCCGAGACCATGGGGGAATAATTCTAGAGGGGGAGAGAGATCCTTCACGAGGAGGTGTGTGGAAGAAGGAGGAAGAGGGGGGCCTTTTATAGGAGGAGGGGGGTACCCCTCCATGGCCGGCGCCTCATGGAGGTGACCCCTCACCTCCTCCATTCATGTGGTGGTAACTCCCTCCACATTAAAATGCCTCTTCACATTCCCTTTTAAAGTCTCCACTTTAAATGCATTAAAATTCTCTAAGTTTAATGCTCTCTCATTTAATAAAAATCTTTTATTAAATTTATTCAGAATTTTGTTAATTACTTTAATTAACAAACATTCACATATAACCCCTTGCAATATTTCAATATCACATACAGAACCACTTTCTGCAATTTCACCCGAAACAATTCCGGTTTCTATCGAAACAATTCCTGCGCTTTGCAATTCTTTCGTCTGAAACATATATGCTCCAAAATGGTGTCCGGTAACTCTTAAGTATGTCACCCTACGGTTCGCGAATAATGCAGACATGATTGAGACTCCTCTCAGATCAATAATCAGAAGCGGGACCTGGAGATCCATACTGACTCATGCATATTCAACGATGACTTCTGTGATCGTGAGAACCTTTAACGCTAGTAATTTAATCCCTTTGTCTCATGATATAACACATGTCCGAGATTCGATCATTGGTATCCAAATACCTAGTTTGATCTCTTTATTGACATGCACTCTTTTCTTGTTCTCGTGATATAACATTCTAGTGATCACATCACTTGCTTGCAAGCTATCTTAATGTGATATCACCGAGAGGGGCTAGAGTATATCTATCCGTCATCGGGATTGACAAATTCCACTCTTGATCCATGAGCCTCAACATAACACCTTCGTAGCACTAAACCCATCTTTATAGTCACCTCATTACAGTGACGTTTGATGTTATCAAGATACTTTTCAGGTGTTAGCAATTAACATGATCTCATGGTCTAAGGATAAAGATTACTTCGTATGATGTTATAGCAATATAAACATAATGACTTGATCGTAATGCTATACTTCGGATGAATATTCATCACATCATTTCACAAATGTTGTGACCTTGTTATTAACAACATCCAATGTCCATGATCAGGAAACCTTGATCATCTTGTTAATCAACAAGCTAGTCTATAAGAGAGGGATAACTAGGAACCCTTTTTGTTGATTAAACACACATGTATTGATGTTTCCGATCAATACAATTCTAGCATGCAAAATAAACATTTATCATAAACATGGAATAAGATAATAACCACTTTATTATTGCCTCTCGGGCATATTCCCTTCAGTCTCCCACTTGCACTAGAGTCAATAATCTAGTTTGAAAAACTTTGCGTATTGAACACCTATGGCTTTCTGGTGTTGCATATACGCGATTGCTAGTGGTTAACACAATCTTCGGATTTGACAGTTTCAGGTCCGTGTGTATTTGCATGTCTTTGCGTCTCTACGCATCACTCATTCTCAAATGAGATGGCATTGTATAAATTTGGTCCTTTGGTGAGACCTTTAGTTCGTTCAGGTTAAAATATGTTGATATTATTGTCACACAATATATCTTCATAGTATTATCCCACTTTGAACCACACCTAGTTTGATAACAAACTACTTAACACAAATGCCCTCCTTTGCTGCTACTATAGCAGTTATATACTTAGCCTTTTGTTGTAGTATCCGTCACAATGTCTCAACTTTAGAACTCATCCAAATCCATCATGGAACATCCTTTCCATTACATTGTGCCACCCATAGTCTAAATTGAGCTAAATTTAATTTGTATCTTGTGACAAAAATAGTATCAATGTAACACTTTACAATGAACTATCTTTAACTATTTGTCACTTATACATGATATATTCTTAGTTCTTCCAAATCTCATAAGAATATCTTTACTATCGTCCAATGATCATCTTGTGAATCATTCTGGTATGTGCTCATAACATTTAGAGCATAGGACATTTTGGATATATACATATCTTGGTATAATCGATCAAAATCTTCATGTGATTTTACTCACCAAGTGTTGAAACACTTGAATCTTGATACAATTCTTTCCAAGCAGCAAGAACCTTTCTTGTTGTTTCCATATTGAACACTTTCAATATCTCATATATGTATGTATGGCACAACCATATTAGCGCCTCAATCTATCCATATAGATATTGATGCCAAATATTCCGGTTTTGCCCAAGTCTTTCATCGAAATCTTATTTTAATGAAATTCTTAACTTGTGTCAATACAAGATACATCATTTCCAATCAACAATATGTCCTCTACATAATGTATTAGAAATATGTCTCAGCGCTCACACTTAATTTCTTGCAAATGCAAGCATCTTCATCATCTCCGATGAATTTAAACTCTTTTAATAGTTTCATCATGGTGAAGATTCCAACTCCGCTATGCTTACTTCAACTATTGAAGTTTGCATGCCCTTTTAGCACCCTTTGAATTAACAAAACCCTTCGGACCATGTCTTGTACACGTCCTAGGTAACCATTCTATTAGAAGAACATTGTTTTGTTTGTTCAACTACCGTACATCAAATTACATGTAGTGGTTGCTACATTAATCCGTCAAGACTAAATATCGCTATGAAAGATCAAATCTTGTCATAGTCAACTCCTTGAACATTGTCGTAAACTTCTTTCCGACATTTCGACTATTTCATAGATGTTAAACATCCATGTCTTATTTCTTTATAGATCCAAACACGACCGATAGGCTTCACGCCTTTCCGGAGGGTCTTCCAAGTTCAGAAACTTGATTTCTCGTGTATGGATACTATCACGGATTCTATGACTTCTAGTCATTTTATGGAGTCAGGGCCCATCATCGCTTCTTTGCATGTAGTCGGTTCATCATTGTCAAAACAATAACGACTTGCTTATCAAATCACACTATTTGATTCTTACCGACCCACACGGTTCAATAGGAACTCTAATCTCCGAGATCACACCCTTTGTAATCACGGGAGCCATGAGCATTGTGGCTGCCACCGGGACACTTTCCGGTGATGCGCTACTTAGCACATATAGCTAAGGTTCAACAACCTTATCAAAGTTCTATTGTCCTCCCACTTAACTTTTCACGAAAAAATTCCTTCTCAAGAAACTTGACGTTCCAAGTAATAAACTCTTTTGTCCTCGGTGTTATGGAGAAATTCCCAACAAATTCTTTGGGATAACCTACAAAGACGTGCTTATTCGACTTTGGTTGTAAACATTTTACTTATGCATAGCATAACAAAATTTAAGAAAAGACAATTCGGGTTTTATCCCAAACCATAACTTATATGGTGTCATTTCAACGGATCACGATGGTGCTCTTTTCAGTGTAAAAGCGGTAGTCTCTAAAGCTTCAATCCTTAAAACATAATGGCAGTTTTATAAATGACACCTTTGATCTTACCATGTCAAACATGGTTTGATTTCATCTCTCGAATATGCCATACTCCTATGGTTTATCGGGAAAACACAAATCATGGAACAATTCTGCAAATCTTAGGTGTTTTGCTAAATATGTAACTCAAATATCTTACTTTATGATCGAATCATAAACTCTTTATTTTCTTGTTACAATGATTTTCCACTTCATCTTGAAAGTCTTTGAACAATTTTCAAATGTTTCATACTTCTTCCTTATTAAGTAAATATATAGATATATTCACTCAAATTTCTGGAGAAAGCATATAAAGAAAAAAGATCCATCGCATATGGCTACATATAATGGACTATATACATCAATATGTATAATATCCAATAAGTTAGTCATCCGTTCCTCTTTGGCCTATGGACAGAGTTTCAATTATCTCGAGGAAACTTTCACAAGCGTCAATTGATCAAAATCAAAGACTCCAAAATTCCATCAACATGGAGTTTCTTCATGTTTTCTTTCCAATATAATTTAAAACAACGATGTCATTTCATAAGTGATATTTTAATCATTTGTCTTGCGACATTTTAGCAATAGTGTTTATGGATGTGATTTCTCCCACTAGACTTGTAAAAGTTCATCCATCCTTTATGGAATACGATAATTATTTGAACAACCATTGTTCTCATAATACCAGAACAAAATAACAATTATTAAAACAAATCTTGAAGGCTAGGTTTGACGACAACGAATAACACAATAACACTTTATTTGTTTTCGATGAACATCATCACTTATTCTCTTGCTAGTTACTTAGGCCATTGTAGTTCATGAATTGCGTTGTCCTGTATGACACTTCATACCAACCAATTCGGTATCCAATACCGGTATCCAAATACCTCAGAACCACATTGTTTAACAAGCAAGGAATACAACCATAACATGTATATCTTCTATATACCTAAGTTGGACATCTCCAACCTTTTCTTTTCTGCCAAATATTTTATAGATTCTCTTTCAACAATTCCTTTTCTTTTAAAAGAATCTATCAACATCAATAGTGGTGTCATTCACATGACACATAGTACAAAGTGTATATAGTCAAATAATAATACCTTTGAACTTGCACTTTGAAGTGGATCACCATCATCAAATGTTTGGTGTTCTTTCAAAAATCCATTCTTTAGTAATCTATTAGTGTAGTAAACATTTTACTTACATCTTCTATTCATCCTTATCATGACAACTTCATGATCAAGCTACTATAGCCTGTAAGGAAGAATCACGAGTATAATGTTAGTTCCCAAAACCTTTTGGGATATCCGGATGCTTAGCATCTCCATCCTACACAAATTCTCATACAATATGAGAACATGTATTTTGCTAAATTATACTCTATCATAATGCAACCAAAAACATTGTTTCAGATATCACAATATCTTCCACACATGATGGTTTCTGAAACAATTATTTCAGCTCCTAGATAACCTCGATATTAAAACAACTTTTGAATATCAAGAATCATGGAGGCAAACATGATACTTTAGATACTAACATTGGAATTCTTACTCTTGATTTAATACTACTTATTAAACTTCATGGAGTAAAGAGAGTTTGCTGAAAGTTTGCAATAGGACTTATAAACTTTAAATTGACATTCAAAATAATACGATACCAGTTCGTAAAGTAAATATCTAGAATTCTATAGTTCTATTATCTCAATTAAAATTAAGCATAAGGTAGTGAACAGACGCCAATGACTACAACAAATTATGCAAATTCACTTTGATTTAGTTTATGACAAATTGAGTTCGACTAATCCAAATTAGAAATAAACTCCCACTCAAAAACGACATCCCTCGTGCCCTTTTGGTGATTACATGAACCAAATCCACTACACTAAGTCCGATCATCACGTGAGTTGATGTAGCTTCAAAGGCGAGCATCTATATGGGCATCATATCAACTATATGACTCATGCTTAACCTTTCGGTCCGTGTTAGAGGCCATGTGCATACATGCTAGGCTCGCCAAGTAAGAACCTTAGTATTCGCGTGTGTAAAACTGTCTTACACCCGTTCCTATGAAAGTGTAGATTCGAGTACACCCGATCATCATGTGATGTCTCGAAACACGATCCATAGAATGGTGCATACTTAAGGAAGAACACATTTTTATCTTGATATCTAAATGAGGGATCATCTTAAAATGCTACAGAAAGCGCCAAACTAGCAGTATAAGATGCTAACATCTAATGTGTAAAGTGAGATGATATGGTCCATGCATTTGATCTCTATCATTTGCATCGTGGTATGATCTCTATCATTCCTTTGTGTGTAAGGCCAAGGTCTATGGAACTTACACATTGAGTGTGTTGTAAGAGTATCTATCATACATCTACTTACAACAATACCATATCAAAACACTAGCCCAACAACGATCTAAACTAGACGCCTCTAATTTATCAATTATAAGTTTTACGTGGCTTAGGGCTTTCGGAGATAGAACCGTTCTTACCTACGAACATGAACGACAACGAGGATAGCCAAGTTATTAGCAACTCGTTGTAAATCAGATATTGACTATAGTAGGAGAGACAGACACCCGCCAGCCACTTATGCAAAACTAGTTGCATGTGAGTCATGGAACCGGTCTCATGTATGATGACATGTACGGTTGGTCCGGGCCGCTTCATCCCACTATGCCACCAATATCCAAAATACATAAAAGATGCAATAACATGATCATCATCGCCCACATATAAACATATGTGTACTACCCGTGCAAAGCACCTACGCGTAGATCAGGCTCTGATACCACTATTGGGTCCGCAACATAGAAAACACAAATTTTCCTCCGATGAGAACTACACGCCAAGATCTATCTACTAGGTACAGAGCAACGGGTGGACATACATCCATCAGAACTTACCCTCGAAGACAACGAGTTTTGTTAACGAGTAGGAACTCGTGGTTGATGTAGTCGTACACTTGCCGATCTCAAGATCGTGTGGAAGTCCGAGCGTCACAAATCAGCAGCGCATCCTTACTCACACACACGTTCAAGCCACCGGACAACCTCCACCTCCTCGCTCCAGCGATCCAGTGAAGCAAAGAACTCCTTCCGCATTTAAATGCCACCGGGAACATGTATCTCGCTAATCCGAGACCATGGGGGAATAATTCTAGAGGGGGAGAGAGATCCTTCACGAGGAGGTGTGTGGAAGAAGGAGGAAGAGGGGGCCTTTTATAGGAGGACGGGGGTACCCCTCCATGGCCGGCGCCTCATGGAGGTGACCCCTCACCTCCTCCATTCATGTGGTGGTAACTCCCTCCACATTAAAATGCCTATTCACATTCCCTTTTAAAGTCTCCACTTTAAATGCATTAAAATTATCTAAGTTTAATGCTCTCTCATTTAATAAAACTCTTTTATTAAATTTATTCAGAGTTTTGTTAATTACTTTAATTAACAAACATTCACATATAACCCCTTGCAATATTTCAATATCACATGCAGAACCACTTTCTGCAATTTCACCCGAAACAATTCCTGCGCTTTGCAATTCTTTCGTATGAAACATATATGCTCCAAAATGGTGTCCGATAACTCTTAAGTGTGTCACCCTACGGTTCGCGAATAATGCAGACATGATTGAGACTCCTCTCAAATCAATAATCAGAAGCGGGACCTGGAGATCCATACTGACTCCTGCATATTCAACGATGACTTCTGTGATCGTGAGAACCTTTAATGCTAGTAATTTAATCCCTTTGTCTCATGATATAACACATCTCTGAGATTCTATCATTGGTATCCAAATACCTAGTTTGATCTCGTTACCAACATGCACTCTTTTCTCGTTCCCGTGATATAACATTCTAGTGATCACATCACTTGCTTGCAAGCTATCTTAATGTGATATCACCGAGAGGGCCCAGAGTATATCTATCCGTCATCGGGATTGACAAATTCCACTCTTGATCCATGAGCCTCAACATAACACCTTCGTAGCACTAAACCCATCTTTATAGTCACCCTGTTACGGTGTGACGTTTGATGTTATCAAGATACTTTTCAGGTGTTAGCAATTAACATGATCTCATGGTCTAAGGATAAAGATTACTTCATATGATGTTATAGCAATATAAACATAATGACTTGATCGTAATGCTATACTTCGGATGAATGTTCATCACATCATTTCACAAATGTTGTGACCTTGTTATTAACAACATCCAATGTCCATGATCAGGAAACCTTGATCATCTTGTTAATCAACAAGCTAGTCTATAAGAGAGGCATAACTAGGAACCCCTTTTGTTTATTAAACACACATGTATTGATGTTTCTGATCAATAGAATTCTAGCATGCAAAATAAACATTTATCATAAACATGGATAAGATAATAACCACTTTATTATTGCCTCTTGGGCATATTCCCTTCATTTATCAGTAGCAACAATTTTGTAGTAGGAATAGCAAAGTAGCAGCAGTAAAGTAAAGACAGTAGTAATAATAGCATTAAACAGTAGGATTCGAGTGCAGTAGGCATAGGGATGGATGGACGGGTGTTGCATGGACAAGACAATTCACATAGCAATCAGAACATGGGGCAATTGCAAATAAATAAGATAAAGCATCCAAGTACTAGATAATCCTAGGCATGTGTTCCATATATAGTCATACGTGCTCGCAATGAGAACTTGCACAACATCTTTTGTCTTGCCAGCCCGTTTGCAGCGGAGCCTCAAGGGAACTACTGGCAATTAAGATGCTCCTTTTAATAGAGCACCGGAGCAAAGCATTAACACTTCGTGAACACATGTGATCCTCCCATCAAAGCCATTCCCTCTGGTTATCTCGATTTCTGTCACTTCGGGGCCATTGGTTCTGGACAACAACGTGTGTATACAACTTGCAGATAAGACCAAAAACAATACTATCATAATGAATCAATAACATGTTCAGATCTGAAATCATGGCACTCGGGCCCTAGTGACAAGCATTAAGCATAACAAGTCGCAACAAAGTCATAAAGCACTAATAAAATATACTAGGCACCATGCCCTAACAATCTGATGCCATTACATGAACGATCTCATCCAATCCCTACCATCCCCATAGCCTACAGCGGGGGATTACTCACTCATATATGGGGGAAACATGGATGGTCGATGGAGAAGCGATGGTGATGATGATGGCGATGATCTCCTCCATTACATGAAGAATGGAGTTTCTGGTGCTGTTTCATGGAATCTTGTGGTGGCGGCGGAGCAGAACTCCTTCTGGAAAAACGTCGAACCCCCCTGAGGTTTTAGGTCAGAAGGCAACTTATAGGCAAAGAGGGAGACCGAGGGGGAGTCTGGGGCGGCCAAACCGGGCTTGTTCGTTTGTGGTACCAAAGTTGGCAGGCTAGTGCATGGCAGTACCTAAGTTGCCTGAAATTACCGTGTTTCGAAAAGTTGGGCCGCCAACTACTGAGAGGGGCCATTTCAAGGCAAACTCATCTCACCCCTGCCAAATACAAAGATTCCGTTAAACCGCACCGTGAAGTAGATGGTCGGGACCCACATGTCGGTTATCTGTCCGTGACGCGGGTGCCAACGCGGCAACCTCTTAGGCAAATCGAGCAGCTAAGTGGATTGGATGCATTGACCAATTTCACAAATCCATTCTCAGCTTTCCCCTAGCACCGGTGGTGTCGGAATCCACCCTCCAGGAAGGACGATCCCTTCGGACATTTGACTTCTGGGGCCAAGTTGCTGCGCCCAGTCGCTGATACCGAGCTCCAATGGCGCATGCCGTTGCCGCTATTGCGAGGCTCTAGCCCGCCTCCGCCGCTGACGAGCCGAGCAGTTCGGAGGATGGCAGATCCTACTATCAAGGAAGAAGAAGTTCTGCCTACAAGTGGGTGAGCTACCCTTCTCTTTGCTATTAGCACTAATTACAACTGCTAGCTGGCTACTGAACCTCAAATTGTTCGTAAGCCCAACGCTGACAAACATATTTTGTCCATAGTTTTCTATCAAGTGGGATCTGCGCGGACCCTCCTTACCTGGTTATGGTAGTCCTCTACAGGTACGACTCCAAGGGCAAGTGGTATGGAAGCCATTGTTTCACGATGGAAGAAGCGCCTGCGCAGATCTGCACTATATCTGGTATGGTTGCTGCTCTGCGTAATCATGTTGAAGTATGGCCGAAGCAGACTGCAAAGTTCAACTTCATGGATGAACGTGGCATCCATGTTCCTATATCGTGTGATAGTCAGCTAATTGGGTTGATGAAAAGGTATGCTTCGGATTGCATGTTTGAGCTGAATTGTGATGTACTAGATGTGGAAGCTGCTGCAACTGGGAGTCGCCCTTCTATTCTTGGACAGGGTGGTTGATCGAACGCAATTAGCTCCTGGTAAGCAAAGGTCGCTTAGGGTTCGCATGTTTGTGCTGAATTGTAATTTTTGTTTTATTTACTCTGTAGATATTGGGCAGTTATGCAACAGTCTTGTTTCTTTGGAGAGCGCGCAGGTTAGAAACATATGATTCGATCATTTTGCTTCCCAAAGAAATTAAAAACGAGTGGAAAGATGATGCTGGACACGATTCTGGTGCCTATTGTCCCGGGGATGCAGAGTACATGAAGCTAAGAAAATTGGCACCGAGGAAGAGGAAGAAGGCAGGAAATGGAGAAGCCATTGGACGTGAAGGCTTGGCACCCAGGCTGCGGAAGAAGGTTGCTGGCAATGAAGATACATAGTAATGTGTTGAACTTGAACCTATATATGTAATTCTGTTAAATTCTGATCGCTCTGTGTGTGGCACGTTGCTGGGGGAAACAATCTATCCATGTTCTCTGAGTAAAATGTACCGCGACTTAGGGTTTGGAAACGCCCGAGTCAGTAGTTGAATCCGAAATTGTGATTGTGCCACTGCTATCTGAAAGCAATAATCCACCGGTTCCATGATTGCTGAGGGGTAGGAGGTCTCCAAATACGACGGAATGTAAGTGGCACATAAATAAATTATTTAAGCTATCGCACTCCACGAAGCAGCAACTTATTTCAGATGCTGCACAACGACGTGGCAACATAAACAACAATGTTCTCACCAATAATGCCTAGATGAGGAGGAAATGGGTACCACTTTCTGGCCTAATATTGAGCCCGTCTATCTCACCGCCTCTCTGCTCCTGCATCCCCTGCATCTGGCAAAGCTCCCGGATCTCCAGTAACCGGGTGTACGTGCTTCCACTTTATAAATTGTGGTTGTGCCATTTGCATGCGGCACAATCCACGTAGATTACGTTTAAACAAACCACCAGTGTTAGAATACACTAGTAGAAAAGGTGTCTTTGGTCCACGGTTACGTTCCCAATCTAGGACAGAGATCTAAATTGAGGCAGAAATTGATCTAAATCACAAATTCTTCTAGAAATTAATCGAGACAGAGATCTAAATCGAGGCATTTCATTAATTCAACCACAAATTCTTCTAAACAAAGGTGCGATTTCACATCCTACATTAATTCAACCAACTAGTCAACAATTTCACTTCATTGCGCTGTCCTCCGAGCCGCTTCGGCTTCTCGTCTTTCGACGGAACCTCCACGATTTCCGCATTGTACACGAGACGGAGCACCTCTTCGCGGTGAGCGGCGGCGATGACGGTGAACTTGGTCCGTCCAGGGATGGACCAGAACCTCTCCCACCCTTCTAGGTTGCGGAGATCCCGGTGCACCACACGCCCGTAAACGATGCGGTTGCCAATCTTGGCCTTCCGCTCCTTCTTGAACAATGCCGGCCAGTACGGGCTGGCTGCCACATCTGAGCGCCCTCTTCCATCTTGAGCATCTGGTGGCGGCCGCGATTTTTTCTCCATCACGGCTCCGCCGAGGAAGAGGAAGCGAGCCACCGGCACCCCGCATAGCTGATGCGCCATCCGTAGCACCGTCATGACGGCGGCGCGAGGATGTCGAAGTGCAAGAACATCACCGCCTCGTAGAAGTTCAGCGAGGGCATCTCCATGGCAGCGCGGTGGAGATTGGAGAGGGAGCCAGGGGGTGGACGACGCGGTGGAGATTGGAGAGGGCGAGGGGATGGGCGACGAAGCGACGAGCTGTGGCGCCTCCTATTTGTACACGAGGATGACGAAGCAATGGGCAGAATATCCAAGGGGCATTGGTCAGACAAAAGGAAGTAATGTAGCGTTAACACAGATTAACGGGCGACCAATTTTTTTACTCCCAGGACTCCGGGGCCAATAGTTCAGACCGCTAGGTCAACAAGTACAACTATTACAACATAAAAAAGGCACGGGGCTTAAGCTAAATAAAACTAGTTAACACACATCTCCTTGATCTTCCTAATCTTAGCCCTATGCGCATCTTCCTGCGAGAGCAAGGATCGAATCGTCTGCTCCTTCCTTTTAGCATCTTCCTTGCACAGCTTCAATTGTTTCTCTGCATCTTTCCTCATGCACTTGTCAATACTCGTAGTTGTGAACTACAGGACTTTGGCCTGGTGAAGATCCTTCCTTGCTTGAGTCAGTTCTTGCTATGCTTTAGCCTTCAGGGCCAACGTCGCGTCCCTCTCCTTCTCGACTTTGCTAACCTTGTCTTCCACCCCCATGAGATCTCGCTTATGCTTGCTCGTGTCAACTGGTTCCCATAGCTTCATCTCAACACTGTCAAGAAGTGAGCTGAATGCGGATTCTTTCAACTCAATAGTCATTTCCCATAGTTTGTCCAGCGTTTTCGCATCGATGTGGGCCACTCTGGATCTACCCGTTTGACAACACCGCAACTTTCGCCTCGCATCATTGCACGATGTCCTTGACACCGTAGAAACCTCCTTCCCGCATTTCGTCCTTCGAACGCTACAAATTTAGCGGGCACATATGCATGTTTACATAGTAGAGGACTGTCTTCATCCGCTAAACCGTGATAGTCGGCGTCATACATCGTCTGGTTGGCCTAACACATCATACGCGCCTGAGTAAACGGAGTAGATCTGGCTCAAGAAATAGATAACTGGCCACGGATGATAGAGATAGAGATGAGACGACTCACATCAAAATCACTGTCCCTGTCGTCACGACGCATTTCCTCGCCGTCTCCCCTTGAACCCATGGCGAGAGGGGAGGGTGTGGCTGCCGGAGAGGGGATTGGGATGGCGGCGTCGTCGGCTTGCGGCTACGGCAGGATGGGAGTGAAGTGGGGAATGTGGCTTCAAGGGGAAGGAAGAGAAGTATGGGGAGGAAGAGAAGTAATGGGGACGTGACACTGGGATATGGCCCGCTCAACTTGTGAGTCGTGACACTCTAGCAGGGAGCCCCGGTGTTGCCGGTTGTCGAACAGCGTGGCCAATCATGCCGTAGAATAGACTACTCGCAGATCGATCTCATGAAAACCAACCCAATCGTCCAAGCGCCCCGATCGGACGGTATGTAACAATCGACAGGCAGAACAACTGTGTTAGGGCGTGCCTTCTAAAATACTCGGTCTAACGCTAAGGTTAGGGCTCTCCTAAGTTTAATTAGTATCCATATGCGGTTTATGAAAAGAACATGCATCCAATGACACGGGTGGATCTAGCTGTGGTTAATGAGAAGAGCAGACATGCATTGACACCGGTGATATGTGGTTTTTGGGAAGAACACACATGCAATGACTCTGGTGATATGTGGTTTGTGAGAAGAACACACATGCAATGACACTGGGTCTGGTTCATGATATGGTTTGTAAGAAGAACATACATCCAATGACTCTAGTTGTGGTTCATGAAAAGAGCATGCATGCGATGAATCTAACCATGGTTCATGGGAAGAGCAGACATACAATGACACCGGTGGATCTATGTGTGGTTCATGGGAAGAACACACATGCAATGACACCGGTTGATCCATGTGTGGTTTGTGGCAAGAACACACATGCAATGACACTGGTGGATCCATGTGTGGTTCATGGGAAGAACACACATGCAATGACACGGGTGATATGTGGTCTGTGAGATGAACACACATGCAATGACTCTAGTGATATGTGGTTTGTGAAAAGAGCACACATGCAATGACTCTAGCTGTGGTTAATGAAAAGAGCAGACATGCAATGACACCGGTGGATCCATGTGGGGTTAATGAGAAGAACACACATGCAATGAGACTGGGTGTGGTTCATGGGAAGAACACACATGCAATGACTCTGGTGATATGTGGTTTGTGAAAAGAACAGACATGCAATGACTCTAGCTATGGTTAATGAGAAGAGCAGACATGCAATGACACCGGTGGATCCATGTGTGGTCTGTGGGAAGAACACACATGCAATGACACTGGTGGATCCATGTGTGGTTCATGGGAAGAACACACATGCATAGACACCGGTGATACGTGGTTTGTGATAAGAACACACATGCAATGACTCTAGCTCTGGTTAATGAAAAGAGCAGACATGCAATGACACTGATGGATCCATGTGTGGTTCATGGGAAGAACACACATGCAATGACACTGGGTGTGGTTCATGATATGGTTTGTGTGAAGAACACACATGCAATGACACTGGTGGATCCATGTAGGGTCTGTGAGAAGAACACACATGCAATGACACTGGGTGTGGTGCATGTTATGGTTTCTGAGAAGAACACACATGAAATGACACTGTTGGATCCATGTGTGGTCTTTGGGAAGAACACACATGCAATGACACTGGTGATATGTGGTCTGTGAGAAGAACGCACAACCAATGACTCTAGCTGTGGTTCATGAAAAGAGCAGACATGCAATGACACTGGTGGATCCATGTGTGGTTCATGGGAAGAACACACATGCGATGACACTGGGTGGATCCATGTGTGGTTTGTGAGAAGAACACACATGCAATGACACCGGTGGATCCATGTGAGGTTCATGGGAAGAACACACATGCAATGACTCTGGTGATATGTGGTTTGTGAAAAGAACAGACATGCAATGACTCTAGCTGTGGTTAATGAGCAGAGCAGACATGCAATGACACCGGTGGATCCATGTGTGGTTTGTGAGAAGAACACACATGCAATGACACTGGGTGTGGTTAATGATATGGTTTGTAAGAAGAACACACATGCAATGACTCTAGCTATGGTTTGTGAAAAGAGCACGCATGCGATGACTCTAGCTGTGGTTCATGGGAACAGAAGACATACAATGACACTGGTGGATCCATGTGTGGGTCATGGAAAGAACACACATGCAACGACACTGGTGGATCCATGTGTGGTCTGTGGGAAGAACACACATGCAATGACTCCGGTGATATGTGGTTTGTGAGAAGAACACACATGCAATGACTCCAGTTGTGGTTAATGAAAAGTGCAGACATGCAATGACACTGGTGGATCCATGTGTGGTTCATGGGAAGAACACACATGCAATGACTCCGGTGATATGTGGTTTGTGAGAAGAACACACATGCAAGGACTCTAGCTGTGGTTAATGAAAAGAGCAGACATGCAATGACACCGGTGGATCCATGTGTGGTTCATGGGAGGAACACACATGCAATGAAACTGGGTGTGGTTCATGATATGGTCTAAGAGAAGAACACACATGCAATGACACTGGTGGATCCATGTGTGGTCTGTGAGAAGAACACACATGCAATGACACTGGTGGATCCATGTGTGGTATTTGGGAAGAACACACATGCAATGACACTAGTGATATGTGAGAAGAACACACATCCAATAACTCTAGCTGTGGTTCATGAAAAGAGAAGACATGCAATGACACTGGTGGATCCATGTGTGGTTCATGGGAAGAACACACATGCGATGACACTGGGTGGATCCATGTGTGGTTTGTGAGAAGAACACACATGCAATGACACCGGTGGATCCATGTATGGTTCATGGGAAGAACACACATGCAATGACTCTGGTGATATGTGGTTTGTGAAAAGAACAGACATGCCATGACTCTAGCTGCGGTTAACGAGAAGAGCAGACATGCAATGACACCGGTGGATCCATGTGTGGTTTGTGAGAAGAACACACATGCAATGACACTAGGCGTGGTTCATGATATGGTTTGTAAGAAGAACACACATGCAATGACTCTAGCTGTGGTTTGTGAAAAAAGCACGCATGCGATGACTCTAGCTGTGGTTCATGGGAAGAGCAGACATACAATGACACTGGTGGATCCATGTGTGGTTCATGGGTAGAACACACATGCAACGACACTGGTGGATCCATGTGTGGTCTTTGGGAAGAACACACATGCAATGACACTGGTGGATCCATGTGTGGTCTTTGGGAAGAACACACATGCAATGACACTTGTGATATGTGGTCTGTGAGAAGAACACACATCCAATGACTCTAGCTGTGGTTCATGAAAAGAGCAGACATACAATGATACTGGTGGATCCATGTGTGGTTCATGGGAAGAACACACATGCAACGACACTAGTGGATCCATGTGTGGTCTGTGGGAAGAACACACATGCAATGACACTGGTGGATCCATGTGTGGTCTTTGGGAAGAATACACATGCAATGACTCCGGTGATATGTGGTTTGTGAGAAGAACACACATGCAATGACTCTAGCTGTGGTTAATGAAAAGAGCAGACATGCAATGACACTGGTGGATCCATGTGTGGTTCATGGGAAGAACACACATGCAATAACACTGGGTGTGGTTCATGATATGGTCTGTGAGAAGAACACACATGCAATAACACTGGGTGTGGTTCATGATATGGTCTGTGAGAAGAACACACATGCAATGACACTGGTGGATCCATGTGTGGTCTGTGAGAAGAACACACACGCAATGACACTGGGTGTGGTTCATGATATGGTTTGTGAGAAGAACACACATGCAATGACACTGGTGGATCTATGTGTGGTCTTTGGGAAGAACACACATGCAATGACACTGGTGATATGTGGTCTATGAGAAGAACACACATCCAATGACTCTAGCTGTGGTTCATGAAAAGAGGAGACATGCAATGACACTGGTGGATCCATGTGGGGTTCATGGGAAGAACACACATGCAATGACACTGGTGGATCCATGTGTGGTCTATGGGAAGAACACACATGCAATGACACCGGTGGATCCATGTGTGGGTCATGGGAAGTACACACATGCAATGACACTGTGTGTGGTTCATGATATGGTTTGTGAGAAGAACATACATGCAATGACACTGGTGGATCCATGTGTGGTCTGTGAGAAGAACACACATGCAATGACACTGGGTGTGGTTCATGATATGGTTTGTGAGAACAACACACATGCAATGACACTGGTGGATCCATGTGTGGTCTTTGGGAAGAACACACATGCAATGACACTGGTGATATGTGGTCTGTGAGAAGAACACACATCCAATGACTCTAGATGTGGTTCATGAATAGAGCAGACATGCAATGACACTGGTGGATCCATGTGTGGTTCATGGTAATAACACACATGCGATGACACTGGGTGGATCCATGTGTGGTTTGTGAGAAGAACACACATGCAATGACACCGGTGGATCCATGTGTGGTTCATGCGAAGAACACACATGCAATGACTCTGGTGATATGTGGTTTGTGAAAAGAACAGACATGCAATGACTCTAGCTGTGGTTAATGAGAAGAGAAGACATGCAATGACACCGGTGGATCCATGTGTGGTTTGTGAGAAGAACACACATGCAATGACACTAGGTGTGGTCCATGATATGGTTTGTAAGAAGAACACATATGGAATGACTCTAGCTGTGGTTTGTGAAAAGAGCATGCATGCGATGACTCTAGCTATGGTTCATGGGAAGAGCATACATACAATGACACTGGTGGATCCATGTGCGGTCAGTGGGAAGAAGACACATGCAATGCCACTGGTGGATCCATGTGTGGTCTTTGGGAAGAACACGCATGCAATGACTTCGGTGATACGTGGTTTGTGAGAAGAACACACATGCAATTACTCTAGCTATGGTTAATGAAAAGAGCAGACATGCAATGACACCGGTGGATCCATGTGTGGTTCATGGGAAGAACACACATGCAATGACAATGGGTGTGGTTCATGATATGGTTTGGAAGAACACACATGCAATGACACTGGTGGATCCATGTGTGGTCTGTGAGAAGAACACACATGCAATGACACTAGGTTTGGTTCATGATATGGTTTGTGAGAAGAACACACATGCAATGACACTGGTGGATCCATGTGTGGTCTTTGGGAAGAACACACATGCAATGACACTGGTGATATGTGGTCTGTGAGAAGAACACACATACAATGGCTCTAGCTATGGTTCATGAAAAGAGCAGACATGCAATGACACTGGTGGATCCATGTGTGGTTCATGGGAAGAACACACATGCAATGACACTGGTGGATCCATGTGTGGTCTATGGGAAGAACACACATGCAATGACACCGGTGGATCCATGTGTGGTTCATGGGAAGAACACACATGCAATGACACTGTGTGTGGTTCATGATATGGTTTGTGAGAAGAACATACATGCAATGACACTGGTGGATCCATGTGTGGTCTGTGAGAAGAACACACATGCAATGACACTGGGTGTGGTTCATGATATGGTTTGTGAGAAGAACACACATGCAATGACACTGGTGGATCCATGTGTGGTCTTTGGGAAGAACACTCATGCAATGACACTGGTGATATGTGGTCTGTGAGAAGAACACACATCCAATGACTCTAGATGTGGTTCATGAAAAGAGCAGACATGCAATGACACTGGTGGATCCATGTGTGGTTCATGGGAATAACACACATGCGATGACACTGGGTGGATCCATGTGTGGTTTGTGAGAAGAACACACATGCAATGACACCGGTGGATCCATGTGTGGTTCATTGGAAGAACACACATGCAATGACTCTGGTGATATGTGGTTTATGAAAAGAACAGACATGCAATGAATCTAGCTGTGGTTAATGAGAAGAGCAGACATGCAATGACACCGGTGGATCCATGTGTGGTTTGTGAGAAGAACACACATGCAATGACACTGGGTGTGGTCCATGATATGGTTTGTAAGAAGAACACACATGCAATGACTCTACCTGTGGTTTGTGAAAAGAGCACGCATGCGATGACTCTAGCTATGGTTCATGGGAAGAGCATACATACAATGACACTGGTGGATCCATGTGTGGTCTGTGGGAAGAACACACATGCAATGACACTGGTGGATCCATGTGTGGTCTTTGGGAAGAACACACATGCAATGACTCCGGTGATATGTGGTTTGTGAGAAGAACACACATGCAATGACTCTAGCTGTGGTTAATGAAAAGAGCAGACATGCAATGACACCGGTGGATCCATGTGTGGTTCATGGGAAGAACACACATGCAATGACACTGGGTGTGGTTCATGATATGGTTTGTGAGAAGAACACACATGCAATGACACTGGTGGATCCATGTGTGGTCTGTGAGAAGAACACACATGCAATGACACTGGGTGTGGTTCATGATATGGTTTGTGAGAAGAACACACATGCAATGACACTGGTGGATCCATGTGTGGTCTATGGGAAGAACACACATGCAATGACACTGGTGATATGTGTGGTGAGAGAAGAACACACATCCAATGACTCTAGCTGTGGTTCATGAAAGAGCGGACATGCAATGACCTTTGGTGGATCCATGTGTGGTTCATGGGAAGAACACACATGCAATGACACTGGTGGATCCATGTGTGGTCTATGGGAAGAACACACATGCAATGACACCGGTGGATCCATGTGTGGTTCATGGGAAGAACACACATGCAATGACACTGGGTGTGGTTCATGATATGGTTTGTGAGAAGAACACACATGCAATGACACTGGTGGATCCATGTGTGGTTCATGGGAAGAACACACATGCAATGACACTGGGTGTGGTTCATGATATGGTTTGTGAGAAGAACACACATGCAATGACACTGGTGGATCCATGTGTGGTCTTTGGGAAGAACAGTCATGCAATGACACTGGTGATATGTGGTCTCTGAGAAGAACACACATGCAATGACTCTAGCTGTGGTTAATGAAAAGAGCAGACATGCAATGACACCGGTGGATCCATCTGTGGTTCATGGGAAGAACACACATGCAATGAAACTGGGTATGGTTCATGATATGGTTTGTGAGAAGAACACACATGCAATGACACTGGTGGATCCATGTGTGGTCTGTGAGAAGAACACACATGCAATGACACTAGGTGTGGTTCATGATATGGTTTGTGAGAAGAACACACATGCAATGACACTGGTGGATCCATGTGTGGTCTTTGGGAAGAACACACATGCAATGACACTGGTGATATGTGGTCTGTGAGAAGAACACACATCCAATGACTCTAGCTGTGGTTCATGAAAAGAGCAGACATGCAATGACACTGGTGGATCCATGTGTGGTTCATGGGAAGAACACACATGCAATGACACTGGTGGATCCATGTGTGGTCTATGGGAAGAACACACATGCAATGACACCGGTGGATCCATGTGTGGTTCATGGGAAGAACACACATGCAATGACACTGTGTGTGGTTCATGATATGGTTTGTGAGAAGAACATACATGCAATGACACTGGTGGATCCATGTGTGGTCTGTGAGAAGAACACACATGCAATGACACTGGGTGTGGTTCATGATATGGTTTGTGAGAAGAACACACATGCAATGACACTGGTGGATCCATGTGTGGTCTTTGGGAAGAACACTCATGCAATGACACTGGTGATATGTGGTCTGTGAGAAGAACACACATCCAATGACTCTAGATGTGGTTCATGAAAAGAGCAGACATGCAATGACACTGGTGGATCCATGTGTGGTTCATGGGAATAACACACATGCGATGACACTGGGTGGATCCATGTGTGGTTTGTGAGAAGAACACACATGCAATGACACCGGTGGATCCATGTGTGGTTCATGGGAAGAACACACATGCAATGACTCTGGTGATATGTGGTTTGTGAAAAGAACAGACATGCAATGACTCTAGCTGTGGTTAATGAGAAGAGCAGACATGCAATGACACCGGTGGATCCATGTGTGGTTTGTGAGAAGAACACACATGCAATGACACTGGGTGTGGTCCATGATATGGTTTGTAAGAAGAACACACGTGCAATGACTCTAGTTGTGGTTTGTGAAAAGAGCACGCATGCGATGACTCTAGCTATGGTTCATGGGAAGAGCATACATACAATGACACTGGTGGATCCATGTGCGGCCAGTGGGAAGAACACACATGCAATGCCACTGGTGGATCCATGTGTGGTCTTTGGGAAGAACACGCATGCAATGACTCCGGTGATACGTGGTTTGTGAGAATAACACACATGCAATGACTCTAGCTTTGGTAATGAAAAGAGCAGACATGCAATGACACCGGTGGATCCATGTGTGGTTCATGGGAAGAACACACATGCAATGAAACTGGGTGTGGTTCATGATATGGTTTGTGAGAAGAACACACATGCAATGACACTGGTGGATCCATGTGTGGTCTGTGATAAGAACACACATGCAATGACACTAGGTGTGGTTCATGATATGGTTTGTGAGAAGAACACACATGCAATGACACTGGTGGATCCATGTGTGGTCTTTGGGAAGAACACACATGCAATGACACTGGTGATATGTGGTCTGTGAGAAGAACACACATCCAATGACTCTAGATGTGGTTCATGAAAAGAGCAGACATGCAATGACACTGGTGGATCCATGTGTGGTCTGTGGGAAGAACACACATGCAATGACACCGGTGGATCCATGTGTGGTTCATGGGAAGAACACACATGCAATGACACTGGGTGTGGTTCATGATATGGTTTGTGAGAAGAACACACATGCAATGACTCTAGCTGTGGTTTGTGAAAAGAGCACGCATGCGATGACTCTATCTGTGGTTCATGGGAAGAGCAGATGTACAATGACACTGGTGGATCCATGTGTGGTTCATGGGAAGAACACACATGCAACAGCACTGGTGGATCCACGTGTGGTCTGTGGGAAGAACACACATGCAATGACACTAGTGGATCCATGTGTGGTCTTTGGGAAGAACACACATGCAATGACTCCGGTGATATGTGGTTTGTGAGAAGAACAGACATGCAATGACTCTAGCTGTGGTTAATGAAAAGAGCAGACATGCAATTACACCGGTGGATCCAAGTGTGGTTCATGGGAAGAACACACATACAATGACACTGGGTGTGGTTCATGATATGGTCTGTGAGAAGAACACACATACAATGACACTAGTGGATCCATGTGTGGTCTATGAGAAGAACACACATGCAATGACACTGGGTGTGGTTCATGATATGGTTTGTGAGAAGAACACACATGCAATGACACTGGTGGATCCATGTGTGGTCTTTGGGAAGAACACACATGCAATGACACTTTGGTGATATGTGGTGCAGAAGAACCCACATCCAATGACTCTAGCCGTGGTTCATGAAAAGAGCAGACATGCAATGACACTGGTGGATCCATGTGTTGTTCATGGGAAGAACACACATGCGATGACACTGGGTGGATCCATGTGTGGTCTGTGAGAAGAACACACATGCAATGACACTAGTGGATCCATGTGTGGTCTATGAGAAGAACACACATGCAATGACACTGGGTGTGGTTCATGATATGGTTTGTGAGAAGAACACACATGCAATGACACTGGTGGATCCATGTGTGGTCTTTGGGAAGAACACACATGCAATGACACTGGTGATATGTGGTCTGTGAGAAGAACCCACATCCAATGACTCTAGCCGTGGTTCATGAAAAGAGCAGACATGCAATGACACTGGTGGATCTATGTGTTGTTCATGGGAAGAACACACATGCGATGACACTGGGTGGATCCATGTGTGGTTCGTGAGAAGAACATACATGCAATGACACCGGTGGATCCATGTGTGGTTCATGGGAAGAACACACATGCAATGACTCTGGTGATATGTGGTTTGTGAAAAGAACAGACATGCAATGATTCTAGCTGTGGTTAATGAGAAGAGCAGGCATGCAATGAGACCGGTGGATCCATGTGTGGTTTATGAGTTGAACACACATGCAATGACACTGGTTGTGGTTCATGATATGGTTTGTAAGAAGAACACACATGCAATGACTCTAGATGTGGTTTGTGAAAAGAGCACGCATGCGATGACTCTAGCTGTGGTTCATGGGAACATAAGACATACAATGACACTGGTGGATCCATGTGTGGGTCATGGGAAGAACACACATGCAACGACACTGGTGGATCCATGTGTGGTCTGTGGGAAGAACACACATGCAATGACTCCGGTGATATGTGGTTTGTGAGAAGAACACACATGCAATGACTCTAGTTGTGGTTGATGGGAAGAGCAGACATGCAATGACACTGGTGGATCCATGTGTGGTTCATGGGTAGAACACACATGCAACGACACTGGTGGATCCATGTGTGGTCTGTGGGAAGAACATAGATGCAATGACACTGGTGGATCCATGTGTGGTCTTTGGGAAGAACACACATGCAATGACACTGGTGATACGTATTCTGTGAGAAGAACACACATCCAATGACTCTAGCTGTGGTTCATGAAAAGAGCAGACATACAATGACACTGGTGGATCCATGTGTGGTTCATGGGAAGAACACACATGCAACGACACTAGTGGATCCATGTGTGGTCTGTGGGAAGAACACACATGCAATGACACTGGTGGATCCATGTGTGGTGTTTGGGAAGAACACACATGCAATGACTCCGGTGATATGTGGTTTGTGAGAAGAACACACTTGCAATGACTCCGGTGATATGTGGTTTGTGAGAAGAACACACATGCAATGAATCTAGCTGTGGTTAATGAAAAGAAGCGGGACAATGACACCGGTGGATCCATGTGTGGTTCATGGGAAGAACACACATGCAATGACACTGGGTGTGGTTCATGATATGGTCTGTGAGAAGAACACACATGCAATGACACTGGTGGATCCATGTGTGGTGTTTGGGAAGAACACACAGGCAATGACACTGGGTGTGGTTCATGATATGGTTTGTGAGAAGAACACACATGCAATGACACTGGTGGATCTATGTGTGGTCTTTGGGAAGAACACACATGCAATGACGTTGGTGATATGTGGTCTGTGAGAAGAACACACATCCAATGACTCTAGCTGTGGTTCATGAAAAGAGCAGACATGCAATGACACTGGTGGATCCATGTGTGGTTCATGGGAAGAACACACATGCAATGACACTGGTGGATCCATGTGTGGTCTATGGGAAGAACACACATGCAATGACACCGATGGATCCATGTGTGGTTCATGGGAAGAACACACATGCAATGACACTGTGTGTGGTTCATGATATGGTTTGTGAGAAGAACATACATGCAATGACACTGGTGGATCCATGTGTAGTCTGTGAGAAGAACACACATGCAATGACACTGGGTGTGGTTCATGATATGGTTTATGAGAAGAACACACATGCAATGACACTGGTGGATCCATGTGTGGTCTTTGGGAAAAACACACATGCAATGACACTGGTGATATGTGGTCTGTGAGAAGAACACATATCCAATGACTCTAGATGTGGTTCATGAAAGAAGCGGACATGCAATGACCTTTGGTGGATCCATGTGTGGTTCATGGGAAGAACACACATGCAATGACACTGGTGGATCCATGTGTGGTCTATGGGAAGAACACACATGCAATGACACCGGTGGATCCATGTGTGGTTCATGGCAAGAACACACATGCAATGACACTGTGTGTGGTTCATGATATGGTTTGTGAGAAGAACATACATGCAATGACACTGGTGGATCCATGTGTGGTCTGTGAGAAGAACACACATGCAATGAGACCGGTGGATCCATGTGTGGTTCATGGGAAGAACACACATGCAATGACTCTGGTGATATGTGGTTTGTGAAAAGAACAGACATGCAATGACTCTAGATGTGGTTAATGAGAAGAGCAGACATGCAATGACACCGGTGGATCCATGTGTGGTTTGTGAGAAGAACACACATGCAATGACACTGGGTGTGGTCCATGATATGGTTTGTAAGAAGAACACACATGCAATGACTCTAGCTGTGGTTTGTGAAAAGAGCACGCATGCGATGCCTCTAGCTATGGTTCATGGGAAGAGCATACATACAATGACACTGGTGGATCCATGTGCGGTCAGTGGGAAGAACACACATGCAATGCCACTGGTGGATCCATGTGTGGTCTTTGGGAAGAACACGCATGCAATGACTCTAGCTGTGGTTAATGAAAAGATCAGACATGCAATGACACCGGTGGATCCATGTGTGGTTCATGGGAAGAACACACATGCAATGGAACTGGGTGTGGTTCATGATATGGTTTGTGAGAAGAACACACATGCAATGACACTGGTGGATCCATGTGTGGTCTGTGAGAAGAACACACATGCAATGACACTAGGTGTGGTTCATGATATGGTTTGTGAGAAGAACACACATGCAATGACACTGGTGGATCCATGTGTGGTCTTTGGGAAGAACACACATGCAATGACACTGGTGATATGTGGTCTATGAGAAGAACACAACCAATGACTCTAGCTGTGGTTCATGAAAAGACATGCAATGACACGGTGGATCCATGTGTGGTTCATGGGAAGAACACACATGCAATGACACTGTGGATCCATGTGTGGTCATGGGAAGAACACATGCAATGACAGGTGGATTCATGTGTGGTTCATGGGAAGACACACATGCAATGACACTGTGTGGTTCATGATATGGTTTGTGAGAAGAACACACATGCAATGACACTGGTGGATCCTTGTGTGGTCTGTGAGAAGAATACACATGCAATGAACCTGGGTGTGGTTCGTGATATGGTTTGTGAGAACAACACACATGCAATGACACTGGTGGATCCATGTGTGGTCTTTGGGAAGAACACACATGCAATGACACTTGTGATATGTGGTCTGTGAGAAGAACACACATCCAATGACTCTAGATGTGGTTCATGAAAAGAGCAGACATGCAATGACACTGGTGGATCCATGTGTGGTTCATGGGAAGAACACACATGCAATGACACTGGTGGATCCATGTGTGGTCTATGGGAAGAACACACATGCAATGACAGGTGGATCCATGTGGTTCATGGGAAGAACACACATGCAATGACGTGTGGTTCATGATATGGTCTGTGAGAAGAACACACATGCAATGACACTGGTGGATCCATGTGTGGTCTGTGAGAAGAATACACGTGCAATGACACTGGGTGTGGTTCATCATATGGTTTGTGAGAAGAACACACATGCAATGACACTGGTGGATCCATGTGTGGTCTTTGGGAAGAACACACATGCAATGACATTGGTGATATGTGGTCTGTGAGAAGAAAACACATCCAATGACTCTAGCTGTGGTTCATGAAAAGAACACACATGCGATGACACTGTGTGGATCCATGTGTGGTTTGTGAGAAGAACACACATGCAATGACACCGGTGGATCCATGTGTGGTTTGTGAGAAGAACACATGCAATGACACCGGTGGATCCATGTGTGGTTCATGGGAAGAACACACATGCAATGACTCTGCTGATATGTGGTTTGTGAAAAGAACAGACATGCAATGACTCTAGTTGTGGTTAATGAGAAGAGCAGACATGCAATGACACCGGTGGATCCATGTGTGGTTTGTGAGAAGAACACACATGCAATGACACTGGGTGTGATTCATGATATGGTTTGTAAGAAGAACACGCATGCAATGACTCTAGCTGTGGTTTGTGAAAAGAGCACGCATGCGATTACTCTAGATATGGTTCATGGGAAGCGCATACATACAATGACACTAGTGGATCCATGTGTGGTCTGTGGGAAGAACACACATGCAATGACACTGGTGGATCCATGTGTGGTCTTTGGGAATAACACACATGCAATGACTTCGGTGATATGTGGTTTCTAAGAAGAACACACATGCAATGACTCTAGCTGTGGTTAATGAAAAGAGCAGATGCAATGACACCGGTGGATCCATGTGTGGTTCATGGGAAGAACACACATGCAATGACACTGGGTGTGGTTCATGATATGGTCTGTGAGAAGAACACACATGCAATGACACTGGTGGATCCATGTGTGGTCTGTGAGAAGAACACACATGCAATGACACTGGGTGTGGTTCATGATATGGTTTGTGAGAAGAACACACATGCAATGACACTGGTGGATCCATGTGTGGTCTTTGGGAAGAACACACATGCAATGACACTGGTGTTATGTGGTCTGTGAGAAGAACACACATCCAATAACTCTAGCTATGGTTCATGAAAAGAGAAGACATGCAATGACACTGGTGGATCCATGTGTGGTTCATGGGAAGAACACACATGCGATGACACTGGTGGATCCATGTGTGGTCTGTGGGAAGAACACACATGCAATGACACCGGTGGATCCATGTGTGGTTCATGGGAAGAACACACATGCAATGACCCTGGTGTGGTTCATGATATGGTTGGTGAGAAGAACACATGCAATGACTCTAGTTGTGGTTTGTGAAAGAGCACATGCGATGACTCTAGCTGTGGTTCATGGGAAGAAGACATGCAATGACACTGGTGGATCCATGTGTGGTTCATGGGAAGAACACACATGCGATGACACTGGTGGATCCATGTGTGGTCTGTGGGAAGAACACACATGCAATGACACTGTTGGATCCATGTGTGGTCTTTGGGAAGAACACACATGCAATGACTCCGGTGATATGTGGTTTGTGACAAGAACACACATGCAATGACTCTAGCTGTGGTTAATGAAAAGAGCAGACATGCAATGACACCGGTGGATCCAAGTGTGGTTTGTGGGAAGAACACACATGCAATGACACTGGGTGTGGTTCATGATATGGTCTGTGAGAAGAACACACATGCAATGACACTGGTGAATCCATGTGTGGTCTGTGAGAAAAACACACATGCAATGACACTGGGTGTGGTTCATGATATGGTTTGTGAGAAGAACACACATGCAATGACACTGGTGGATCCATGTGTGGTCTTTGGGAAGAACACACATGCAATGACACTAGTGATATGTGGTCTGTGAGAAGAACACACATCCAATGACTCTAGCTGTGGTTTATGAAAAGAGCAGACATGCAATGACACTGGTGGATCCATGTGTGGTTCATGGGAAGAACACACATGCAATGACACTGGTGGATCCATGTGTGGTCTGTGGGAAGAACACACATGCAATGACACCGGTGGATCCATGTGTGGTTCATGGGAAGAACACACATGCAATGACACTGGGTGTGGTTCATGATATGGTTTGTGAGAAGAACACACATGCAATGACACTGGTGGATCCATGTGTGGTCTGTGAGAAGAACACACATGCAATGACACTGGGTGTGGTTCATGATATGGTTTGTGAGAAGAACACACATGCAATGACACTGGTGGATCCATGTGTGGTCTTTGGGAAGAACACTCATGCAATTTCACTGGTGATATGTGGTCTGTGAGAAGAACACACATCCAATGACTCTAGATGTGGTTCATGAAAAGAGCAGACATGCAATGACACTGGTGGATCCATGTGTTGTTCATGGGAATAACACACATGCGATGACACTGGGTGGATCCATGTGTGGTTTGTGAGAAGAACACACATGCAATGACACCGGTGGATCCATGTGTGGTTCATGGGAAGAACACACATGCAATGACTCTGGTGATATGTGGTTTGTGAAAAGAACAGACATGCAATGACTCTAGCTGTGGTTAATGAGAAGAGCAGACATGCAATGACACCGGTGGATCCATGTGTGGTTTGTGAGAAGAACACACATGCAATGACACTGGGTGTGGTTCATGATATGGTTTGTAAGAAGAACACACATGCAATGACTCTACCTGTGGTTTGTGAAAAGAGCACGCATGCGATGACTCTAGCTATGGTTCATGGGAAGAGCATACATACAATGACACTGGTGGATCCATGTGCGGTCAGTGGGAAGAACACACATGCAATGCCACTGGTGGATCCATGTGTGGTCTTTGGGAAGAACACGCATGCAATGACTCCGGTGATACGTGGTTTGTGAGAAGAACACACATGCAATGACTCTAGCTGTGGTTAATGAAAAGAGCAGACATGCAATGACACCGGTGGATCCATGTGTGGTTCATGGGAAGAACACACATGCAATGACACTGGGTGTGGTTCATGATATGGTTTGTGAGAAGAACACACATGCAATGACACTGGTGGATCCATGTGTGGTCTGTGAGAAGAACACACATGCAATGACACTAGGTGTGGTTCATGATATGGTTTGTGAGAAGAACACACATGCAATGACACTGGTGGATCCATGTGTGGTCTTTGGGAAGAACACACATGCAATGACACTGGTGATATGTGGTCTGTGAGAGGAACACACATCCAATGACTCTAGTTGTGGTTCATGAAAAGAGCAGACATGCAATGACACTGGTGGATCCATGTGTGGTTCATGGGAAGAACACACATGCAATGACACTGGTGGATCCATGTGTGGTCTGTGGGAAGAACACACATGCAATGACACCGGTGGATCCATGTGTGGTTCATGGGAAGAACACACATGCAATGACACTGGGTGTGGTTCATGATATGGTTTGTGAGAAGAACACACATGCAATGACTCTAGTTGTGGTTTGTGAAAAGAGCACGCATGCGATGACTCTAGCTGTGGTTCATGGGAAGAGCAGACGTACAATGACACTGGTGGATCCATGTGTGGTTCATGGGAAGAACACACATGCAACGGCACTGGTGGATCCACGTGTGGTCTGTGGGAAGAACACACATGCAATGACACTAGTGGATCCATGTGTGGTCTTTGGGAAGAACACACATGCAATGACTCTGGTGATATGTGGTTTGTGAGAAGAACACACATGCAATGACTCTAGCTGTGGTTAATGAAAAGAGCAGACATGCAATTACACCGGTGGATCCAAGTCTGGTTCATGGGAAGAACACACATACAATGACACTGGGTGTGGTTCATGATATGGTCTGTGAGAAGAACACACATGCAATGACACTAGTGGATCCATGTGTGGTCTATGAGAAGAACACACATGCAATGACACTGGGTGTGGTTCATGATATGGTTTGTGAGAAGAACACACATGCAATGACACTGGTGGATCCATGTGTGGTCTTTGGGAAGAACACACATGCAATGACACTAGTGATATGTGGTCTGTGAGAAGAACCCACATCCAATGACTCTAGCCGTGGTTCATGAAAAGAGCAGACATGCAATGACACTGGTGGATCCATGTGTTGTTCATGGGAAGAACACACATGCGATGACACT
This sequence comes from Avena insularis, assembly GCA_023614405.1. Classification (NCBI taxonomy): domain Eukaryota; kingdom Viridiplantae; phylum Streptophyta; class Magnoliopsida; order Poales; family Poaceae; genus Avena; species Avena insularis. The sequence goes on from JAJUPC010000099.1 coordinate 741,222, forward strand.
GGGTGGATCCATGTGTGGTCTGTGAGAAGAACACACATGCAATGACACTAGTGGATCCATGTGCGGTCTATGAGAAGAACACACATGCAATGACACTAGGTGTGGTTCATGATATGGTTTGTGAGAAGAACACACATGCAATGACACTGGTGGATCCATGTGTGGTCTTTGGGAAGAACACACATGCAATGACACTGGTGATATGTGGTCTGTGAGAAGAACCCACATCCAATGACTCTAGCCGTGGTTCATGAAAAGAGCAGACATGCAATGACACTGGTGGATCCATGTGTTGTTCATGGGAAGAACACACATGCGATGACACTGGGTGGATCCATGTGTGGTTCGTGAGAAGAACACACATGCAATGACACCGGTGGATCCATGTGTGGTTCATGGGAAGAACACACATGCAATGACTCTGGTGATATGTGGTTTGTGAAAAGAATAGACATGCAATGATTCTAGCTGTGGTTAATGAGAAGAGCAGGCATGCAATGAGACCGGTGGATCCATGTGTGGTTTGTGAGTTGAACACACATGCAATGACACTGGTTGTGGTTCATGATATGGTTTGTAAGAAGAACACACATGCAATGACTCTAGATGTGGTTTGTGAAAAGAGCACGCATGCGATGACTCTAGCTGTGGTTCATGGGAACATAAGACATACAATGACACTGGTGGATCCATGTGTGGGTCATGGGAAGAACACACATGCAACGACACTGGTGGATCCATGTGTGCTCTGTGGGAAGAACACACATGCAATGACACTGGTGGATCCATGTGTGGTGTTTGGGAAGAACACACATGCAATGACTCTGGTGATATGTGGTTTGTGAGAAGAACACACTTGCAATGACTCCGGTGATATGTGGTTTGTGAGAAGAACACACATGCAATGACTCTAGCTGTGGTTAATGAAAAGAGCAGACATGCAATGACACTGGTGGATCCATGTGTGGTTCATGGGAAGAACACACATGCAATGACACTGGGTGTGGTTCATGATATGGTCTGTGAGAAGAACACACATGCAATGACACTGGTGGATCCATGTGTGTTCTGTGAGAAGAACACACAGGCAATGACACTAGGTGTGGTTCATGATATGGTTTGTGAGAAGAACACACATGCAATGACACTGGTGGATCTATGTGTGGTCTGTGGGAAGAACACACATGCAATGACATTGGTGATATGTGGTCTGTGAGAAGAACACACATCCAATGACTCTAGCTGTGGTTCATGAAAAGAGCAGACATGCAATGACACTGGTGGATCCATGTGTGGTTCATGGGAAGAACACACATGCAATGACACTGGTGGATCCATGTGTGGTCTATGGGAAGAACACACATGTAATGACACCGATGGATCCATGTGTGGTTCATGGGAAGAACACACATGCAGTGACACTGTGTGTGGTTCATGATATGGTTTGTGAGAAGAACATACATGCAATGACACTGGTGGATCCATGTGTGGTCTGTGAGAAGAACACACATGCAATGACACCGGGTGTGGTTCATGATATGGTTTGTGAGAAGAACACACATGCAATGACACTGGTGGATCCATGTGTGGTCTTTGGGAAAAACACACATGCAATGACACTGGTGATATGTGGTCTGTGAGAAGAACACACATCCAATGACTCTAGATGTGGTTCATGAAAAGAGCAGACATGCAATGACACTGGTGGATCCATGTGTGGTTCATGGGAATAACACACATGCGATGACACTGGGTGGATCCTTGTGTGGTATGTGAGAAGAACACACATGCAATGACACCAGTGGATCCATGTGTGGTTCATGGGAAGAACACACATGCAATGACTCTGGTGATATGTGGTTTGTGAAAAGAATAGACATGCAATGACTCTAGCTGTGGTTAATGAGAAGAGCAGACATGCAATTACACCGGTGGATCCATGTGTGGTTTGTGAGAAGAACACACATGCAATGACACTGGGTGTGGTCCATGATATGGTTTGTAAGAAGAACACACATGCAATGACTCTAGCTGTGGTTTGTGAAAAGAGCACGCATGCGATGACTCTAGCTATGGATCATGGGAAGAGCATACATACAATGACACTGGTGGATCCATGTGCGGTTAGTGGGAAGAACACACATGCAATGCCACTGATGGATCCATGTGTGGTCTTTAGGAAGAACACGCATGCAATGACTCCGGTGATACGTGGTTTGTGAGAAGAACACACATGCAATGACTCTAGCTGTGGTTAATGAAAAGAGCATACATGCAATGACACCAGTGGATCCATGTGTGGTTCATGGGAAGAATACACATGAAATGACACTAGTGGATCCATGTGTGGTCTGTGAGAAGAACACACATGCAATGAGACTAGGTGTGGTTCATGATATGGTTTGTGAGAAGAACACACATGCAATGGCACTGGTGGATCCATGTGTGGTCTTTGGGAAGAACACACATGCAATGACACTGGTGATATGTGGTCTGTGAGAAGAACACACATCCAATGACTCTAGCTGTGGTTCATGAAAAGAGCAGACATGCAATGACACTAGTGGATCCATGTGTGGTTCATGGGAAGAACACACATGCAATGACACTGGTGGATCCATGTGTGGTCTGTGGGAAGAACACACATGAAATGACACCGGTGGATCCATGTGTGGTTCATGGGAAGAACACACATGCAATGACACTGGGTGTGGTTCATGATATGGTTTGTGAGAAGAACACACATGCAATGACTCTAGCTGTGGTTTGTGAAAAGAGCACGCATGCAATGACTCTAGCTGTGGTTCATGGGAAGAGCAGACATACAATGACACTGGTGGATCCATGTGTGGTTCATGGGAAGAACACACATGCAACGACACTGGTGGATCCATGTGTGGTCTGTGGGAAGAACACACATGCAATGACACTAGTGGATCCATGTGTGGTCTTTGGGAAGAACACACATGCAATGACTCCGGTGATATGTGGTTTGTGAGAAGAACACACATGCAATGACTCTAGCTGTGGTTAATGAAAAGAGCAGACATGCAATGACACCGGTGGATCCAAGTGTGGTTCATGGGAAGAACACACATACAATGACACTGGGTGTGGTTCATGATATGGTCTGTGAGAAGAACACACATGCAATGACACTGGTGGATCCATGTGTGGTCTGTGAGAAGAACACACATGCAATGACACTGGGTTGGGTTCATGATATAGTTTGTGAGAAGAACACACATGCAATGACACTGGTGGATCCATGTGTGGTCTTTGGGAAGAACACACATGCAATGACACTGGTGATATGTGGTCTGTGAGAAGAACACACATCCAATGACTCTAGCCGTGGTTCATGAAAAGAGCAGACATGCAATGACACTGGTGGATCCATGTGTTGTTCATGGGAAGAACACACATGCGATGACACTGGGTGGATCCATGTGTGGTTCGTGAGAAGAACATACATGCAATGACACCGGTGGATCCATGTGTGGTTCATGGGAAGAACACACATGCAATGACTCTGGTGATATGTGGTTTGTGAAAAGAACAGACATGCAATGATTCTAGCTGTGGTTAATGAGAAGAGCAGGCATGCAATGAGACCGGTGGATCCATGTGTGGTTTGTGAGAAGAACACACATGCAATGACACTGGTTGTGGTTCATGATATGGTTTGTAAGAAGAACACACATGCAATGACTCTAGATGTGGTTTGTGAAAAGAGCACGCATGCGATGACTCTAGCTGTGGTTCATGGGAACATAAGACATACAATGACACTGGTGGATCCATGTGTGGGTCATGGGAAGAACACACATGCAACGACACTGGTGGATCCATGTGTGGTCTGTGGGAAGAACACACATGCAATGACTCCGGTGATATGTGGTTTGTGAGAAGAACACACATGCAATGACTCTAGCTGTGGTTAATGAAAAGAGCAGACATGCAATGACACTGGTGGATCCATGTGTGGTTCATGGGAAGAACACACATGCAATGACTCCGGTGATATGTGGTTTGTGAGAAGAACACACATGCAATGACTCTAGCTGTGGTTAATGAAAAGAGCAGACATGCAATGACACCGGTGGATCCATGTGTGGTTCATGGGAAGAACACACATGCAATGACACTGGGTGTGGTTCATGATATTGTCTGTGAGAAGAACACACATGCAATGACACTGGTGGATCCATGTGTGGTCTGTGAGAAGAACACACATGCAATGACACTGGGTGTGGTTCATGATATGGTTTGTGAGAAGAACACACATGCAATGACACTGGTGGATCCATGTGTGGTCTTTGGGAAGAACACACATGCAATGACACTGGTGATATGTGGTCTGTGAGAAGAACACACATCCAATAACTCTAGCTGTGGCTCATGAAAAGAGAAGACATGCAATGACACTGGTGGATCCACGTGTGGTTCATGGGAAGAACACACATGCGATGACACTGGGTGGATCCATGTGTGGTTTGTGAGAAGAACACACATGCAACGGCACTGGTGGATCCATGTGTGGTCTGTGGGAAGAACACACATGCAATGACACTAGTGGATCCATGTGTGGTCTTTGGGAAGAACACACATGCAATGACTCCGGTGATATGTGGTTTGTGAGAAGAACACACATGCAATGACTCTAGCTGTGGTTAATGAAAAGAGCAGACATGCAATGACACCGGTGGATCCAAGTGTGGTTCATGGGAAGAACACACATACAATGACACTGGGTGTGGTTCATGATATGGTCTGTGAGAAGAACACACATGCAATGACACTGGTGGATCCATGTGTGGTCTGTGAGAAGAACACACATGCAATGACACTGGGTTGGGTTCATGATATAGTTTGTGAGAAGAACACACATGCAATGACACTGGTGGATCCATGTGTGGTCTTTGGGAAGAACACACATGCAATGACACTGGTGATATGTGGTCTGTGAGAAGAACACACATCCAATGACTCTAGCCGTGGTTCATGAAAAGAGCAGACATGCAATGACACTGGTGGATCCATGTGTGGTTCATGGGAAGAACACACATGCGATGACACTGGGTGGATCCATGTGTGGTTTGTGAGAAGAACACACATGCAATGACACCGGTGGATCCATGTGTGGTTCATGGGAAGAACACACATGCAATGACTCTGGTGATATGTGGTTTGCGAAAAGAACAGACATGCAATTATTCTAGCTGTGGTTAATGAGAAGAACAGGTATGCAATGACACCGGTGGATCCATGTGTGGTTTGTGAGAAGAACACACATGCAATGACACTGGTTGTGGTTCATGATATGGTTTGTAAGAAGAACACACATGCAATGACTCTAGCTGTGGTTTGTGAAAAGAGCACGCATGCGATGACTCTAGCTGTGGTTCATGGGAAGAGAAGACATGCAATGACACTGGTGGATCCATGTGTGGTTCATGGGAAGAACACACATGCAACGACACTGGTGGATCCATGTGTGGTCTGTGGGAAGAACACACATGCAATGACTCCGGTGATATGTGGTTTGTGAGAAGAACACACATGCAATGACTCTAGCTGTGGTTAATGAAAAGAGCAGACATGCAATGACACTTGTGGATCCATGTGTGGTTCATGGGAAGAACACACATGCAATGACTCCGGTGATATGTGGTTTGTGAGAAGAACACACATGCAATGACTCTAGGTGTGGTTAATGAAAAGAGCAGACATGCAATGACACCGGTGGATCCATGTGTGGTTCATGGGAAGAACACACATGCAATGACACTAGGTGTGGTTCATGATATGGTTTGTGAGAAGAACACACATGCAATGACACTGGTGGATCCATGTGTGGTCTGTGAGAAGAACACACATGCAATGACACTGGGTGTGGTTCATGATATGGTTTGTGAGAAGAACACACATGCAATGACACTGGTGGATCCATGTGTGGTCTTTGGGAAGAACACACATGCAATGACACTGGTGATATGTGGTCTGTGAGAAGAACACACATCCAATAACTCTAGCTGTGGCTCATGAAAAGAGAAGACATGCAATGACACTGGTGGATCCACGTGTGGTTCATGGGAAGAACACACATGCGATGACACTGGGTGGATCCATGTGTGGTTTGTGAGAAGAACACACATGCAACGGCACTGGTGGATCCATGTGTGGTCTGTGGGAAGAACACACATGCAATGACACTAGTGGATCCATGTGTGGTCTTTGGGAAGAACACACATGCAATGACTCCGGTGATATGTGGTTTGTGAGAAGAACACACATGCAATGACTCTAGCTGTGGTTAATGAAAAGAGCAGACATGCAATGACACCGGTGGATCCAAGTGTGGTTCATGGGAAGAACACACATACAATGACACTGGGTGTGGTTCATGATATGGTCTGTGAGAAGAACACACATGCAATGACACTGGTGGATCCATGTGTGGTCTGTGAGAAGAACACACATGCAATGACACTGGGTTGGGTTCATGATATAGTTTGTGAGAAGAACACACATGCAATGACACTGGTGGATCCATGTGTGGTCTTTGGGAAGAACACACATGCAATGACACTGGTGATATGTGGTCTGTGAGAAGAACACACATCCAATGACTCTAGCCGTGGTTCATGAAAAGAGCACACATGCAATGACACTGGTGGATCCATGTGTGGTTCATGGGAAGAACACACATGCGATGACACTGGGTGGATCCATGTGTGGTTTGTGAGAAGAACACACATGCAATGACACCGGTGGATCCATGTGTGGTTCATGGGAAGAACACACATGCAATGACTCTGGTGATATGTGGTTTGTGAAAAGAACAGACATGCAATGATTCTAGCTGTGGTTAATGAGAAGAGCAGGCATGCAATGAGACCGGTGGATCCATGTGTGGTTTGTGAGAAGAACACACATGCAATGACACTGGTTGTGGTTCATGATATGGTTTGTAAGAAGAACACACATGCAATGACTCTAGATGTGGTTTGTGAAAAGAGCACGCATGCGATGACTCTAGCTGTGGTTCATGGGAACATAAGACATACAATGACACTGGTGGATCCATGTGTGGTTCATGGGAAGAACACACATGCAACGACACTGGTGGATCCATGTGTGGTCTGTGGGAAGAACACACATGCAATGACTCCGGTGATATGTGGTTTGTGAGAAGAACACACATGCAATGACTCTAGCTGTGGTTAATGAAAAGAGCAGACATGCAATGACACCGGTGGATCCATGTGTGGTTCATGGGAAGAACACACATGCAATGACTCCGGTGATATGTGGTTTGTGAGAAGAACACACATGCAATGACTCTAGCTGTGGTTAATGAAAAGAGCAGACATGCAATGACACCGGTGGATCCATGTGTGGTTCATGGGAAGAACACACATGCAATGACACTGGGTGTGGTTCATGATATGGTCTGTGAGAAGAACACACATGCAATGACACTGGTGGATCCATGTGTGGTCTGTGAGAAGAACACACATGCAATGACACTGGGTGTGGTTCATGATATGGTTTGTGAGAAGAACACACATGCAATGACACTGGTGGATCCATGTGTGGTCTTAGGGAAGAACACACATGCAATGACACTGGTGATATGTGGTCTGTGAGAAGAACACACATCCAATAACTCTAGTTGTGGTTCAAGAAAAGAGAAGACATGCAATGACACTGGTGGATCCACGTGTAGTTCATGGGAAGAACACACATGCGATGACACTGGGTGGATCCATGTGTGGTTTGTGAGAAGAACACACATGCAATGACACCGGTGGATCCATGTGTGGTTCATGGGAAGAACACACATGCAATGACTCTGGTGATATGTGGTTTGTGAAAAGAACAGACATGCCATGACTCTAGCTGTGGTTAATGAGAAGAGCAGACATGCAATGACACCGGTGGATCCATGTGTGGTTCATGGGAAGAACACACATGGAATGACACCGTGTGTGGTTCATGATATGGTTTGTGAGAAAAACATACATGCAATGACACTGGTGGATCCATGTGTGGTATGTGAGAAGAACACACATGCAATGACACTGGGTGTGGTTCATGATATGGTTTGTGAGAAGAAACACATGCAATGACACTGGTGGATCCATGTGTGGTCTTTGGGAAGAACACACATGCAATGACACTGGTGATATGTGGTCTGTGAGAAGAACACACATCCAATAACTCTAGCTGTGGCTCATGAAAAGAGAAGACATGCAATGACACTGGTGGATCCACGTGTGGTTCATGGGAAGAACACACATGCGATGACACTGGGTGGATCCATGTGTGGTTTGTGAGAAGAACACACATGCAATGACACTGGTGGATCCATGTGTGGTGCATGGGAAGAACACACATGCAATGACACTAGTGGATCCATGTGTGGTCTTTGGGAAGAACACACATGCAATGACTCCGGTGATATGTGGTTTGTGAGAAGAACACACATGCAATGACTCTAGCTGTGGTTAATGAAAAGAGCATACATGCAATGACACCGGTGGATCCAAGTGTGGTTCATGGGAAGAACACACATACAATGACACTGGGTGTGGTTCATGATATGGTCTGTGAGAAGAACACACATGCAATGACACTGGTGGATCCATGTGTGGTCTGTGAGAAGAACACACATGCAATGACACTGGGTTGGGTTCATGATATAGTTTGTGAGAAGAACACACATGCAATGACACTGGTGGATCCATGTGTGGTCTTTGGGAAGAACACACATGCAATGACACTGGTGATATGTGGTCTGTGAGAAGAACACACATCCAATGACTCTAGCCGTGGTTCATGAAAAGAGCAGACATGCAATGACACTGGTGGATCCATGTGTTGTTCATGGGAAGAACACACATGCGATGACACTGGGTGGATCCATGTGTGGTTCGTGAGAAGAACATACATGCAATGACACCGGTGGATCCATGTGTGGTTCATGGGAAGAACACACATGCAATGACTCTGGTGATATGTGGTTTGTGAAAAGAACAGACATGCAATGATTCTAGCTGTGGTTAATGAGAAGAGCAGGTATGCAATGAGACCGGTGGATCCATGTGTGGTTTGTGAGAAGAACACACATGCAATGACACTGGTTGTGGTTCATGATATGGTTTGTAAGAAGAACACACATGCAATGACTCTAGATGTGGTTTGTGAAAAGAGCACGCATGCGATGACTCTAGCTGTGGTTCATGGGAACATAAGACATACAATGACACTGGTGGATCCATGTGTGGGTCATGGGAAGAACACACATGCAACGACACTGGTGGATCCATGTGTGGTCTGTGGGAAGAACATACATGCAATGACTCCGGTGATATGTGGTTTGTGAGAAGAACACACATGCAATGACTCTAGCTGTGGTTAATGAAAAGAGCAGACATGCAATGACACTGGTGGATCCATGTGTGGTTCATGGGAAGAACACACATGCAATGACTCCGGTGATATGTGGTTTGTGAGAAGAACACACATGCAATGACTCTAGGTGTGGTTAATGAAAAGAGCAGACATGCAATGACACCGGTGGATCCATGTGTGGTTCATGGGAAGAACACACATGCAATGACACTGGGTGTGGTTCATGATATGGTCTGTGAGAAGAACACACATGCAATGACACTGGTGGATCCATGTGTGGTCTATGAGAAGAACACACATGCAATGACACTGGGTGTGGTTCATGATATGGTTTGTGAGAAGAACACACATGCAATGACACTGGTGGATCCATGTGTGGTCTTTGGGAAGAACACACATGCAATGACACTGGTGATATGTGGTCTGTGAGAAGAACACACATCCAATAACTCTAGCTATGGTTCATGAAAAGAGAAGACATGCAATGACACTGGTGGATCCATGTGTGGTTCATGGGAAGAACACACATGCGATGACACTGGGTGGATCCATGTGTGGTTTGTGAGAAGAACACACATGCAATGACACCGGTGGATCCATGTGTGGTTCATGGGAAGAACACACATGCATTGACTCTGGTGATATGTGGTTTGTGAAAAGAACAGACATGCCATGACTCTAGTTGTGGTTAATGAGAAGAGCAGACATGCAATGACACTGGTGGATCCATGTGTGGTTCATGGGAAGAACACACATGCAATGACACTGTGTGTGGTTCATGATATGGTTTGTGAGAAGAACACACATAAAATGACACTGGTGGATCCATGTGTGGTCTGTGAGAAGAACACACATGCAATGACACTGGGTGTGGTTCATGATATGGTTTGTGAGAAGAAACACATGCAATGACACTGGTGGATCCATGTGTGGTCTTTGGGAAGAATACACATGCAATGACACTGGTGATATGTGGTCTGTGAGAAGAACACACATCCAATGACTCTAGATGTGGTTCATGAAAAGAGCAGACATGCAATGACACTGGTGGATCCATGTGTGGTTCATGGGAATAACACACATGCGATGACACTGGGTGGATCCATGTGTGGTTTGTGAGAAGAACACACATGCAATGACACCGGTGGATCCATGTATGGTTCATGGTAAGAACACACATGCAATGACTCTAGTGATATGTGGTTTGTGAAAAGAACAGACATGCAATGACTCTAGCTGTGGTTAATGAGAAGAGCAGACATGCAATGATACCGGTGGATCCATGTGTGGTTTGTGAGAAGAACACACATGCAATGACACTGGGTGTGGTCCATGATATGGTTTGTAAGAAGAACACACATGCAATGACTCTAGGTGTGGTTTGTGAAAAGAGCACGCATGCGATGACTCTAGCTGTGGTTCATGGGAAGAGCATACATACAATGACACTGGTGGATCCATGTGCGTTCTGTGGGAAGAACACACATGCAATGACACTGGTGGATCCATGTGTGGTCTTTGGGAAGAACACGCATGCAATGACTCCGGTGATACGTGGTTTGTGAGAAGAACACACATGCAATGACTCTAACTGTGGTTAATGAAAAGAGCAGACATGCAATGACACCGGTGGATCCATGTGTGGTTCATGGGAAGAACAAACATGCAATGACACTGGGTGTGGTTCATGATATGGTTTGTGAGAAGAACACACATGCAATGACACTGGTGGATCCATGTGTGGTCTGTGAGAAGAACACACATGCAATGACACTAGGTGTGGTTCATAATATGGTTTGTGAGAAGAACACACATGCAATGACACTGGTGGATCCATGTGTGGTCTTTGGGAGGAACACACATGCAATGACACTGGTGATATGTGGTCTGTGAGAAGAACACACATCCAATGACTCTAGCTGTGGTTCATGAAAAGAGTAGACATGCAATGACACTGGTGGATCCATGTGTGGTTCATGGGAAGAACACACATGCAGTGACACTAGTGGATCCATGTGTGGTCTATGGGAAGAACACACATGCAATGACACCGGTGGATCCATGTGTGGTTCATGGGAAGAACACACATGCAATAACACTGGGTGTGGTTCATGATATGGTTTGTGAGAAGAACACACATGCAATGACTCTAGCTGTGGTTTGTGAAAAGAGCACGCATGCGATGACTCTAGCTGTGGTTCATGGGAAGTGTAGTCATACAATGACACTGGTGGATCCATGTGTGGTTCATGGGAAGAACACACATGCAACGACACTGGTAGATCCATGTGTGGTCTGTGGGAAGAACACACATGCAATGACACTAGTGGATCCATATGTGGTCTTTGGGAAGAACACACATGCAATGACTCCGGCGATATGTGGTTTGTGAGAAGAACACACATGCAATGACTCTAGCTGTGGTTAATGAAAAGAGTAGACATGCAATGACACCGGTGGATCCAAGTGTGGTTCATGGGAAGAACACACATGACACTAGGTGTGGTTCATGATATGGTCTGTGAGAAGAACACACATGCAATGACACTGGTGGATCCATGTGTGGTCTGTGAGAAGAACACACATGCAATGACACTGGGTGTGGTTCATGATATAGTTTGTGAGAAGAACACACATGCAATGACACTGGTGAATCCATGTGTGGTCTTTGGGAAGAACACACATGCAATGACACTGGTGATATGTGGTCTGTGAGAAGAACACACATCCAATGACTCTAGTCGTGGTTCATGAAAAGAGCAGACATGCAATGACACTGGTGGATCCATGTGTTGTTCATGGGAAGAACACACATGCGATGACACTGGGTGGATCCATGTGTGGTTTGTGAGAAGAACATACATGCAATGACACCGGTGGATCCATGTGTGGTTCATGGGAAGAACACACATGCAATGACTCTGGTGATATGTGGTTTGCGAAAAGAACAGACATGCAATGATTCTAGCTGTGGTTAATGAGAAGAGCAAGCATGCAATGAGACCGGTGGATCCATGTGTGGTTTGTGAGAAGAACACACATGCAATGACACTGGTTGTGGTTCATGATATGCTTTGTAAGAAGAACACACATGCAATGACTCTAGATGTGGTTTGTGAAAAGAGCACGCATGCGATGACTCTAGCTGTGGTTCATGGGAACATAAGACATACAATGACACTGGTGGATCCATGTGTGGGTCATGGGAAGAACACACATGCAACGACACTGGTGGATCCATGTGTGGTCTGTGGGAAGAACACACATGCAATGACTCCGGTGATATGTGGTTTGTGAGAAGAACACACATGCAATGACTCTAGCTGTGGTTAATGAAAAGAGCAGACATGCAATGACATTGGTGGATCCATGTGTGGTTCATGGGAAGAACACACATGCAATGACTCCGGTGATATGTGGTTTGTGAGAAGAACACACATGCAATGACTCTAGCTGTGGTTAATGAAAAGAGCAGACACGCAATGACAACGGTGGATCCATGTGTGGTTCATGGGAAGAACACACATGCAATGACACTGGGTGTGGTTCATGATATGGTCTGTGAGAAGAACACACATGCAATGACACTGGTGGATCCATGTGTGGTCTGTGAGAAGAACACACATGCAATGACACTGGGTGTGGTTCATGATATGGTTTGTGAGAAGAACACACATGCAATGACACTGGTGGATCCATGTGTGGTCTTTGGGAAGAACACACATGCAATGACACTGGTGATATGTGGTCTGTGAGAAGAACACACATCCAATAACTCTAGCTATGGTTCATGAAAAGAGAAGACATGCAATAACACTGGTGGATCCATGTGTGGTTCATGGGAAGAACACACATGCGATGACACTGGGTGGATCCATGTGTGGTTTGTGAGAAGAACACACATGCAATGACACCGGTGGATCCATGTGTGGTTCATGGGAAGAACACACATGCATTGACTCTGGTGATATGTGGTTTGTGAAAAGAGCAGACATGCCATGACTCTAGTTGTGGTTAATGAGAAGAGCAGACATGCAATGACACTGGTGGATCCATGTGTGGTTCATGATATGGTTTGTGAGAAGAAACACATGCAATGACACTGGTGGATCCATCTGTGGTCTTTGGGAGGAACACACATGCAATGACACTGGTGATATGTGGTCTGTGAGAAGAACACACATCCAATGACTCTAGATGTGGTTCATGAAAAGAGCAGACATGCAATGACACTGGTGGATCCATGTGTGGTTCATGGGAATAACACACATGCGATGACACTGGGTGGATCCATGTGTGGTTTGTGAGAAGAACACACATGCAATGACACCGGTGGATCCATGTGTGGTTCATGGTAAGAACACACATGCAATGACTCTAGTGATATGTGGTTTGTGAAAAGAACAGACATGCAATGACTCTAGCTGTGGTTAATGAGAAGAGCAGACATGCAATGACACCGGTGGATCCATGTGTGGTTTGTGAGAAGAACACACATGCAATGACACTGGGTGTGGTCCATGATATGGTTTGTAAGAAGAACACACATGCAATTACTCTAGGTGGATCCATGTGTGGTCTGTGGGAAGAACACACATGCAATGACACTAGTGGATCCATATGTGGTCTTTGGGAAGAACACACATGCAATGACTCCGACGATATGTGGTTTGTGAGAAGAACACACATGCAATGACTCTAGCTGTGGTTAATGAAAAGAGTAGACATGCAATGACACCGGTGGATCCAAGTGTGGTTCATGGGAAGAACACACATGACACTGGGTGTGGTTCATGATATGGTCTGTGAGAAGAACACACATGCAATGACACTGGTGGATCCATGTGTGGTCTGTGAGAAGAACACACATGCAATGACAGTGGGTGTGGTTCATGATATAGTTTGTGAGAAGAACACACATGCAATAACACTGGTGGATCCATGTGTGGTCTTTGGGAAGAACACACATGCAATGACACTCGTGATATGTGGTCTGTGAGAAGAACACACATCCAATGACTCTAGTTGTGGTTCATGAAAAGAGAAGACATGCAATGACACTGGTGGATCCATGTGTGGTTCATGGGAAGAACACACATGCGATGACACTAGGTGGATCCATGTGTGGTTTGTGAGAAGAACACACATGCAATGACACCGGTGGATCCATGTGTGGTTCATGGGAATAACACACATGCATTGACTATGGTGATATGTGGTTTGTGAAAAGAACAGACATGCCATGACTCTAGCTGTGGTTAATGAGAAGAGCAGACATGCAATGACACCGGTGGATCCATGTGTGGTTTGTGAGAAGAACACACATGCAATGACACTGGGTGTGGTTCATGATATGGTTTGTAAGAAGAACACACATGCAATGACTCTAGCTGTGGTTTGTGAACAGAGCACGCATGCGATGACTCTAGCTGTGGTTCATGGGAAGAGCAGACATACAATGCACTGGTGGATCCATGTGTGGTTCATGGGTAGAACACACATTCAACGACACTGGTGGATCCATGTGTGGTCTGTGGGAAGAAAACACATGCAATGACACTGGTGGATCCATGTGTGGTCTTTGGGAAGAACACACATGCAATGACTCTGGTGATATGTGGTTTGTGAGAAGAACACACATGCAATGACTCTAGCTGTGGTTAATGAAAAGAGCTGACATGCAATGACACCGGTGTATCCAAGTGTGGTTCATGGGAAGAACACACATACAATGACACTGGGTGTGGTTCATGATATGGTATGTGAGAATAACACACATGCAATGACACTGGTGGATCCATGTGTGGTCTGTGAGAAGAACACACATGCAATGACACTGGGTGTGGTTCATGATATGGTTTTTGAGAAGAACACACATGCAATGACACTGGTGGATCCATGTGTGGTCTTTGGGAAGAACACACATGCAATGACACTGGTGATATGTGGTCTATGAGAAGAACACACATCCAATGACTCTAGCTGTGGTTCATGAAAAGAGCAGACATGCAATGACACTGGTGGATCCATGTGTGGTTCATGGGAAGAACACACATGCAATGACACTGGTGGATCCATGTGTGGTCTGTGGGAAGAACACACATGCAATGACACCGGCGGATCCATGTGTGGTTCATGGGAAGAACACACATGCAATGACATTGGGTGTGGTTCATGATATGGTTTGTGAGAAGAACACACATCCAATGACTCTAGCTGTGGTTCATGAAAAGAGAAGACATGCAATGACACTGGTGGATCCATGTGTGGTTCATGGGAAGAACACACATGCAATGACACTGGTGGATCCATGTGTGGTCTCTGGGAAGAACACACATGCAATGACACCGGCGGATCCATGTGTGGTTCATGGGAAGAACACACATGCAATGACATTGGGTGTGGTTCATGATATGGTTTGTGAGAAGAACACACATGCAATGACACTGGTGGATCCATGTGTGGTGTGTGAGAAGAACACACATGTAATGACACTAGGTGTGGTTCATGATATGATTTGTGAGAAGAACACACATGCAATGACACTGGTGGATCCATGTGTGGTCTTTGGGAAGAACACACATGCAATGACACTGGTGATATGTGGTCTGTGAGCAGAACACACATCCAATGACTCTAGCTGTGGTTCATGAAAAGAAGCGGACATGCAATGACACTTTGGTGGATCCATGTGTGGTTCATGGGAAGAACACACATGCAATGACATTGGTGGATCCATATGTGGTTTGTGAGAAGAACATACATGCAATGACTCTATATGTGGTTTGTGAAAAGAACACACATGCAATGACTCTAGCTATGGTTAATGAGAAGAGAAGACATGCAATGACCCTGGTGGATCCATGTGTGGTTTGTGAGAAGAACACACATGCAATCACACTGGTGGATTCATGATATGGTTTGTAAGAAGAACACACATGCAATGACTCTAGCCGTGGTAGCGGAAAAGAGCACGATGTGATGACTCTGGTTCATGGGAAGAGCAGACATACAATGACACTGGTGGATCCACGTGTGGTCTTTGGGAAGAACACACATGCAATGACTCCGGTGATATGCGGTTTGTGAGAAGAACACCCATGCAATGACTCTAGTTGTGGTTAATAAAAAGAGCAGACATGCAATGACACCGGTGGATCCATGTGTGGTTCATGGGAAGAACACACATGCAATGACACTGGGTGTGGTTCATGATATGGTCTGTGCGAAGAACACACATGCAATGACACTGGTGGATCCATGTGTGGTCTGTGAGAAGAACACACATGCAATGACACTGGGTGTGGTTCATGATATGGTTTGTGAGAAGAACACACATGCAATGACACTGGTGGATCCATGTGTGGTCTTTGGGAAGAACACACATGCAATGACACTGGTGATATGTGGTCTGTGAGAAGAACACACATCCAATAACTCTAGTTGTGGTTCATGAAAAGAGAAGACATGCAATGATACTGGTGGATCCATGTGTGGTTCATGGCAAGAACACACATGTGATGACACTGGGTGGATCCATGTGTGGTTTGTGAGAAGAACACACATGCAATGACACCGGTGGATCCATGTGTGGTTCATGGGAAGAACACACATGCAATGACTCTGGTGATATGTGGTTTGTGAAAAGAACAGACATGCAATGACTCTAGCTGTGGTTAATGAGAAGAGCAGACATGCAATGACACCGGTGGATCCAAGTGTGGTTCATGGGAAGAACACACATACAATGACACTGGGTGTGATTCATGATATGGTCTGTGAGAAGAACACACATGCAATGACACTGGTGGATCCATGTGTGGTCTGTGAGAAGAACACACATGCTATGACACTGGGTGTGGTTCATGATATGGTTTTTGAGAAGAACACACAGGCAATGACACTAGTGGATCCATGTGTGGTCTTTGGGAAGAACACAGATGCAATGACACTGGTGATATGTGGTCTGTGAGAAGAACACACATCCAATGACTCTAGTTGTGGTTCATGAAAAGAGCAGACATGCAATGACACTGGTGGATCCATGTGTGGTTCATGGGAAGAACACACATGCAATGACACTGGGTGTGGTTCATGATATGGTTTGTGAGAAGAACACACATGCAATGACATTGGTGGATCCATGTGTGGTCTGTGAGAAGAACACACATGCAATGACACTGGGTGTGGTTCATGATATGGTTTGTGAGAAGAACACACATGCAATGACTCTATGTGTGGTTAATAAAAAGAGCAGACATGCAATGACACTAGGTGGATTCATGATATGGTTTGTGAGAAGAACACATGCAATGACACTGGTGTGGTCCATGTGTGGTTTGTGAGAAGAACACACATGCAATGACTCTAGGTGGTTCATGAAAGCAAACACATGCAATGACACTAGCATTTGTGGTTCATGGGAAGACCACACATGCGATGACACTGGGTGGATCCATGTGTGGTTTGTGGGAAGAACACACATGCAATGACACCGTTGGATCCATGTGTGGTTCATGGGAAGAAGACACATGCAATGACTCTGGTGATATGTGGTTTGTGAAAAGAACAAACATGCAATGACTCTAGCTGTGGTTAATGAGAAGAGCAGACATGCAATGACACCGGTGGATCCATGTGTGGTTTGTGAGAAGAACACACATGCAATGACACTGGGTGTGGTTCATGATATGGTTTGTAAGAAGAACACACATGCAATGACTCTAGATGTGGTTTGTGAAAAGAGCACGCATGCGATCACTCTAGTTGTGGTTCATGCGAAGAGCAGACATACAATGACACTGGTGGATCCATGTGTGGTTTGTGGGAAGAACACACATGCAATGACTCTGGTGATATGTGGTTTGTGAGAATAACACACATGCAATGACTCTAGTTGTGGTTAATGAAAAGAGCAGACATGCAATGACACCGGTGGATCCATGTGTGGTTCATGGGAAGAACACATATGCAATGACACCGGTGGATCCATGATATGGTCTGTGAGAAGAACACACATGCAATGACACTGGTGGATCCATGTGTGGTTCATGGGAAGAACACACATGCAATGACACTGGGTGTGGTTCATGATATGGTTTGTGAGAAGAACACACATGCAATGACACTGGGTGTGGTTCATGATATGGTTTGTGAGAAGAACACACATGCAATGACACTGGTGGATCCATGTGTGGTCTTTGGGAAGAACACACATGCAATAACACTGGTGATATGTGGTTTGTGAGAAGAACAAACATCCAAT
The DNA here is from genome assembly GCA_023614405.1 of Avena insularis. Lineage (NCBI taxonomy): Eukaryota > Viridiplantae > Streptophyta > Magnoliopsida > Poales > Poaceae > Avena > Avena insularis. Next base: position 759,907 of record JAJUPC010000099.1, read on the forward strand.
GACTCTAGCTGTGGTTCATGAAAAGAGCAGACATGCAATGACACTGGTGGATCCATGTGTGGACCATGGGAAGAACACACATGCAATGACACTAGTGGATCCATGTGTGGTCTATGGGAAGAACACACATGCAATGACACCGGTGGATCCATGTGTGGTTCATGGGAATAACACACATGCAATGACACTGGATGTGGTTCATGATATGGATTGTGAGAAGACCACACATGCAATGACACTGGTGGATCCATGTGTCGTCTGTGAGAAGAACACACATGCAATGACAGTGGGTGTGGTTCATGATATGGTTTATGAGAAGAACAGACATGCAATGACACTGGTGGATCCATGTGTGGTCTTTGGGAAGAACACGCATGCAATGACACTTGTGATATGTAGTTTGTGAGAAGAACACACATCCAATGACTCTAGCCGTGGTTCATGAAAAGAGAAGACATGCAATGACACTGGTGGATCCATGTGTGGTTCATGGGAAAACACACATGCGATGACACTGGGTGGATCCATCTGTGGTTTGTGAGAAGAACACACATGCAATGACACCGGTGGATCCATGTGTGGTTCATGAGAAGAACACACATGCAATGACTGGTGATATGTGGTTTGTGAAAAGAACAGACATGCAATGACTCTAGCTGTGGTTAATGAGAAGAGCAGACATGCAATGACATCGGTGGATCCATGTGTGGTTTGTGAGAAGAACACACATGCAATGACACTGGTTGTGGTTCATGATATGGTTTGTAGGAAGAACACACATGCAATGACTCTAGCTGTGGTTTCTGAAAAGAGCACGCATGCGATGACTCTAGCTGTGGTTCATGGGAAGAGAAGACATACAATGACACTGGTGGATCCATGTGTGGTTCATGGGAAGAACACACATGCAACGACACTGGTGGATCCATGTGTGGTCTGTGGGAAGAACACACATGCAATGACACTGGTGGATCCATGTGTGGTCTTTGGGAACAACACACATGCAATGACTCCGGTGATATGTGGTTTGTGAGAAGAACACACATGCCATGACTCTAGCTGTGGTTAATGAGAAGAGCAGACATGCAATGACACCGGTGGATCCATGTGTGGTTTGTGAGAAGAACACACATGCAATGACACTGGGTGTGGTTCATGATATGGTCTGTGAGAAGAACGCACATGCAATGACACTGGTAGATCCATGTGTGGTCTGTGAGAAGAACACACATGCAATGACACTGGGTGTGGTTCATGATACGGTTTGTGAGAAGAACACACATGCAATGACACTTGTGGTATGTGGTCTGTGAGAAGAACACACATCCAATGACTCTAGCTGTGGTTCATGACAAGAGCAGACATGCAATGACACTGGTGGATCCATGTGTGGTTCATGGGAAGAACACACATGCAATGACACTGGTGGATCCATGTGTGGTCTGTGAGAAGAACACACATGCTATGACACTGGGTGTGGTTCATGATATGGTTTTTGAGAAGAACACACATGCAATGACACTGGGTGTGGTTCATGATATGGTTTCTGAGAAGAACACACATGCAATGACATTGGTGGATCCATGTGTGGTCTGTGAAAAGAACTCACATGCAATGACACTGGGTGTGGTTCATGATATGGTTTGTGAGAAGAACACACATGCAAGTGACTCTGGATCCATGTGTGGTCTTTGGGAAGAGACACACATGCAATGACATTTGGTGGATCCATGTGTGGTCTCTGAAGAACACACATCCAATGACTCTAGCTGTGGTTCATGAAAAGAGCACACATGTAATGACACTGTGGATCCATGTGTGGTACATGGGAAGAACACACATGCAATGACACTGATGGATCCATGTGTGGTGTGTGAAAGAACATGCAATCAATGATCTCTAGTGTGTTTTGTAAAAGAACACACATGCAATGACACTGGTGGATCCATGTGTGGTCTTTGAAGAACACACATGCAATGACACTGTGGATCCATATGTGGTATGTGAAGAGAGCACACATGAAATGACTCTAGTTGTGGTTAGTAAAAAGAACACACATGCAATGACACTGATGGATCCATGTGTGGTCTCAAGAGAACACACATGCAATGACATCAGGATCCATGTGTGGTCTCTAAAGAGAACACATGAAATTACTAGTTGTTGTTAGTAAAAAGAACACACCTGCAATGACATGGTGGATCCACGTGTGGTCTCTGGGAAGAACACACATTTCATTGACTTCTGGTTGTTATTTGTAAAAGAACACACATGCAATGACACTGGTGGATCCATGTGTGGTCTCGGAAGAGTAAACACATAAAATGACACTTGTGGTTGTTGTTAGTAAAAAGATCACACATGCAATGACACTGGTGGATCCATGTGTGGTCTCTGAAGAGAACACACATTTCAATGGCACTGGTGGATCCATATGGGGGCTCCGTGTTGGCGTGTTCGTGGACGACACAAGGCCCGAATGTCTTTGGTGCCCTTGGGTCGCACTACTTAGCCATGCCGGTCGCTCGACCAAGGGTTGACTTCCGTAGGTAGCGTATTGCTTAATGTACGAGTGCGAGTGGCACAAGAGTATGGCGAGTGAACACAATTTGTGCGATCCGAATGAATTTCATTATATATCGTCTGGGTACAAGTTTGAGTTCTATGTATAGAACTTTCGGAGAAGGTTTACATTCCATGGTTTCCCGACCTCAAGTTGGCCATCGCCTCGTATGTCGATGAGGTAGTAAGCGTCGTTGCGAGGACACGTCCTATGGCGAATGGCCCCTCCCATGGAGGGGAGAGCTTGTGCATGCCTTTCTTGTCCTGGGCCAATCGTTGGACCAAGTCGCCCTCCTAGAAGGTGCAGGTCCGGACTCGGCGGCTGTGGTAGCGGCGGAGTCCCTGCTGGTAGATGGCGGTGCGGGAGTGGGCCAGGTCGCGTGCCTCATCGAGTTGGTCGATGCTGTCTTGGCATGCGGTCTCATTTGTTGCCTCGACATAGTTGGCGACTCGAGGTGAGTCGTGCTCTAGGTCCGTCGGCATTATGGCTTCGACGCCGTATACCATGAAGAAGGGCGTGAACCCCATCGAGCGGTTGGGAGGTACGGATCCCCATATTACTTGAGGGAGCTCTTCAACCCATCCACAGGGGTTCGCTCGAGGAACTTGAGTCGTGGCTTGAGTCCGTGGAGGACGCCTGATTGGCGCGGCTTCGTCAAGCGTTTGACTCGGGTGGGCGGCGGGGGCAAGGTGGAGTCGTATGTTGTGCTCGCAATTCCGCCATGGTTCCCTTGGCGAAGTTGGTGCCGTTGTCCGTTATGATGCTGTGGGGGTGCCATATGATGGCTCGGTGTTGATGTAGAGCTCGTTGGGAACCCCAAGAGGAAGGTATGATGAGTACAGCAGCAAGTTTCCCTCAGTTATGAAACCAAGGTTTAATCGAACAAGTAGGAGCAAGGAACACCCTAAAGGTGTTGCTAATGAGCCTTGGTAGGCGCACTACCTGCTAGTAGCAACATGGAGACCTGACAACACAACCATAGAACTTTGTCCCCAACTTGCGATGAGATAATCAATCTCACCGTGTTTAGCTGAAAACAAAGGATTAAACGTATCGAATGGAAGGAAGTAATAGTTTGCAGAAAGTAAACACAAAGTAGTAAATAGTTTGTAGATTGTATGTAAAAAGAAAGGACCGGATCCATAGTTCACTAGAGGTGGCTCTCCTTAGATAGATAACATCTGGGTAAACAAATTACATGGGGAAATTGACAAACATCAAGAAAGCAATACATGCATATACTAATCATCTTGACTCCTTTGAGACATAATTGGGCATTACAACATTATACATAGACCGCCATCCAACTGCATCTATGACTAATAATCCACCTTTAGGTTATCATCCGAACCCCTGCAGATAAGTTGCAACAGATTATTGCTTGACGAATTGCGTGTAAAGTAAACAATACGATTGTTCTATGAACAAAGGATTGTTGTTTTCCCCCTAGTAGCAACAACACATCTAGTACCTCACTACAAGGAATCTAGCTATATATGACCCTCCATTTTCATCACAGAATCGTCACAATAGTCAGTTTATGACGATTCTATGACGATTTTGAGATCGCTGAAAGTGGTATCGCCAACCATAACGACGATTTTTGTGAAATCGTCATAACCGTCTATGACGATATTGCATCGTCATAACCATTATGATGATTCCATATCGTCACGGACTGTCTAGTCTTGCCAGGTCAGATCCTACGTGGCTTATCCGACGTGGCAAATCTATGACGAAATGAGATCGTCAGAGGTGAAATCAGCCCAGTCCATTTTATGGTCTAAATGGGCTGAGCCCAATAATTCAAGCCTTTTACTTACTAAGCCTTGGCCTCTATTTCTCTTTTGGACCTTGCCTTCTTACGGTCCATTTATCTATTTCACATTCGTTTTTGGTACTCCTGAATTGTTTCTTCAATATAATTTGGGCCATAGCCTTTTTAGAGCCCAACTACATTTCATCCTGTTTAGATTGCTGCGATTTAACTAGAATTTGCATTGTCAATTCTAGAATTTGCTTCGACCGAGCCACCATACATCAAGAAAATAAGAATTTGGATAATCAAGAATACACAATAATCGGATAATTTATACGCAAATAGCAGGTTCACAAGTGCACATGCAAGATTACAATTCAGTATTACATTAACGATCAACTAAATAGCACCAATTACAACATTGGCTACATAACACCAAATTAATCAAGGAAGACACAACTCGCCACCACTAGCTCTAGGATCACCAAGTGCACATCCAGGATCATCTCGTACCAAAATGGTGCTACCATTCTCAACACCACTAGCTCCTGTAAAAAACAAGAAATTATGGTTACGACTATCAAGTTGGAATGAATGCAATATCTTTTAACAATAATATAAAATAGCAGGAAACAAAATAAAACACAAATCTACAAGCAGCTAGAGTCTAATCCTAAAGCATGAGGGCATGGATAACTGTCATCAACGACAATGAAATAACTCTTAAAAAATATTATTTGGCTGAACATTAACATAAGCATCAAGTGAGCATGTATAGAATACATGCATTCATCCTCAACTAAATTAGTTCACCCACCTGAACTACTTCAGAGGACGTTGAGGAACAGACAAATATCCCTACATGGGAGTACTAAAATTTCTAAAAGAGATGTAGATGCATTGTGAAGCACATCAGCAAAATAATATCTCATGTAACCATGCTATGAATTCCTAGCATATAAGCTATTCTTATTGATTAGTCCAGTGTGCGAACAGTCTGTTGCAACAACAAAAAGGTTGTACATAACTGAAATTTCAAATGTTCATATTGCAAACACTAAGAGAAGGCTATGTACGAGAAGGTTCAAAAACTACAAGTACCAAAGCATGACTTCTATATTGAGCAGGTCAAAGAATGCCATACCTTGTAAACAGAATTTTCGGCAATCCCAGTATCTTTCGAAAGATATTCAAGTGCGCCATTGACCATGCTGCAGCAGCATAGGTACAAATGAGATACTCAATTTTGCTATACAATAGTATTGGGAAATTGTATTGCCGAGTAGGAAACTGTGCTTTATCCCCTTGCATGGGATTTTTTTACTCTACGGTGTAATAAAAAAACATACCCAAGATGATAGCCAAATAGAATTGCCCCCACGCAAGCAACACCAACATACAATAGAACATTTCCAAAATAGTTGGTTTGAACCTTGTCAGGCAGAATATCTTCAGGATCAACTGGACATGGTAGCATATGAGTTGAGATCAGTTGACATGTTTAAAAGTGTATTCCAGTTCCAACTTGCAGAAATGAAACAAAACGAAACTATGAATATCTTCTATTTTAAACACAACCAATTCATACTTGCACCTAATATGAAAAGCATAAAGTAACTAGTTGCATTAAGAAAGAAAACTGCTTGGTAGTATCATGAGCAATGCCTAGCATTTATTAAAAACTGGAGTACAGGGTTTTCTTATACAGATCATTATCACTTATCAGTTACACCATGACTTGGAACAAACACGTACAACCATAACCAAATTAACATTATAGACTCTACCAGGTCCTAGTACAAAGCTAATCAGACAATAGCTTCCTTATCACATAGGAAATTTACTTAAAAATATTGCATGGCATCATGATCCATCAACCAAGTGACGAGGTTTAATCTCGTCAATGCCCATTGTTATGGGCTTGGGTTTTGGAGAAGATGGGGATGCTGGAGATCGTGGCACGGTTAACAGACAAGCAACCAGGGACACGAGATTTACCTGTGTTCAGCCTCCGGAGGGAAAACCCTACTCGCTTGTGCATTCTTTGATTACGGTGAACCGAAGGTTACAAGGTCGCAGATTCGATCTGGCTTAGATTCGTGTGAGAAAGTATTAGTCTGGTTCTGTAGTTCTGTCTATTGTGTACGTGCCTTATTTGTCCTCCTCGTTGGACCCTCCTAGCCTTTATATATGGGGAGGCTAGGTCTCGGGTGCCAATACGAGTAGGTTACAAGTTGTATTCAAACTCTAGTCTTGAGGTTCCTTGTCTTGTGCGCTTGGGAGTCCGTGTCCATATGTGCTTCATAGCAACCGAAATGTCATAGGCGTCCTGGACCCTGGCAGGTCGTCGAGTGGGCCTTCCGTCGGGCTGGACCAGGTAGGCTAACATCAGTACCCGTGAGGGTATAACCATGTCAAGATTTTGAGTTCCATCCAAACGTAGATTCGGTGGAGACTTAATTGTCTTGAACCTTGTATTTGGATGTCGGTCGAAAGTTGTGTCGAGTAAGTACTTCACCAAAGTTCATCGGGTCACCTGAATTTGTTCGCTGTTTGTAAAGGAATCGACATCGTGGGCGTAGTCAACACAATGGACTATAGGGTGTGCGACCAGCGCTCCCTATGGGAGTATCCCCCGAGTGTCTATTCAAGTCGTAGACTCGAGCAGAGACTTTAATTCAGCCATTGTTTGCTTCAGGTCCGTAGGACACAAATTTTTCTTTTGGATGCTTGAATCAATCCTCCCTATGGGAGTAGCCCCAGTCAGAGTGGAGTCGTGAACTCGAGGACTCAAGATCTTGTGTGCGCGATCACGCCTCCAGTTTGAGTAGCCCCGAGTGTCTGGCGGAGTCGTGGGACTCAGCGAGACTCGAGTCTTGTATCGGTAGTTGTAGATGACAATCTCGTGGGCGCTGACCGAAAATACATCGGGTCGCGACCAGCGCTCCTGATAGGAGTAGCCCCCGGGTATCTAATCGAGTCGCAGACTCGAGTGGAGACTCATGCGAGGAGAAACCACTGACCCGGAAGTGCATCGAGTCAGCGTCTCATGATAAGGAGCCAAGAATCAATGATGCAGTCGGAGTTGATGTGGCGGAGTCGTGCGGCGTTTTAGCCGGAAGGACTCGACGTTGCGGATGGAGTCAACACTGTTGCTTCGCCGGTGAGCGACCAATGTCGTGTCTTCGTAGCATCAAGCGATGCAACCATCAGGAGGACTCGACTGGTCTTGATTGTATGGCGTAGCCAGCTCTTTTGTTGACTCTGTTGGAGGACCTAATAGAATAGCTCGGCCAGTCGATGTCCTTGTAAGCTGCGAAAACATAAAGAATTGTGAAGTACTTGTATCTTGTAAAGAATATTTGCCCGCGCCGGCATGCAGTAAGATTCTCGTGCCGATCAGTCGACACTTTTGCACTTTATGCTAGGCCTTTTCGTTAGCCTGATTACCCTTAGTCTCGATTACCTTGCCGAGGCACCGAAGTTCAAGGATTGACGATCAAAGGTAATCACTACTCGGGCCGCCGCATTCGAGGTGCTCGAGTGCGTGGAGCCGATGGCACATTAGGTTACTCAAGAGGGCGCAACCCCAGTGTTTGGTCGTGGAGCCGATGGCACATTAGGTTACTCGAAGAGGGCGCAGAGTGTTCAGTCTTGAAAAGGAAGTTAAAAAGGAAATCAGCTCGAGTAGAGGAAACTTACCTTTATTGGTAGTTATCGTGGATGAGTCGGCCACGATAGCGGGTCACACGGACGTAGTCGCCGCGGACCACGGTCATAGCAGCGACGGGTTCTCGGGTCGGCGGTAGCAAGTTCCGCATCCGAAGATTGTCGCAATCGAAAATCGTCGCCGTCGCCGCATATCCGTGGTCATAGCGGTCACTGCAGCCGGAAGGCCACAAATGGGTCTCGCACTGTCGGGCGACTACAGCTGGGACCATAGCAGGTCGCCGCATCCGGCGGATGTATCGGATCACCTCACCAAAGCCGTATCAGGTCGCCTGATGCTCTTCGAAGCCTTGAGTTTCCCTAAACGGCGCCAATTTACGAGGTTTGATCTTCCCACAGACGGCGCCAATTGATGAGGTTTAATCTCGTCAATGCCCATTGTTATGGGCTTGGGTTTTGGAGAAGATGGGGATGCTGGAGATCGTGGCACGGTTAACATACAAGCAACCAGGGGACACGAGATTTACCAGTTCGTGCCCTGAGGAAAACCCTACTCCTGCTTGTCTGTTCTTTGATTACGGCGGAACCGAAGGTTACAAGGTGCGCAGATTCGATCTGGCGTGGATTCGTGTGCGAAAGTATGAGTCTGGTTCTGTAGATCTGTCTATTGTGTACGTGCCTTATCTGTCCTCCTCGTTGGACCCTCCTAGCCTTTATATATGGGGAGGCTAGGTCTCGGGTGCCAATACGAGTAGGTTACAAGTTGTATTCAAACTCTAGTCTTGAGGTTCCTTGTCTTGTGCGCTTGGGAGTCTGTGTCCATATGTGCTTCATAGCAACCGAAACGTCATAGGCGTCCTGGACCCTGGCAGGTCGTCGAGTGGGCCTTCCGTCGGGCTGGACCAGGTAGGCTAACATCAGGTACCCGTAGGGTATAACCATGTCACCAAGTAACAAAGAGAATGGGATAGACCGAAGACTTACCTAATTTGTAGAAGACATTGTTGCTCCGGTTGCAGCACTCCATCGGGTCTGTGAGAATCAATCATCAAATCTCAGGTAAAGCTAGCAGTACAAGAATGTGCTATAAACAGAGAATATATAGCAGTGATATATATATATGCCAAAAAGGTATGAGAAGTAATATGGAACTGCAAAGGTTAATAAATTAATTCAATCTGTATACATGGTCCTGTAGAGGTCATCTCAAAGGAACCTGTTATCTTTGTTGAACTATTGTCCAGAGTGAAGAAAATTCCATACATAAAAGGGAAAATGGAGCACCGAAACATCATTGGGTACCATCAGGCATGAGTTTGAGCACCGAAACATGTACTTATCCAAGAAATTCATGACTTCAACATTGCATTAATAAAATATATAACCAACTAATGTAATTTTACTTGACCTAGTTGATGAATACATGCAAATAAGCTCCTGGTACAGCCACCTCTACCCTTTCAGCATTAGCTATTGACAGAATAAAATTCTTCATATAGTCAAAAATGCATATACTCGCTTAACGAGATAGAACTAAGGTCTTTCATCACAATAACCTAATGAACTGAGCTAGCTATAATTTATTGACTGCACATATACTTTCTGTTCCAAGTTATCAGACTAATTGTATACCCATCTCTCACATAGAGAGTCAAAAAGAAAGGGGGAGCGGAGGACTTACCTGCACCATAGAGATCATGAAGAAGAGGGGCAGTAGGGGTGAGGTCACGAAGATCTGAAAACCTGGCTGGTGGTTCTGGTGTTGTCGCTCACAAAGTGATGCAGTAGTGGAGGTGGCATAGGCCGTCGGGCTCGGCCTTGGTGTGTGCGAATTGCGGTGGTCTGCGGAGCTCCTGAATGCTCTCTGAAGCTCGCTGTCCACAAACCAAATCCAAATCAGAACGCAGCACGAATCCGTCGCAACTACTGACACGAGAAATAGAGGAGAGAGGGCAACAAGGGCTCTTACCAGACAAAACTACTTTTGGCGCATCGGATGCAGATCTTGATAACGCATGCGAAAAACCATCAATCGCCGTTGCCGTTCCCTCCTCTCTGAGGTGACACACGGAGGGCAACAACCATACATGGCTCGCGTTGTGCTGCCAGCCATCTGGGGTGGCCGGCGAGGTGGCGCCTGGGAAGGAGGAGATCGAACGGGGCGGTGGCTAAGATCCACCTTGATCTGGATGGGATCGAGCATAGGGAGAAATCCCGTGATGGGGGATGGGGGGTCGAGGGTGAGGGGCAGAGGTGGTTCAGATGGGAGGAGGCGCGCTGGAGGTGTGGGGTGGCCGGCGATGTGGCGTTGGGAAGGATTAGGTCGTATGGGGCAGAGGCGGCGTGCGCGGGTGGATGAGTGGAGACGAAGGAGGGTGAATGGGATGGGGGAGAGGTGGTGGCGGCGGTGGAGGGGAGGAGAGGCCTAGGGTTTCTGTGATCTGTGGATGTGGAGGGAGGTACGCGGGGCTGGGAGTGGGGACTTGGTGATCCAACGGGCGGTGGCATGTGTGTTTCTTCACTGAGAGACTAAGCCGTTGGATGGACAGTGAACGATTCAGATCAAACAAGAATGGACGATCTGTGGGAGGTGATTTGCTGTGATTTGATTGGTTGTAGACTATTTTCCATTTTCTAAGTGCCAAAAAGAGGGCTTGGGATAGTTATGGCCATAATTGCGGCATAGTTTGTGATAATGTGCCCATATTGTGCACCCATATGTATCGTGGGATGGCGAACAATGTTGCCGTAGGAAGGTTTCCATTTCATCGCACAAAAAAACCATTTTCCATTTTCCGAGCGCAAAAAACGGGTTGTTTTGTGAAGAAATCACCAAACGAAAGTTTAAAAATGCTACCATCACATTTTCCAAAAATAATAGGACACCTTACATGGACAAATGTCCCAACCGTATCTCAAACCTTTCCGCTTACCACGGCAAAAGACAAATTCTGCCGAATCGGTAGGAAGTGGGTCCGATTTGAACTACGGTACATGATCGATGCCCATTATTTTTGAAAAAATATTTTAGACTCACAATATCATGTTTCTTCAGATATCCAATGCAAGTTTAGCGAGGCTCAGGCCGAGCTAAGAACCTTCATGCCGCCCGTTTTGACCATAGTTTGAAACGGGTATAAAAAATTAAAAAAAGGTCCGATCAATGCAAATCCTTCATGTGGTGTCTTATTATGTGATATAGTTGCAAAGAAAAATACCAAACTTGGTATATTGCAAGTGTCTCAAAAAAACCTTCTCAGAAATGACCTATCATGTTCGAGGTTTCATGGTTTTCGGGCCAAACGACCAATGTTATGGCTAGAATCACAGCATAGTTTGTGATATTGTTCCCATATTGTGCACACATATGTATCATGGGATGGCGAACAATGTTCCAGGAGGAAGTTTTCCTTTTCGTCTCATGGAAATACCATTTTCCATTTTTCGAGGGCCAAAAAGCAGTCGTTTTGTGAAGCAACTACCAAATTAAAGTTTCAAAATGCTACCATCCCATTTTTCAAAAATAATAGGCCACCTTACATGGACAAATGTCCCAACCGGGGTATCTCAAACTTTTCCATACATCCCTGGCAAAAAAGACAATTTTCTGCCGAATCGGTAGGAAGTGGGTCCAGTTTGAACTACAGGTACATGATCTAAAGCTCATGATTTTTTAAAAAAAAATCATTTTTAGACTCACAATATGATGTTTCTTCAGAGATACACCAAAAGTTCTACAAGGCCCAGCCCCGAGCTAAGAACCTTCACTCCCGCCGTTTTGACCATAGTTTGAAATGGGCATAAGAAATTCAAAAACGGTCCGAACAATATAATTCCTTCATGTGGCATCATGTTATGTGACATAGTTGCAAAGAAAATACCAAACTTGGTAAATTGAGTATGTCTCAAAAACCTTCACAAAATGACCTATCATGTTAGGTTTCATGGCTTTTGGGTCAAATGACCAATGTTATGGCTAGAATCAGGGCATAGTTTGTGATAATATGCCTGTATTGTGCATGCATGTGCATCATGGGATGGTAAACAATGTTGCAAGAGAAAATTTTCTATTTCGTCGCACGAAAAATCCATTTTCCATTTTCCGAGCGCAAAAAACGGGGTTTTTTGTGAAGTAACCACCAAAATTCTCATTCACAATGATACCACCACATTTTTCAAAAATACTAGACCACCTTACATGGACAATGTACTACCGAGAGATCTGAAACCTTCCGTCCATCCTCGCAAAAGACAAATTCCTGTCGAATCGGTAGGAAGTGTGTCCGATTTGAACTATAGGTACATGATCTGATGCCCATGATTTTTCGAAAAAATCATTTTTTCACTCGCAAAATGCTATTTCTTCAGAGATCCAATGCAAGTTTAGCAAGGCTCGGCCCCTAGCTAAGAACCTTTGTGCCCGCTATTTTGACCATAGTTTGAAACGGGCATAAAAAATTAAAAAAAGGTCCGATCAATGCTAATCCTTCAAGGCGTATGCCTTATTATGTGACACAGTTTCAATTAAAAATATCACACTTGGTATATTGCTAGTGTCTCAAAAAACCTTCTATATATTGACCTATCATGTTTGAGGTTTCATGGCTTTCTGGCCAAACGACCAATGTTATGGCTAGAATCACGGCATAGTTTGTGATAATATGTCCATATTGTGCACCCATGTGTATCATGAGATGGCGAACAATATTGCAGGAGGAAGTTTTTCTTTTTGTCGCACGGAAAATCCATTTTCCATTTTCCGAGCACAAAAAACGAGGCGTTTTGTGAAGCAACCACCAATGACAGTTTTAGAATGCTACCACCACATTTTTCAAAAATTGTAGACCACCTTACATGGACAATGTCCAACCGGGATATCTCAAACCTTTCGCCCACTCCTCGGCAAAAGACAAATTGCTGCCGAATCGGTAGGAAGTGGGTCCGATTTGAACTACAAGTACATTATCTAATGCCCATGAGTTTTCCAAAAAATCATTTTTGACTCGCAATATGCTATTTTTTCAGAGATCCAATGCAAGTTTAGCAAGGCTCGACCCCTAGCTAAGAATCTTCAAACCTTTCCGTCCATCCCTGCCAAAAAGACAAATTCCTACCGAATCGGTAGGAAGTGGGTCCAATTTGAACAACCGGTAAATGATCTGATACTCTTGATTTTTTGTAAAAATGGTTTTTAGGTTCACAATATGCTATTTATTCAGATATCCAATGAAATTTTAGTGAGACTTAAGCCCAAAAATTTGAATTCAAAATCCTAGTTTTAAAATCATATTTTAAATTATGATATTATCCCTACCATGGACTAATGTGAGATTAGTAAATCCACTATTTTAAAATAATAAAAGTATTGATAATTAATAACCTAGGAGTATGTAACTGAGTTTTATAAAAATTTAGAGCAAAAAGTCAATTCATTTGGACTTCTTATAAAAAAGATAAAAAATAAGAAAATAGAAAAAGAAAAAAACTTGCCTCAATGGACCACCCCATCCGGACCAGATCTTATCTACTGGGTGCTAAGCCCCAGACCGCCAATTTTTTTTAAAAAAGATGGGACCTCCGTCCGCCAAGGCCTAGGCCCAACTAAGAAGGTGGCGCTGTTTATAAATATGCAGCGCGGTTCTAAGACAAAAAAGGATGGATGGCACGATGGTTAGAGTCCCGCGCTTCTTCGAAGAGGTCCTTGGTTTGATCCTTGGGTCTGCTTATGTTTTGCGCCATTTATTGTGTATTTTTCCAAGCCCGACATACTAGTGTTATGTCAATATAAAATAACTGCACAACTTAACATGAAATCTGGAGTGACGTGGTGGTTACGAAGTCTAATGTATATTGAGCTTGTTCGTGTGGTCTGGGGTTCGATCCCCTTCTTCACCTATTTTTGCGATTTATTTGAGTTTGGTAGTACTATTTGTCACGTAAACGTATATTGACACATGGACATTCCACATAAGCATAGTTGCTGACGTGGCTAACCAGTTAATTCAATTTATTTTATTTTAGAAGATATGACGATTTAAATTGGTCATAATGGGGTATAAATAAAGCTCTAAGCTGTATCGTGTAGGTTATGACGATTTCATGGGATAAAATTACGACGATTTTAACACAAATCGTCGTAATTCTATAGGATTTTGACCTCTATACACAGTGTATGACCATCTTGTGCAAAATTGTCATAAATCTATGACGATTTCATTGCTCGTCACTATGAGAAGGTCACAAGTTAACACATTTCTTGTAGTTCCTTAGAGATTTCTGTCACTTCCCCATATTACCAGAGGCATGAACCTACTATCGAGCATAAACACTAACTCTTGGAGTTGCTACCATCTACTTGGCCAAGATAGCCACTAACAACGGAAAGCATGCAAGATCACAAATAACAAAGACATGATAGAATCAATAATCAATCTGAAATGGCATCTGAATATCCATCGGATCCCCGCAAACACAACATGCAGAATTACAAATAGATGATCTTGATCATGAACGGAGCTCACAAGATCTAGACATGAAAGCACAAAGGAGGAGACCCAGCCATCTAGCTACTACATGGATCCGTAGTCCAAGGATGAACTACTCACGCATCACACCGGAGGCTTGCATGGTGATGAAGAAGGCCTCCAGGGTGAATTCCCCTCTCCGTGGTGCCGAGAAGAGCTTCAGATCCCTCCCGATCTAGGGATGGAGATGGCTGACTCTGAACTCTTTCATGGATTTTTGATCGGGTACTTAGGGTTTTCGTCCCGAGGGCATCTTATAGGTGGAAGGGGAGGCCAGGGGGTGCCGGAGGTGGCCAGACCACCCCCTGGCACGGGCCAGGATGGGTCGCGTGGCCAAGTGGTGTGGTGGCCCCTGGCCCCTCTCCGTCTCGTGACTACGGCATGACTTCCAAAAATAGGCACTTTGGCTTTGTCCCGTCAATTCGAGAATATTCATTTTCGTCTTTCCTAGAACCAAAAACAGCAGAAAAGCAATCGCATCAGCCTCTTATTAATATGTTAGTCCAAGAAATCATATGAAAATTACTCCAAAGTGTGGACAAAACACAAGAAAGTGGATAAAACCAAGCATGGAACATCAAAAATTATATATACATTTGCAATGTATCAACATCCCCAAGCTTAACTCCTGCTCGTCCTCGAGTAGGTAAGTGATAAAAAGAAAGAATTTTTGAGGTGACATGCACCATCAAAGACTTGATCAAAATATTTGCAAAACATTCAAAGCTGGGATCATAGTACTTCAATCATAACATGAAAGACAAAGTTCTAGCAATAAGACAAAGAAACTATGATGCAACATGAAAAGGCACAAACAAAAGATTCATGAATAACAATGCTTTGCAAGACGTTTGTTTGTTTCACATAAAGAAAACATAGCATAATGGTATTCAGCTTGTCCCTCATAGAGTAGCAAATATAAATGCATAGGACACCTTCAAAGTTCATAAGAGTGACTAGATACAAATAGTTTAAAACAAGCAATATTAAGTTATGCATCAATCAACTAGTCTTGGGACAATGCACATAGAACTAAGAATGGACACTATGCTCTCAAAGTAGGTGCATAAAGATAGAAGGTGGAGACTCAATATAATGGTGGAAGAAAGGCCTTCATAGAAGGAAGCAGGGATTCAAGTCTCATAAAGAGCTTCCAATAATTATGGTACTTATAGCTTTCAGCTCTCATTGCCCCTATCATAAGCATCTTGAAGTGATTAAGGTTAAAGTGAACAAACTATGGTGTACATGCTTGACGAAGTATAAGTCAGAAATCTCATGTCCCTTGTATATGAGGGTCGCTCCTCATGCTACTCAAGTTTAGTCACCGGTAAGTTCTTGTCATCGTAAGTACATGTGTATCATAGAGAACCGCCAATGGGGCACCCCTTGCCCGATGATACGGAAGAATCCCCATATCAAAATGACAAGGCGAGCAGACAACGAGCATCTCAGCAATCTTCTTATTTACCATGGGAATATGGTGATTTTTTCTGTCTTTCCTCTTTTCATAATCTCTTTTTTTCTTTTTCTCCTTTTTCTCAATATAGGACTCTTTTTTTATAAGAAGAATGCTTCATAGATAGCTCATTATGGTTACACTGCAGGTTTCCACCATGTCAGCATGGATTAGACCAGCGGCCCAGGCGTTTATATAACACATATACATAACTCCATGGACTTACAAGCTACCCTTTCATTTCACACCGACGACATCCATATACAAAAGAGCATGATATCAACTAGGTACAAGTACCAAGCGCAATGTTGAAAGTGTTCCCCATGAAAGCATGGTTCTGGTAATTACAAACAAATAAGTGCAAGCATATACAACATAGAAGACACAATGGTTCAAGTTTATTAAGGGCAAGAAAAGTAAAGCATGCCATCAAGTTCGTGAGAGCTTTAATCACTAGTTTTCTCATAACAAGTTTAATTTGGAAGGTAAACAAAAGCATGAATATACTTGGAATAGCATAAGATAGTAGGTAGGTATGGTGGACTCTTTGGAATAACTTGGTTTAGGGAGTTGGAGGCATGAGTGTAACTCATACTTGGTTGTGGAGGCTAGCAAAAGACTGGGAGCGACAAACTAAGAGAGCAATAATGGCCATAATCATGCAGAGTGACAAAACATCATTGATCAAAGCATAAAGTGATACTACCAGTTGAAAACTAAAGTATCATAAAGGCTATGGTGACTTGATATAGTCATAACATGGTGTGAGCATGTGCCAAGTCAACCCAAATAAAGCATCAAAGGAGAATACCACTATACTATGCTTTAGTATGCTAAAACAACGCATGATTCATCCAAGGCACATTAAGCAATATAAATTGTTTATAACAAGTCATGCTACAGCAAAGAATACTAAGCATAAAGCCAAAACAATATCAAGCATGGCATGACAGAGCATAGGCCACAGTTAAAAACGAGCTCTTTTTACCTCATAAGCATGAACTTTCCTACTCTTTTCCAAACCAAACCAAACTATTTGCAAACCAATGTATGAAAGAGGGGGTCCAACCAATTTATTCAAAAAACTAAGCAAACCAAGCAAACGAAAAACCAAAACGAAAACGAAAAAGAAGACGCTCCAAGAACAACACAACTGTGCATGAAACAATAAAAATGAAGCGTTTGGAAGAAACCTGGGATTTTTGTTGATGAAGAGGGGGATGCCTTGGGCATCCCCAAGCTTTGACACTTGTAATTATTGGATATTTCTTGGGGTGACATGCGTGGAGCTTGAGCTTTAGTCCATCCTTCATCTCATTACTCATTCCTTCCATACACCTGAAATTTTTCCTTCATACAAAACTTCACACAATCTTTATTAGCAACATTAGTGCACTCAAGATAAATAGGTCTTAAGATTCAGTTCTAACACCAAATAAACTTCCATTAGAACACTAGCTACTGTAGCACTTCCCTCAAAAAGCTCAATTCCCCAAAAGAACTCAAAAAGGAACCAACAAGAAGCAAATGCAGAAAATGGCAGAAATCTGTCAAAACAGACCAGCAGGTAAAGACAAATTTTTTCAAAGATCTTCTGTTGCTCAAATCAAAAAGTGTTGAACTAACGAAAGTTAGACAACAACCTGGGTCAGAAGCACAAAAATTCACGCCTCAAAAATACGTTCAGAGATTTTACACGAATTTTTATGGTGAAGCACAGAAATCTGTTTCGGGACAGCAACTTTCCCAATCATTACTTCTCTCTCATTAGAGGTTACTCTTGGCACAAAAAGCAAATAAAAAGGATAAGGAGCGGTTATTACTGAAGTAATAACTTCCAAGACTCATCTAAAACTTTTGTGTTATCTCCCAATAAGTACTTTTCTTTAACGCCTTTAAGTTCGGCATAAGAAGCAAGAAAGAATCAAGTGTTCTCGAATGAAGAAGCATTAAGATCAATACCAGAAATATTTTCAACAAGGCAAGGTATATCATCCAAATAAGTTCTAGAGGATCCTCTCTCAACGCTCTTAGGTTCACTATTCTCATCAAAAGGGTTTGCAGGAACAATCCAATCAAGATTCTTTTCTATGGCATCATGTATTGCTACTAGTTTAAAGGGTATTGGTATCTTAGGTTCCTCCCCATTAGGTTCGGTTTTGTTCATATTTTCTCGTGTACCAACAACATCTACACATGAGCCTAGCATATTGAAATGTTCAAAGACTTTCCTAGCTTCCTTGGCAACATCATAGAACTCCTTAAATAAAGTTTCTAGAATAAAATCCCTCTTTTCAGGGTCCTCAATTTCTTTAAGCTTAAGAAACATTATTTGCATTAAGGGGTTGAGGTTAACAAACCTAGCTTCTAACATATGAATTAAAGAAGCTGCAGTAATCTCATAGTTTGGAGCAAGTTTTGCAAGGGATCTATCCTCGGTATCTTCATGTTTACTAACATGATTAAAGAATTCTTCAATATTATATTTCCCAATTATAGAACCACTACCAATTGAAAGGTCTTTCAGGGTGAATTTGGGGATCAACATGGTGAGCTAAGGAAGAGGTGACAACTAAAGGAGACTTAATTTTTTTGTGTTTTCAAATAAGAAAGCAAACTAGTAAAACTAATTTTTTTGTGTTTTTTATAAAGAAACAAGCAAACAAAGCAAAACAAAAATAACAAAGTAAAGAGATTGGTTATGAGGGACTCCCCTTGTGAAGATGTCCTTGACTTCCCGGCAATGGAACCAGAAAAATGCTTGATGGCTCGGTGTTGATGTAGAGCTTGTTGGGAACCCCAAGAGGAAGGTATGATGAGCACAGTAGCAAGTTTCCCTTAGTTATGAACCCCAAGAGGAAGGTATAATCGAACCAGTAGGAGCAAAGAAACACCACAAAGGTGTTGCTAGCTAAGCCTTGGCAGGGCGCACTACCGGTGCTAGTAGCAACGTGGAGACCTGCACAACACAACCACAGAACTTTGTCCCCAACTTGCGATGAGGTTGTCAATCTCACCGTGTTTTGCTGAAAACAAAGGATTAAATGTATCGAATGGAAGGAAGTAATAGTTTGCAAAAAGTAAACACAAAGCAGTAAACAGTTTGTAGATTGTATGTAAAAGAAAGGACCGAGATCCATAGTTCACTAGAGGTGGCTCTCCTTAGATAGATAACATGCTGGGTAAACAAATTACAGCGGGGCAATTGACAAACATCGAGAAATCAATACATGCATATACTAATCATCTTGACTCCTTTGAGACTTGATTGGGCATTACAACATTATACATAGACCGCCATCCAACTGCATCTATGACTAATAATCCACCTTCAGGTTATCATCTGAACCCCCTCCAGTATTAAGTTGCAAGCAACAGATTATTGCTTTACGAATTTCATGTAAAGTAAACAATACGATTGTTCTATGAACAAAGGATTGTTGTTTTCTCCCTAGTAGCAACAGCACATCTAGTACCTTAGAGATTCCTGTCACTTCCCCAGATTACCAGAGGCATGAACCCACTATCGAGCATAAATACTAACTCTTGGAGTTGCTAGCATCTACTTGGCCAAGATAGCTACTAACAACGGAAAGCATGCAAGATCACAAATAACAAAGACATGATAGAATCAATAATCAATCTGAAATAGCATCTCAATATCCATCGGATCCCCATAAACACAACATGCAGAATTACAAATAGATGATCTTGATCATGAACGGAGCTCACAAGATCTAGACATGAAAGCACAAAGGAGGAGAACCAGCCATCTAGCTACTACATGGATCCGTAGTCCAAGGATGAACTACTCACGCATCACACCGGAGGCTTGCATGGTGATGAAGAAGGCCTCCAGGGTGAATTCCCCTCTCCGGCAGGGTGCCGGGAAGAGCTTCAGATCCCTCCCGATCTAGGGATGGAGATGACGGCGGCTACAGACTCTTTCGTGGATTTTTGATCGGGTACTTAGGGTTTTCGTCCCGAGGGCATCTTATAGGCGGAAGGGGAGGTCGAGGGGGTGCCGGAGGCGGCCATACCACCCCCTGGCCCGGGCTAGGCTAGGCCGCGCGGCTAGGTGGTGTGGTGCCCCCCTGGCCCCTCTCCGTCTCGTACTCTGGCATTTGATGACTTCTGGAAAAATAGGCACTTTGGCTTTTGTCCCGTCCAATTCCGAGAATATTCATTTTTTGACTTTCCTGGAACCAAAAACAGCAGAAAACAGGCAGCTGGCACTATGGCTCTTGTTAATAGGTTAGTCCAAGAAATCATATGAAAAGTACTCCAAAGTGTGGACAAAACACAAGAAAGTGGATAAAACCAAGCATGGAACATCAAAAATTATAGATACATTTGCAATGTATCAATGTACTAGTAGATGAGCTCGCGGAGGAACTTGGTGGTCGTCTTGTTGTCGCACTTTTTGATCGGCTTGGCTTCGACCCATTTGGTGAATTTGTCGATCGCGACCAGGAGGTGGGTGAAGCTAGATGGGGCCTTCTTGAATGGGCCGACCATGTCCATGGCCCATACGGCAAATGGCTAAGTGATGGGGATGGTCTTGAGTGCCGAACCAGGGAGATGCGTCTGGTTGGCGTACTTCTGGTATCCGACGCATTGTTGGACAATGTCGGTGGCGTCGGTGTGTGTGGTTAGCCAGTAGAAACTGTGCCGCATGACCTTGGCGACCAGCGACTTGGCGCCGGCGTGATGGCCACAGTCGTCGGCGTGGTTGTCCTAGAGGATCTTGCGTCCTTCTTCTGGCTGTACGCAGTGCTGGAACACGCTTGTCATGCTATGTTTGTGGAGCTCGCCGTTGATGATGACGAAGGACTTGGATCGGCGCACGATCTTTTGCGCTTCCGTCTCGTTGCTTGGGAGGATCTTGTGCTCGAGGAAGGCAATATATGGTTCCGTCCAGTCGCTGGGCTCCACGATCATGGCAACTAAGGCCGGCTCAGGTTGTAGTGGTATCCCGATGTTGATCTCCTTCGGCAGGGAGACCAAAGGCTTGTGGATGATGTCGAGGAAGACACCTGCGGGTGGTGTTTGCCGAGACGACCCGATGCGGGAGAGGGCGTCTGCTTCCTCGTTCTTTCTCATGTCAATCCACTCAACTGAATAACCATCGAAGTGTCCTCCCAGCTAGTCTACCGCTTGGCGATATGCTATCATTGTCGGGGAGACGGCGTCGCAAGTCCTGGCGACTAGATCGGAGTCGACGTTGCACCATAAGTGGTTGATGTTCATCTCCTTGGCAGCCCGCATGCCATGAAGGAGGGCCTCGTACTCTGCCATGTTGTTGGTGCAGGGCTTGAAGTTGAGGTGGAGCACGTAGCGGAGCTTGTCTCCCTTGGGGAGGTCAGTATGACCCCGGCCCCGGTGTCGTCGGTGTTCTTGGACCCGTCGAAGTGGAGCAACCAGTAATGGAGGTATGGGAGCTTCTTTGGTTGCTGTGCTTCTTCCCAGTCTGCAAGGAAGTCAGCCAGGGCTTGCGATTTGATCGCTTTGCAGGGCTCGTACTTGATGTTGTGGACGCCAATTTCGACGGCCCATTTGGTGACTCGCCCAATTGCCTCGCGATTGCGTATTATGTCCTGTAGTGGTGCGGAGGAGACAACCATGATTGGGTGTTCCTAGAAGTAGTGTGGGAGTCGCCGTTGAGCTCAGAATACCGCATATACCAGTTTCTGATACTGCGGGTAGCACTGTCTTGAGTCTGTCAGTACTTCGCTGATGTAGCAGACGGGGCGTTGCACGGGGTGCTCCTTGCCCTCCTCTAGCCGTTCGACGACCATCACGGCGCTGACGACTCGAGTGGAAGCTCCACATAGACGAGCATTGGCTCTTTGTCGATTGGGGCAGCTAGGAGTGGAGCCGCGAGTAGCACTTCCTTGAGTGCGTTGAGTGCATTGTCCGCCTCCGCGTCCCATTAGAATGTGGGGTTCTTGCGCATCAGGTGGTAGAGGGGCATTGCCTTCTCGCCGAGCCGAGGGATGAAGCGACTTAGAGCCGCGACTCGCCCGGCCAACTTCTAGATGTCACACAGGCACTCGGGTTTCCTGAGTCGCGTGATGATGTCGATCTTGGTGGGGTTGGCCTCGATTCCTCATTTGGAGACCACATATCCCAGGAGTTGTCCAGTGGGGACACCGAAGGTGCATTTCCCTGGGTTGAGTTTGATGTTGTACCTCTGCAGGTTTGCGAAGGTTTCGGCCAGGTCGGCGAGCAGGTCGTCCTGGCGGGTGGATTTTATCACCATGTCGTCGATGTAGACGTGTATGTTGCGGCCAATTTGGCTCGCAAGGCACTCCTGCATGCACCTTTGGTAGGTTGTGCCGACGTTCTTGAGGCCGAACGTCATGGCTATGTAGCATAAGGCGCCGAATGGCGTGATGAACGTCGTATTCTCCTCATCCTCGACCGCCATTTTGGTCTGGTTGTAGCCAGAATACGCGTCGAGGAAGCATAGCGACTCTGATCCCGTGGTCGAGTCGATGATCTGATTGATCCCTGGTAGGACGAACTCCTCCTTCGGGCAGGCGCTATTGAGGTTCGTGTAATCGATACACATTCTCCACGTATTGTTCTTTTTCAGGACCAGGACTAGGTTTGCCAGCCACTTGGAGTATTTGATTGGCCGAATGAAGCCGGCAGCTAGCAGGCGCTGTACTTCTTCGGTGATTGCTCGGCGGCGCTCTTCAATAAAGGGCCGCAGCGACTGCTTTACTGGTTGCACTTTGGGGTTGGCGTTGAGTTTGTGCTCAGCGAGTTCCCTGGGACACCGGGCATATCAGATGGTTTCTATGCGAAGATGTCGCGATTCTCACGGAGGAACCCGATGAGCGTGCTTTCCTATGCGGGGCTCATGTGCGCCCCAATGGTGACCGTCTGCCTGGAGTCACCCGGGACGAGCTCGACGATGCGGGTGTGCGTGGTCGCCTCGAAAGTGGAGCTTGCGGTTGGCTTCTTCAGGATGGTGGGGTCATCCTTATTGATGTTGCCCACGTATTTCGTGAGCTCCTCCGCGTGGTCAGTCTCCACGGCGATGACGGTGTCGACGAATTCAGAGCCTTTGTCCTCGCATTCCACGGCCATATAAGGGTCGCCGTGGACGGTGATGATGCCGCTTGGCCCTAGAAGCTTCATCATGTTGTAGGCGTAGTGGGGGGCCGCCATGAATTTGGCGAACGTTTGGCATCCCAGGACGTAGTGGTAGGGGATGCGGAAGTTCACCAGCTCGAACTCGATCCGCTCGGTGTGGTAGTTTGCTGGTGTGCCGAAGGTGACTGGCAGGGTTACTTTTCCGATCGGGTACGCCTTCTGACCGGGGACGATGCCGTGGAAGGTTGTCAGGGTCGGCTTGATTGCTGATTTCGGGAGCTAGAGCCTCTTGGACGTGTCCAGGTACATGATGTTGATGGAGCTCCCACCGTCCATCAGTATCTTAGGCAGCCAATAGTCGAGCACTTTGGGCCTGACCCCCAGGGCGACTCTCCCTGGGTACTCGATTTTTGGTGCGTGGTACTGGCGACTCTAGGTGATGCTTTGCTCAGACCAGTTGAGGAAGCGGGGGATATCGACCTACGTCACCGCATTGACGGCGACTGCGCGGGCGAGCACCTTCCTCTCGCGCTTGGTGCCGAGCCCGGTGAAGGTATGGAACGATCTGACGGCGTTTCCGTTATCCCGTGGCGGGTTGTTGTTGGAGTCGTCCTATGCCCTCCTTGCCTTTTCGATCTCCTTGAGGGAGTGGCAGTCAGCGGTAGTGTGGGTGGCGGGTTTTCCCTCCCTGTTGTGGTAGACGCAGGGTTGGTTGAGTAGGGCGGCAGGGTTGAATTTCAGCCTCGCCACGTTGTTGGCGCGGTAGTTTCCGCTGTCGCGGTAGTTTCCTCCGTCACGGCGGAAGTTCTTTGGGTCGCGTTGTCCATAGCCGGCATTAGCAACAAAGTCGACTCTCCCATCACCGCGGTGCTTCTCGGTGATGCGAGTGTTGTTGTAGCGCATGTCGCGCTGTCGCCCGCTGTCGTGGGTGCTGACGCGGCATCTTCCCCCCGACTCGTCATCGGAGTCCTATTTGGCATCCTCCTCTACTTAGCGCTTGGCGATCTCGAGGAGGTCGGGGATGTTGTCGAGCGTCCGGTAGACCCTCTTGATCTTGGCGACCAAGGGTTCGTACCGGCACACATTCTTGAAGCAGTGGCGGGTCGACTCGCGTTGTCCCTGGATGCATCATTCCAGGTCCTCGATGATGGTGGAGCAGGTGTAGGAGCCTTCAAAGTGCCTAACGAAGGCGTCCCGCATCTCCTCCCACGAGTCGATGCTGTCAACAGGAAGGGTGTTGATCCATTGCCGTGTCGCGCCCTCCATCATCAGGGGGAGGTAGCGGGCGGCAAGCAGGTCGGTGTGGCCGGCGATTCCCATCGCCATGAGGTATGTGTCTAGCCAGACCGATGGGTCGTACGTTGGATCGTACTTTTCGATCTCCTTGGGCGCCTTGAAGTTGGTAGGGTACTTCTCGCCTTGGATCATAGGTCCGAAGCACTGGGGGCTGACTTGGCTGAGCGAGCCCCTGGGTTCGGGGTCGCCGCAGTTGGTGAGGGTGTGCCTCAAGTCGTTGGGCTAGCACGCCAGCCAAGCCTGGTTGTTGACGTTGTGCGTTTGGGCATCGATGGGTTGCCCGTTGGCGGCGACCGTGTTGTTCACCGGTCGCGGCTCGTTGGTGGAGAGCGCGGGGTTGGTGGCCCGTGGCTGGGTTGCCAGGGGTTGCGGTGGTGGGAAGGTTACGGCGTTGGCAACGGTTGGGTGACCGCTTGAGGCCGCCTTGGTTGCCAAGGAGCGGGAATACATCCGCCCCCACGGGTCGACTCCCGTGGCTTGCTTCTCGACGACCCTGGTGAGTAGGGCCTTGGCGTACTGGACCTACAGCGTGCCTTCTCCCTGGATGTTGAGGTTGGCAACTGCGGCATTGGCCGCAACGATGTTGTCCATCGGGGTGGAGTACAGTGGGAGTCCGTTGGCATCACAGGCCTGTGGCAAGATTATGATCCTTGGCTAGACTGGCGGGGGCGCGCGACCAATGGGTGGTGGCGGGGCCCCAGTCACCAGTGCGCCGGGTGGTGGTCGATTGCTGCCGCCTGGTGGTGCATTCTCGCAGTACTCGCGCTCAGCTGCGCGTGCGGGGTCACTCTCGTCATTGAAGTTTAGGACACGGCCTTGGACGTTGTAGTTCAGGCGGGTCCTGATGCGGCGCTCGTGATAGAGCGACAGCTCCTGCGTCGTTGCCCGCTTGAGGCAGAATTTCTCGCGCTCGGCTATCTCCTTGCGCGTCGCCTCCTCCAGTCATTGTCGGGCTTCCTCCACCTCCGTGGCCGTCGCGGTTGGAGGGATTGGTTTGGAGAATGGATCTGGCGGGGCGACCGTGCTGCCCGCCATGTAGATCGCGTTGAAGCGATTGGATCTGGCGCGGAAGTCCTCGAGGGACTCCGAGCCTGAGTTGGAATCGAAGATCCTAAGGATTGAGGAGTCCTCGAAATCCTCAGGGTTGGAGACCCACGTGATGGAGTCCTCCCATGATGTCGCGGTGATGGATCCGTTGACCGAGGCAGGGGTCGCAGATTCGGTGTCTTCCGCGGCGGTGTTGGTCTCGGTCGCGTTGCTAGCGGCCGAATCTTACTCGGAGGCGAAGCTCCTGATGGATCGAACCTGCTCCTCCGAGAGCAGATCGCGGCGTGGTGGTGATCAACCAACAATTGCCGTTGCTGCCGAATCGACTGCGTTGGTGAAGCCGACGAACAGGTTGATGGAGCCAACCGGCATTATCATGTTGTGGGTGACCGGGTGCGACGCCAGGATGTAGCTACTGGGAAGGATCTGTAAGATCCTGCTGATGGCGATCATGCGGCCGGTGGCAATCGGCCGGTCGATCAGCGAGTAGGGTCTCGCCGTAGAACTCAGGCCAGTCCGGCCAGGCCCCACGGTGGGTGCCACTATCGTGGAAATGGCCACGGCAGTCGCTGCAGTAGGCAGCGATTGATAGAATCGGGGGCGAGAGCTAGCGGTCATCTGCGGTGCGAGATGGGGCCGGATGCACATGGGTTTACCCAGGTTCAGCCCCCGAAGGGTAAAGACCTACTCCTGCTAGATTAGATTGATGGAGAGCGAGTTACAGGGTGGCGAGCTTAGTGTCTAAGCAGCGAGTCGCTCCAAGGGGTGTATGATGGAACATAAGTCCTTAGAGTACCCTAGGGAGGTTTATATAGGAGTCACCTCGCTAGGGTTTATAGTTTACAACCGAACAAGATATGGATTCGGGGGCTTTCACCTAATCCGACTGGGCTTCGAGTACGCTTCTGGCCCTCTAGTCTCCAATCGCCAGGCCTTCTCCTCAGTCACATTCCAGTCGCCGTCCTGCAGGCCCACTTGCTAAGCCTTTGACCCAATCGGAACGCCATGCTGGGCATACCCCATTCGGCATATCCCCATCACAGGGGGAGAAACTTTGGAATCATGAAACTTGCACGAAGCATCTTGTTTGATGTCTCTAAGATCAATATACGCATCTGGCGTTGTTTGGTAATATTCTCCAATTGCTCCACAAGAGCCTTGTACATCTCTATTATTTGCTTTTATGTGTTGATGAATCAAAGGATGATGTTGAGATTTGCTTATAGCCCTTTCGTTATCTTCAGATCCATCTGGTCCAGATAACGATGCAATAGTGCAATATGTTTATAAGATCCTGGAGATTTACCTCAATCTTCTTAATGCGGCAGTCAAGTTTGTTCAGGGAGGCTTGGATCTCCTCCCCTTGTTTCTTCACTTTATTCAAGAAGAACTCCCCATCTTCTTCTAGATCAAGTTGAACCTCGTCAAAGTCACCTTCTTTTCCAACACCAAGGCTGAACACCTTACACCCATCTTTTATTGTTTCCAGCAGCTTGAATCTATCCTTGTCTTCTATTTCTTTTTCTTCTGGCACATCAACTTTGTCTTCCTCCGTAACCCTCGAGGATTTGTATGGTCCAACACAAATTGGAACATCTCTAATTATTCCCATGGGGACTCTGAGGGTTTTATCTGCAAGCATTATAGTCATGTCTGTATCTTCCAGTTCGGCTGGTGCTAGTTCTTTTTGAATTTTTAAATAAAAATTAAAAGGGATCACGTTAACAGCTGTTACTATGTCACAAAGGCCATAATAGGAAGTTCCTCCGAAAGTACTAGGGAGAATAGGTTTACCAACTTCTTTAGCTTTTACCTTTTCTTCGACGAATTGCGAAGCTTCAGTATCTAGCTCAATTACATTGCAATGTGTAAACATGGTTAAAATATCTTCCTTCGTTGATGCCTCTGCCTCTTGTATGCTTATTTCTTCAGTTTTCCTTCTTTGTGTCTCCTCTTCCAGCTCCTAGAGAAATAGCTCTCATTCTTTGCGTTGATCCTCTAGCTGCTAAGCCATCACATGTTTTCGCGTCGTCCTTGGGAAAGGAAGGGGTTCAACATATGGGGATACCTCCACTAATGGTTCGACAGGGGTTGTGATTATTGGATCATCTTCTACAATCGGCTCAGGTGGCATAGTGTAATGAAGCCAGTCCTTCTTAGGAGCCTCAATGTATTCTATAAAAGACTGAAGGATTTGCAAAATAATATCATCATCAAGTTAAAGTTCATTAGTAGTTTCTTTTACTTCACCGGAATCTTTATAAGTATTGAGACAATTGTATTTAATTTCTATGCCTCCTTTGCCTCCTAAATCAAATACGCATGTTTCTCTATTATAGAAAATTCATCCTAAAAGTTCCCAAGCTTTAATTATACTTAACTCCATGAAAGAGTCTCCGGAGTTCGTGTCGAGCTCATGCTTAATTTCTTGATTAAGTCCCACATAGAAAATATGTAAAATGTACCATTCAGGTAAATCATGGTGGGGACATTTATTAAGTAGGGACTTATACCTTTTGAAGGCCCTTACCAAGCCTTCACCTGGGCAGTTCTTGAAGTTTGTAATTTCCCTTCTTACTTCCGCAGTTTTTACCTTGGGAAAGAACCGAAATACAAATTCTCCTTTGAGTTTTTCCCAAGTATCAATTTTCTCTATAGGGAAAATTCTATACCAAGCCAAAGCAGTGTTGGTTAGAGATTGGCTAAACGGTTTAAGTTTCAATTCATCATCAGAAATAGCCTCTCAGTTTAAGAGTCCAACATAGCTCAGTAAAATGCATTAAATGAGTGTAAGGATCCTCATCTGGATCATCTCATACAATTTTTTTATCTTTAATAATAGAAATAAAACGAGGGTTCACCTTGTATTCTGGTTTGCTCCTACTCGAGAATTCCTTGACGAGTCCTCTATTGAACTTCTCAAGGTATTTAGTAGCATCGAGCTGATTAATCAGTCCGAGTGCAGTCATGGTGCTTACCTGAAACTAATAAGCAACTTTAGTAAAACAATGAGTAAAATAAGTAACTAAGAACAAAGACCAAACATGCTTAGCTCCCTGGCAACGACACCAAAAAATAGCTTGATGACTACAAGTGCACAGATCAATTGTAGCTAGTTTTGAAGTAAAGATATCGAACCCACATAGAGATATTGGTAAAGGTCTTTATGACCCTCGTTACTGTCTACCAAAGGATACTTGTAAGCTGCCTTTGATATCAAGAAAGGGTGTTTGAAAGGTTTTTAATTGTTTGCAGAAAAGTAATTAAAACGAGTAAATGGAAACAAGTAACAAGGTTGTATGAAAGCGTGATTGAACTCAATAGGGATAAAACGTTCTCGGGGATGTAGGATACACACTAGCATGGATTGTTAGTTATTAATAATCAAGATAACATACTTCTTGTATCATGAGATGTGTGGAGAGAGCTCCATAATAAGATGTTCACTACAAGGCTCGTAGGTGGCAACTTTGTTAAGCCAAAGAGTGAGGTCACCTATAAATGACCACTACGATGTCTGAGAGCAATCACCCATACAAACAACCGCAATTAAGGGTTTCCCCATGGATATTGTAATTAGCTTAGGGAGTCCCTCTTTTATCCTCCTTTGACCGTGTAGGTTACGAGCCGATGCCAATCTGTCACGGGACCATTCTAGGTACGACCCCAAGACACGTCCAAAGGATTTCTCCCTCCCTTTAGTCCCAAGGGCAAATGATATGTGGCTGACTACACATACCATCTAAAGAGAGAGATCAAACACAAATCATAAATCTATCATAGACCGACAAGTCATATGGACACAAGAGTAGATCATCTTTATTACAAATTCATAATGGTGCTAGGGTTTCTACATCTCCCCAAGAACAAAGGAACTACTCACACATGGAAGCAATCAACAACATCATCATAATCAAATGAATGGATAAAAATACAGAGATAGATCTAATGCAAACAACAATTGAACCTGGAATTACAACAAGATCTAATAGATGAGAGATGGGGGTAATGGTGGTAATGGAGATGTAGTGGTTCATGATGAAGGGGATGATGCGTTGTCCTCCAATGATCCGTGAAGCATCTGGGATTTTTCCCCAGCCAAGTTCCTCCTTCAGATCCCTTTCGGATATGGTTTTTCGTGGTTTCTGGTGGCTATGAATGTAGGATCTCCCTCTCGTCTTTGCCATGAGAAAGTATTTTACCGGGCGATCACGCTGGCACCTAGTACGGGCGAACGGTATGGGTGGATGGTACGGGCGGGCTCCGCACGTACCACCGGTCGTTATCGGTACTGATTTCTCCTCCTTGCTTGGTATTCTCCCAAGTGCGAAGGTAAATCCATAAAATGACTTTCGTCACTTAGAAATATCATATAGTTACACAATATGATAGTTCCAGTGGATATGTTCATATAAGACTTAGTGATCTGGGATCCTATTAAAACAAGAACAAAATGGTGCATGCAAACGCAGTGAAATACAAAGATCCCTACTCTATTTATACAAAAACAAAAGGTTAATATGCTTCAATTTTGGACTCATCAACTCCCCCAAGCTAGGCTCTTGCTCGTCACCGAGCAAGGTGGTAGCTTATGGACAAGATCATCATGTTCATGAGACACGAGCCGTTACAATAAATGAGGTAGAAATTTAAACAGGAATACAACATCGGATGTAGAGATACTTTGGGGGTATTACCATACCCTTACACATTACATGACTTGGAGCCTTCCACACCTTTACTAGTATTAATGAAATCATAAGAAACTTCTAGTGATTCAACATATCATATAATCACAAAGTTTAGAGATATCGGGGATATCCATCCTTTGGCCATTCCCCACCGGTATATTCACTCCATGGATGAATCTGGTACATTTTCTCTCACCATGAACCTAGGGTTCATCCCCTTTGCCTCTTTTTGAGCAAAGTACCAATTTCCTCCACTGGAAACTCATTTTTGCAGGCACCCCTCTCGCATTAGCTCTGTTCCCTTGCTTGATATGCTCGAATTAAGTCTCCCACAGCCTCCTTCGTGGAACCCGAGCTTCGGACCGGAGTTTCCGGTATCTTAGACCGGAAACTCTGGTGTGCTTTTGCACAGCCAGGAGATCCCGGTGTTGCACGCCGGAGACTCTGGCGTGGTTTACTTCTGGAACATCAAGAAAAGGTTTGAGGCCTCTGTCTTGAATCATGGACATATATGCTTATCTACATGCTTTCCTCCTGTCTCTATATTCTCAGGTGCTCTGGTTCACGTCGCGCACCTCGCACCAAGGCCAAGTCCAAGAGGAGGGTGCCTCAATATGATGGGGCTGGCTCGGTTGTTGTGCCTTCTACCCAGAGACAACAAGCCAGAGATGCTACTCATATGCAAAGAAAAGTTGAACGCGTTGAGGATGAAGCCGGTGCCAAGAGTGCTAAGTATCACAACTTGCAGTCTTTAGCCAACATGTCAAAGAAAGAATACCATGAGCTGCACAAGATGAGGTTCTTTAACATGCCAAGAACTAGTGATGACCCATGTTATTGGAGGAGGGAGCAAAAGGTGTTCATGAAGGACGTCTATCGCAAACTCACCAAGTTCGCGGTTTGTCCATAGAGGTATATGGACTTTGCTTACATGCGTGCAAATGAATATTTCACGGAGGTGTTGGGTTTGCAGCATAGAAAACAAAAAAATTCCTACGATGGGAACTATACGCCAAGATATATCTACTAGATACAAGCAACGGGTGGATATACATCCATAGAGAACATACCCTCAAAGACAACGAAGCTTTGTTAACGAGATGGAACTCGTGGATGATGTAGTCGTACACTTGCCGATCTCAAGATCGTGATGAAGTCCTTCAGGTCCAGCAGTTCCAGCACCATCAGGTCCAGCACCATCAAGTCCAGCACCATAAAGTAGCGGTGCATCCGTGATCACACACACGTCCGGTCCACCGAACAACCTCTGCCTCCTCGCTCCAGCGATGCAGCGGAAGCAGCAACTCCTTTCCAGATAAAGCCACCGAGAACATATATCTTGCTAATCCGAGACCATGGGGAATAACTAGAGGGAGAAGAGAACCTTCACGAGGAGGTGGGGCAAGAGGAGAGGAGCCATGGGGCTCCTTTTATAGGGAAGGGGGCGCAGCCCCAAGGCCATGGTTGGCCGGCCATGGTGGGTGCCCCCACCTCTCCCTCATTCATGTGGGTGGAGCTTCCACTAAGCCCACTCACATCAATTTCAACTCCACTCACTTTGCATTTAATGTCCACCAAATTAAATGCATTTTCTCTTTAAATAAAACAATTTAATTTATTTTATTCAGAATTTTGCTAATTACTTTAATTAACAAACATTCACACAAAACTGTCTGCAACATTTCAATATCACGTGCAGAACTAGTTTCTGCAATTTCACCCGAAACAATTCCGATTTCAATCGAAATGATTCCAGCGCTTTCATAATCTTTATCTGAAACATATTTGCTCCTAAATGGTGTCGGTATCCCTTAAGTTTCTCACCCTATGGTTCACGAATAATGCAGACATGATCGAGACCCCTCTCAGATCAATAATCACAAGTGGGACCTGGAGATCCATACTGACTCCCACACATTCAACGATGACTTATGTGATCGTGTGAACCTTTAATGCTAGTAACTTAATCCCTTTGTCTCGCGATATATTACATGTCCGAGATTCGATCATCGGCATCCAAATACCTAGTTTGATCTCGTTACCGACATGCACTCTTTTCTCGTTCCCGTGATATAACATTCTAGTGATCACATCACTTGCTTGCAAGCTATCTTAATGTGATATCACCGAGAGGGCCCGAAGTATATCTATCCGTCATCGGGATGGACAAATCCCACTCTTGATCCATGAGCCTCAACATAACACCTTCGGAGTATCTGAACCCACCTTTATAGTCACCCTTTTACGGTGTGACGTTTGATGTTATCAAGTCACTCTTCCGATGTCAACAATTAACATGATCTCATGGTCTAAGGACTAAGATTACTTTGTATTATGTTATAGCAATATAAACATAATGACTTTGATTGTAATTCTATACTTCGAATGAATGTTCATCACATCATTTCACAAATGTTGTGACCTCGTTATTAACAACATCCAATGTCCATGATCAGGAAACCTTGATCATCTTGTTAATCAACGAGCTAGTCTATAAGAGAGGCATAACTAGGAACCTTTTATTTGTTTATTAAACACACATGTATTGACGTTTACAATCAATACAATTATAGCATGCAAAATAAACATTTATCATAAACAAAGAATAAGATAATAACCACTTTATTATAGCCTCTCGGGCATATTCCCTTCAGTCTCCCACTTGCACTAGAGTCAATAATCTAGTTTGAAAAACTTTGCGTATTGAACACCTATGGCTTTCTAGTGTTGTATATACACGATTGCTAGTGGTTAACATAATCTCTGGATCTGACAGTTTCAGGTCCGTGTGTATTTGCATGTCTTTGCGTCTCTACGCATCACTCATTCTCAAATGAGATGGCATTGTATAAATTTGGTCCTTTGGTGAGACCTTTAGTTCGTTCGGGTTAAAATACGTTGATATTATTTTCATACAATATATATTCATAGTATTAACCCACTCTGAACCACACCTAGTTTGATAACAAACTACTTAACACAAATGCCCTCCTTTGCTGCTACTATAGTAGTCATATACTTAGACTTTTGTTGTAGTATCTGTCACAATGTCTCAACTTTGGAACTCATCTAAATCCATCATGGAACATCCTTTCCATTACATTGTGCCACCCATAGTCTAAATTGAGATAAATTTAATTTGTATCTTGTGAAAAAACTAGTATCAATGTAACAATTTACAATGAACTACCTTTAACTATTTGTCACTTATACATGATATATTCTTAGTTCTTCCAAAGTTCATAAGAATATCTTTACTAGCGTCCAATGGTCATCTAATGGATCATTCTGGTATGTGCTCATAACATTTAGAGCATAGGACATATCTGGATATATACATATCATGGTATAATCGATCAAAATATTCATGTGATTTTACTCACCAAGTGTTGAAACACTTGAATCTTGATACAATCCTTTCCATGCAGCAAGAACCTTTCTTGTTGTTTCCATATTGAACCCTTTAAATATCTCATATATGTACGTCTGGCATAACCATATTAGCGCCTCAATCTATCCATATAGACATTGATGCCAAATATTCCGGTTTTGCCCAAGTCTTTCATCGAAATCCTATTTTAATGAAATTCTTAACTTGTGTCAATAAAAGAAACATCATTTCCAATCAACAATATGTACTCTGCATAATGTATTGGAAATTTGTCTCAGCGCTCCCACTTAATTTCTTGCAAATGCAAGCATCTTCATCATCTCCGATGAAATTAAACTCCTTTAACATTTTCATCATGGTGAAGATTTCAACTCCGCTATGCTCACTTCAGCTATTGAAATTTGCATGCCCTTTTAGCACCCTTTGAATTAACAAACCCCTTCGGACCGTGTCATGTACATGTCCTAGGTAACCACACTATTAGAAGAACCTTGTTTTGTGTATTCAACTACCATATACCAAATTATATGTAGTGGTTGCTACATTAATCCGTCAAGACTAAATATCGCTATGAAAGATCAAATATTGTCATAGTCAACTACTTGAACATTGCCGTAAACTTCTTTCTGACATTTCAACTATTTCATAGATGTTAAACATCCATGTCTATTTCTTTATAGATCCAAACACGACCGATAGGCTTCACGCCTTTCCGGAGGGTCTTCCAAGTTCAGAAACTTGATTTCTCGTGTATGGATACTATCACGGATTCTATGACTTCTAGTCATTTTATGGAGTCAGGGCCCATCATCGCTTCTTTGTATGCGGTCGGTTCATCATTGTCAAAACAATAACGACTTCTGTTTCAAATCTTACTATTTGATTCTTACCGACCCACATGGTTCAATAGGAACTCTAATCTCCAAGATCACACCCTTTGTAATCACGGGAGCCATGAGAATTATGGCCGCCACCAGGACACTTTCCGACGCTGCACTACTTAGCACATATAGCTAAGGTTCAACAACCTTATCAAAGTTCTATTGTCCTCCCACTTAACTTTTCGCAAAAAATTCCTTCTCAAGAAACTTGACGTTCCAAGCGACAAACTCTTTTGTCCTCGGTGTTATGGAGGAATTCCCAACAAATTCTTTGGGATAACCTACAAAGACGTGCTTATCCGACTTGGGTTGTAAACATTTTACTAATGCATAGCATACCAAAATTTAAGAAAAGACAATTCGGGTTTTATCCCAAACCATAACTCATATGGTGTCATTTCAATGGATCACGATGGTGCTCTTTTCAGTGTAAAAGCGGTAGTCTCTAAAGCTTTTAATCCTTAAAACATAATGGCAGTTTTATAAATGACACCTTTGATCTTACCATGTCAAACAAGGTTTGATTTGATCTCTCGAACATACCATACTCCTATGGTTTATCGGGAAATGCAAATTCATGGAACAATTCCTGAAATCTTATGTGTTTTGCTAAACCTGTAACTCAAATATCTTCCTTTATGATCAAATCATAAACTCTTTTATTTTCTTGTTACAATGATTTTTTACTTCATCTTGAAAGTCTTTGAACAATTTTCAAATGTTTCATACTTCTTCCTTATTAGGTAAATATATAGATATATTCACTCAAATTTCTAGAGAAAGCATATGAAGCAAAAAGATCCATCGCATATGGCTACACATAATGTACTATATACATCAACATGCATAATATCCAATAAGTTAGTCATCTGTTCCTCTTTGGCCTATGGACGGAGTTTCAATTATCTTCGAGGAAAGTTTCACAAGCGTCAATTGATCAAAATCAAAAGACTCCAAAAATCCATCAACATGGAGTTTCTCCATGTTTACTTTCCAATATAATTCAAATAGTGATGTCATTTCATAAGTGATCTTCCAATCATTTGTCTTACGACATTTTAGCAATAATGTTTATGGATGTGATTTCTCCAACTAGACTTGTAAAAATTCATCCATCCTTTATGGAATACGGTAATTATTTGAACAACCATTGTTCTCGTAATACCGGAACAAAATAACAATTATTAAAACAAATCTTGAAGGCTAGTTTGACGACAACGAAAAACACAATAACACTTTATTTGTTTTTGATGAACATCATCACATATTCTTTTGCTAGTTACTTTGGCCATTGCAGTTCATGAATTGTGTTGTTCTGTATGACACTTCACACCAACCAATTCGGTATCCAATACCTAAGAACCACATTGTTTAACAAGCAAGAAATACATCCATAACATGTATATCTTATATATACCTAAGTTGGACATCTCCAACCTTTTCTTTTCTGCCAAATATTTTATAGATTCTCTTTCAGCAATTCCCTTTTCTTTTAAAAGAATCTATCAACATCAATAGTGGTGTCATTCACATGACACATAGTACAAAGTGTATATAGTCAAATACTAATACCTTTGGACTTGCACTTTGAAGTGGATCACCATCATCAAATGTTTGGTGTTCTTTCAAAAATCCATTCTTTAGTAATCTATTAGTGTAGTAAACATTTTACTTACATCTTCTATTCATCCTTATCATGACAACTTCATGATCAAGCTACTATAGCCTATAAGGAAGAATCGCAAGTATAATGTTAGTTCCCAAAACCTTTTTGGGAGATCCGGATGCCTAGCATCTCCATCCTTCACAAATTCTCATACAATATGAGAATATGTATTTTGCTAAATTATACTCTATTATAATGCAACCAAAAACATTGTTTCAGATATCACAATATGTTCCACACATGATGGTTTCTGAAACAATTTTTCAGCTCCTAGATAATCTTGATATTAAAACAACTTTTGAATATCAATAATCATGGAGCTAAACATGATACTTTAGATACTAACATTGGAATTCTTACTCTTGATTTAATACTACTTATTAAACTTCATGGAGTAAATAGAGTTTGCTGAAAGTTTGCAATAGGACTTCTAAACTTTAAATTGACATTCAAAACAATACGATACCAGTTCATAAAGTAAGTATCTAGAATTCTATAGTTCTATTATCTCAATTAAAACTAAGAATAAGGTAGTGAACAGATGACAATGACTACAACAAATTATGCAAATTCACTTCGATTTAGTTTATGACAAATTGAGTTCGACTAATCCAAATTAGAAATGAACTCCCACTCAAAAACGACATCCCTCGTGCTTTTTTGGTGATTACATGAACCAAATCCACTACACCAAGTCCGATCATCACGTGAGTCGGTGTAGCTTCAAAGGCGAGCATCAATATGGTCATCACATCACCTATATGACTCATGCTTAACCTTTAGGTACGTGTTCCGATGCCATGTCTGTACATGCTAGGGTCGCCAAGTAAGAACCTTAGTACTCGCGTGTGTAAAACTGTCTTACACCTGTTGTATGAAAGCATAGAGTCGAGTACACCTGATCATCATGTGATGTCTCAAAACACGATCCATAGAATGGTGCATACTTAAGGAAGAACACATTTTATCTTGATATTTAAAT
This sequence comes from Avena insularis, assembly GCA_023614405.1. Taxonomy (NCBI): domain Eukaryota; kingdom Viridiplantae; phylum Streptophyta; class Magnoliopsida; order Poales; family Poaceae; genus Avena; species Avena insularis. Next base: position 796,939 of record JAJUPC010000099.1, read on the forward strand.
GAGGGATCATCTTATAATGCTACTAAAACGCCAAACTAGCAATATAAGATGCAAACATCATATGTGAAAAGTGGGATGATATGGTCCATGCATTTGATCACCATCATATGCATAGTGGCATGATCTCTATCATTCCTTTGTGTGTAAGGCCAAGGTTTATGGAACTTACATGTTAAGTTTCTGTTGTAAGGGTATCTACCATACATCAACTTACATTATTACCATATCATGACACTATCCCAACAACAATCTAAACTAGACGCCTTTAATTTATCCATTGCAAGTTTTACGTGGCTTAGGGCTTTCGGAGACAGAACCGGTCTTACCTACGAACATGGAACCACAACGATGATAACTAAGTTATTAGCAACTCGTTGTAAATCAGATATTGACTATAGTAGGAGAGACAGACATCCGCTAGATACGTATGCAAAACTAGTTGCATGTCAGTCATGGAACCGGTCTCATGTGCAAGGACATGTAAGGTTGGTTCGGGTCGCTTCATCCCACTATGCCACCAATATCTAAAATACATAGAATATGCAATAACATGATCATCATCGCCCACATATAAACATATGTGTACTACCCGTGCAAAGCACCTACGCATAGATCAGGCTCTGATACCACTGTTGGGTTCGCAGCATAGAAAACAAAAAATTTCCTACGATGGGAACTATACGTCAATATCTATCTACTAGATACAAGCAACGGGTGGATATACATCCATAGAGAACATACCCTCGAAGACAACAAAGCTTTGTTAACGAGATGGAACTTGTGGATGATGTAGTCGTACACTTGCCGATCTCAAGATCGTGCTGAAGTCCTTCAGGTCTAGCAGTTCCAGCATCATCAGGTCCAGCACCATCAAGTTCAGCACCGCAAAGTAGCGGTGCATCCGTGATCGCACATACGTCCGGTCCACCGAACAACCTCTGCCTCCTCGCTCCAGCGATGTAGCAGAAGTAGCAACTTCTTTCCAGATAAAGCCACCGGGAACATGTATCTCGCTAATCCGAGACCATGGGGAATAACTAGGGGGAGAAGAGAACCTTCACGAGGAGGTGGGGCAAGAGGAGAGGAGCCATGGGGCTCCTTTTATAGGTCAGGGGGCGTAGCCCCAAGGCCATGGCTGGCCGGCCATGGTGGGTGCCCCCACCTCTCCCTCATTCATGTGGGTGGAGCTTCCACTAAGCCCACTCACATCAATTTCAGCTCCACTCACTTTGCATTTAATGTCCACCAAATTAAATGCATTTTCTCTTTAAATAAAACACTTTTATTTATTTTATTCAGAATTTTTTTAATTACTTTAATTAACAAACATTCACATAAAAATCCCTGCAACATTACAATATCACATGCAGAACTAGTTTCTGTAATTTCACCCGAAACAATTCCGGTTTCCATCGAAATGATTCCAGTGCTTTCATAATCTTTATCTAAAACATATTTTCTCCTAAATGGTGTCGGTATCCCTTAAGTGTGTCACCCTACGGTTTGCGAATAATGCAGACATGATCGAGACCCCTCTCAGATCAATAATCAGAAGCGGGACCTAGAGTTCCATACTGACTCCCACACATTCAATGATGACTTATGTGATCGTGTGAACCTTTAACGCTAGTAACTTAATCCCTTTGTCTCGCAATATATTACATGTCCGAGATTCGATCATCGGCATCCAAATACCTAGTTTGATCTCGTTACCGACATGCACTCTTTTCTCGTTCTCGTGATATAACATTCTAGTGATCACATCACTTGCTTGCAAGCTATCTTAATGTGATATCACCGAGAGGGCCTTGAGTATATCTATCCATCATCGGGATGGACAAACCCACTCTTGATCCATGAGCCTCAATATAACACCTTCGGAGTATCTAAACTCACCTTTATAGTCACCCTTTTACGTTGTGACATTTGATGTTATCAAGTCACTCTTCCGATGTCAGTAAGTAACATGATCTCATGGTCTAAGGACTAAGATTACTTCGTATAATGTTATAGCAATATAAACATAATGACTTTCATCGTAATGCTATACTTCGGATGAATGCTCATCACATAATTTCACAAATGTTGTGACCTTGTTATTAACAACATCCAATGTCCATGATCAGGAAACCTTGATCATCTTGTTAATCAACGAGCTAGTATATAAGAGAGGCATAACTAGGAACCTTTTATTTGTTTATTAAACACACATGTATTGACGTTTCTAATCAATACAATTATAGAATGCAAAATAAACATTTATCATAAACAAAGAATAAGATAATAACCACTTTATTATTGCCTCTCGGGCATATTCCCTTCAGGAGGCTCTTTGGATCACTGAGCAGCTTGGGATGCATGGTATTATGGAGCTCCATGAGGACTACAACATTACCCTGTCCAACAATTTTATGCCACCATTGTATTTTATCATGATGAGGCAAGTACCATGACATATATGACTGGTAACGTCCGCTGCACTACAAAATTCAATGATTTTACCAGATCCATTCACCAGACCTTTAGTGGCGTGTATGTTCCTATTGGTCACCGCATGCATGATGCCGCTCTTGGCGAAGATAAAGGCAAGCTTGCACCTCTCTATGGGAGTAATGCACTATTGGGGAGTCCAAGGGACTCAAGCCTCTCTACAATTTGTTGTTGAGGATCTTTCACCACACCATTGCTCCTAGTGCTGGAAATGATGATGCTATTCGGGTGGAGTTGTCAACTTGCTCCATCGTGCTCACAAAGTGGTTTGTGTTGGGCCAACTGCTAAAGGTACAACATTGATATCATGGACTTCATTTTTTAGGAGATGTATCATGCCATACTTTTTAGAAAATCCCCTCCATATGCAGCTCTTGTGATGCGGCTCATCAACACACAGCCTCATGGGTCACCTCTTGCCCTTCCTCCTAATCTTGAAGAACATGTTTCCGTGACCCTACAAAAGAAAGGGAGTATGGGTCCAGCTCCTAGACAACACTATGCTAGTGAAGATGAAGAAAATTTTGAGGCAAAGCAGGCTCCCACTCCTCCAAGGGGATCTAGGAGGAAGACTGCCTCCAATGTTCCTATGCCACCTGTCACTCATGTGTATGTCCAGGAAAAGGTCAAGAAGGCATCCTTTTGGGAAAAGACATTGTGTTGCATGAATGTGGATATTCTCAAAGAACATCATGCATCTTATAAAAGCAGTCGCAGAATTGAGAAGATTCTTAAGGAGATCAAGGCTCAAGGTGAAGAGGAAGAAGAGGAAGAGTACAATGATGAGCATGGGGCTGAACCGTTTGAGGAATCATATCACACTCTCTCCTTTGGTGCATGGACCGCAAAGAACGACAACCTGGTTGATTAGAGTACCTTCTCAAAGGTCACGTCTGGCTTTGTGTCTTAGGATGCATCCTCTTCCCTCCCTCACGGCCAAGGCCCCAAGGCTCCATATGGTGATGATTACTATGAGGAGGATGAAGAGGATGACGAGTGACTCCTTTAGGGTGCTAGTTTGGTGTTTTCCCTTTTCAATGTTTTGATGCCAAAGGGGGAGAAGATGTATATTAGGGTCATCCGGGATTTGCATGGATTGGGCATTAGGTTGCTTCTTATTTGCCCTTTATCTTAAAACTCAAGCATTTGCTATACTTAGTCTGGTTCTTGTGAAACTATCTCCTTTGTGTGTGGACATGCTATGCCCGGTTCGTTATTGTAATGGTAAAGACTTAGGTGGTAACCTCTCTACTCTATGCGAGCTTTACCTTCTATTCCCTGATATGTGTTATATTACATATATATCTTGCTGCACATCATCAGGGGGAGCATAGTTGTGTTTTGTTTTTAAGAATATCATGCAAAACCTCTTGTTGTCATCGAACACCAAAAAGAGGAAGATTGAAAGGACATTTATTGTCCTACTCAGTATTGGTGTTCGTTAACAACTTGAGGACCATTTTTATCGTGTGCTAATGGTGTCAGGTTAATCTACTGAAAAGTGAAAAGTCCACGACAATAAGAAGTATCCCTGGCTGAAACAAAGGCTTCATGGAAGGTTCAGAACAGAATCTCTGGTTTGGACAGTCCGGAGTCTCCGGTGTGATCCTCAAAACCAGGTCCGTGCCAGACAATATAAGGGTCCAGAGATTGTCTGGATATGGACCGGAATCTCCCGTGTGAAGTCATAGGCCGGAATCTCCGGTGTGCAAACACCAGAGTCTCCGGTGTTCCCATCTAGAGTTTCGGCATGAGTCTCCGGTGTGAACCACACAACCAGGTCCGAACCATTCTGTATAGGGGTCTGGAGATTGTCCGGAGATGGACCGGAATCTCCGGTGTGAGATAATTGCAGACCAGAATCTCCGGTCTCTAGATCGGAGTCTCCTGTGTGGTTTTTCCCAAACAGGCATAAAACGGTCTGTAAGGAGTGGGCCTATAAAGAGGGGACTTCATCTCCTATCTCAAGCTGCTCATTTCAGAAAAGAAGAATACCCAAAGTTGAGCCACCAAATCAACAAGATCTCCCCCTCCAACCATCCAAAGTCCTTGATCATTGGAGAATCAAAGGAGGAGGCCTTGATCTACATCTTCACCAAGAGAGATCTTCATTCCCCCCTCATTCACTTGAGGGCCCCTTGCTCTAGTGTTTCATTGGAAACCCTAGGCCTTTATTTGGTTCTTACAAGCTTGTCTTTGATTGTTGTGATAGCTTACTTGCATTCGGGATCCTCCAATTCAGTTGTGGATGTGTGCCTCGAACTTGTTGTAAAGGTGTCGGTTTCCACCTCGAAGGTTACCGATATAGTGGAAGAGTGAATTGATCCCTTTGGGGTGAGGTTCACCGGAGAACAAGGGAGGCCTTTTGCGGCGTTGGTGCTTTGAAACCACCCCCTCTCCAAACGCAGAGGTACTTCCCCTCAAAAGGAAGGAACTTTGGGAAATCATCCTTGTGTCTCCGTGTGCTCCATTTTTGTTACCTCTATCCTTTACCGCACTTTACTTATATCTTTATCTTGCTTAGTTAGTTGTGATAGTGTGACATATAGGTAAATTCACCATAGTTGCATATCTAGAGAATTTACCTTTTGTGTCAAACCCTAATTTGAAAAATAACAAAATTTGAAGTAGCACCTATTCACCCCCTCTAGGTACCCATACAATCCTTTCAGCAGTCCTTCGAGTTGTTACACTTGGGGTTGAATGTGGCATCAAAGAGGGTTTGCAACTGTTGTGGAGGCATCACCATCTCCTGATATAGTTTTCCTATGAAGCAAGGAAAAATTTGCAGCAAATATTAGATCAAAGTGAAAACATCGAAGCACATATAAAAATATAAAATATGCAGCACATGTAAGAACTGATAATATACATTACCTTGGCTTTTTTCCTTTCTTTGGACGAGGAGGAGGAAGCTCTTGTTCTAGTTCAGCTTGAGTAGGATTACAACCCTTCTCTATAAGTCCAAACTTATAGCACCTTTTGCATTGATATGGTCCTCTTTTCCTAGATCTCCACTAGCCTTGATTCTTTGTTTCCTTGGTCTGCTAGTAGCCCTTTGTAGAGGTGGAGGAATCATTTCAAAACCAACTTCAACCTTAGGCCATTTAGACCTGCCATTCATTGGAGCGATCTCAAACTGATAAGCCATCTTGAGAATAGTAGTCATGCACAAAGACCTTGGTCTTTAGTTGTATAACTTTGCCAAGCAAGTATAAAGCATGAGGGCATGGTTTTCTAGACACCTCCCATTGTCTACCGGATCATCGGTCTACTCTACCTCATCTGCACACCTTGCCCTATACCTCGTTGTGTCGCTGTGCTCAACCATAGTCTCAAAGTTACTTTTTATGGCATATGTTCTCATACTCTGGATAAACTCTTCCTTGTCTCCAAAGGTGTCCTTTTCCTTAATGATTGGATTCTCTGGATCATGTGTTGTGTGAGGTGCAAAAGAATCACCTACCATACCAGCCTCATCATCAGGAACACATTTAGGATCAAACTCTTGAGTTGTCCTTGTTCTCTTTCTTTTCTGCACCTTTATTCCACTACTTTGTGCTGGTTGTGCATTAGGAACTGCATCATCAACCTTTTTGAAGTACCTCCACTCTTCATTTGCTCCAGTTGGCTCATCTCCATGAGGATCACACCCAAAAGTCATGAAGTGTTCCTTCTCTTCCTCTTTAGCCATTGCTGGCCCTGCAGTTGTTTCTCCATATTCCGGAACTTCTGCCCATGCAAATCCCTCAACTTTGAGTTCCTCGTCAACCATGTTCGATGCGGCTTTTGTGCCCTCCATAGGCTCATTAGTTGCAGCACATGTGCCCTCCCCAGCCACATTCGATGCAACATTCATGCCCTCCCCAACCTCATTAGCTGCAGCACTTGTGCCCTCCCCACGTGCACCGATTGCCATGAACAATTTAACATCTTGAGATCCCCTTAGCAAGTCAAGAACATGACCATCAGTAGCTAACCTGCATGTCGCATTCAACCTTGAATCAACAACCCAGAAATTTGGTTTTTTGTTGCTAGTCCATGTGAAGTATGGAGCAATATCCTTCTCTAGACTAGTGACTCCATACTCTTCTGCATTAATAACCCAGCTTATAGTCCTGCCCTTATTGTACACCTTTTTTCCATCTATAATACTAAAGTAGGAGTTGACAATAATCTCAATTCCACATGCAAATTTTGGACCAATCCTGCAAAATGCAAGCCAGAAACATAAGGAGCTCGTCTATCCCCTTCACACAACATGTGCCACACACAAATACAAGCAAAATATGTACAAATTGGAAGAATCTAGAGAGATTCAGGTGAGATTACCCTTCTGGAACTTCAGCACCATCCATCCCTTCTTAGATTGACGATCCCTCGTCTCAGCACCATAGAATCCCCAAAGCTAGGTTTTAGACCATTCATGAGAGAACAACAAGGAGAGGGAATGAGAGGGAAAAGGGATGGAGAGGGTGTGTACCATGGATGAGCACTCGGAGGAGTCGTGGCTGCCGGGGAGGCGCGCCGCCGAGAGGTCCGTCGTGCGGGAGGCGAACCTCTGATAGGTCCGTCGCGGGGAGGCGTGCTGCGGTCTGGTGTTCCTTCGGTCTGGGTTGGGTGGGTGTATGCGATTATTCAAGTCAAGCTGGCTTGGTCTAACCGGATAAGGTTGATCGATTTGTAAGTTAACATACAGTTCACGGTGGTGGTAGAAGGCAATAACGTAGCAGACTTTGGGTGCTATTTTTCTAGCTCGAGAATTTTCGGTGGTATTTTTCTAAAGAACGGATCTTTTAATGGTATAGATCCAATTTTCCCATCAATATAATCATGATACCCGACCTACAAAAATGTGAGCGATACAAGCTGCCTTTAATATTTATTTGGTATACCTCCCAAATTGATATCTCTCCAATTCTATCACAAACCCTATGACAGATGACCGAGCAACAAAGAATTCCACTACCAAGATGTCCAACCAAATTACAGGTATAAAATATAAATGGTAGTACTAAGCTTAATATTGACTTGTCCATTCATCTTTATATTAGTAAATAATAACTTAATGTTGAACCTATGAGGTCGAATAACCACGTCCATTGATATTTTGTGTAAAGAGAAAAAAAGCTTTTACCAGTTCTACGGTAGTAGGCGGGCCCACAACAATACCCGATCGATTGCACACCACGTGAAGTGCGGTGAGATGTTGTGGCAGCTATTATACTCCACCGACTTATCTCCTCCACAGAAAAACTCAAATTCCACACGAATCCTTTCCTTAGTGGCTATCTTCCACATACCCCCTGAAAGTTCTAGAAAGCTTGAGCATCTGTGAACTATACGTTGGTATTTTGCAGAATGAACCTGTCAGATTTTGAATATACAGGCGCAAGGCGAATTGGCGATACATAAACTTGCGTGAGGCCCCTTCTTTTTTTTGGTAATTGATCAGCAAGAACCTCGCTCGAAGTCGGTTTTTGCCCCGTCACGGCGCAGAGAGCACCCACACAATTAACCTTAGCCTAACAAAATAAAACCGGAAGTTAGAGAGAGGGTGAGAGAGAGGCGCACGACACTACACGGCACACGAAATTAACCGGAGCCCAGCCCCCTCGACGCCCGGCGCGACCTAAGCCACCCAGGCAACCACCGGACCGGCCACAACCACAACCATGGAGATGGAGCAGGCCCTCCGCGGCCATAAGCCGGCAGAGGCGGCAGGGCGCTGGCCGTCCCCGCCGACGCGGTTCACGCCTCTGGAGCTCGCGGCGGCCGAGCAGCTCATCCACCTCAGCGAGAGCAGTTGCTCCACCGGCGCCGTCTTCACCCCGCGAGGATCGGGGACGGTAGCGTCGGCCTGTTACTCCTCGTCCTCGCCGCGCTCCGTCAACGCTCCGCCCGCCGCACCCGCGTGTGACGACCTCGTCGTCCACGCGGATGAGGAGGAGGACGACGACGAACAGGAGGTGGGCGGCAGGCGTCGGAGGAACAGGAGGTATCGATTGATCGCGGAGATCTACGAGGCGACCGAGCGGTGCGGGGCGCGCCGCAGGAAGTCTAGGGCCGGCGCCGGCGCCGGCGGCACGATGGAGCCGAGGAGGAAGTAGAGAGATTATGGCGGCTTGCCTGTAATTAGGGTAGTTAGCAGGGCAGGGAGTAGCTTGGGGTAGAGAACTAAGAGAAGGCAGCTTTGTGCTGCTTCTTCACTGTGTATGTACAAGCAAGATTACGTAGATCAAAATAATGTTCTGGTCTGAATCTTCTCTTCAGAAGAGGAGTTACTGGACTAGCTAATTAGGATCTTAATCAAGAGTGTAAATTAGCGTGCACTGAATCTCCAATGAACCAGAACAGTTTGTACATGCAAGATGGATCTTTTTCTTGTATCGATTTGCAAGCATATTCTACGAACTTTGATCTGAAGAACAACTTTGGTGATAACATAGTATACACAAATTCGATATATTATTAGTTCATAGATGATAGTTCTTGGTAGGCTACTAAATTGAAAATGCATCTCAATTCCCTCCTCTCGATAGTATCTATGCAGAGCGCAGGCGAGCCGGCCGAGAAGAGCACGTGCCACATACTAGTCCATATTGCACTGATTGTGTGAACTTGATCATTTGAACTTTTACTCCGATTAATGTAACGTAGATCCTCTGTCCCAAATTAATTGACTCAACTTAAAACACGTCTAAGTTCTTGCCCATCTAGACAAAATTTTAATTTGGGATGGAGGAAATACTCATGGCTAATTTATCTAACGGATCGAGCAGATTTCCAATGGGCAAAATGACCTAATTATCAAACGATCAAGCTGATTTTTTTTAGCAACCAACAGGAGCACTGCCTTTCTATTAAAAAAAGAGAATTGACCGGTTTGAAAGGGAAACCGGCTAAAACCCAATAGAGTCATATGAATACACGAGTCCGATTCTATTAGAAGAAGCGAATTGGCCGATTTAGAAGGGAAACCGGCTGAAACCTAATAGAGACGCATGAACACACGGGTCCGGTTCTATTAGAAGAAGCGAATTGGCTGGTTTGGAAGGGAAACCGGCCGAAACCCAATAGAGACGTATGAACACGCGGGTCCGGTTAAAAGCAGAACCAGACCAAAAAAAATACCCCAAACGGCATAGTTTTCAAGAAATTCCAACAAAACCAAGATGAGACCACACGACCTAGCTCGACTAGGTCTAGAGCACCACCGGAAGACATCGGCACAACGACAATAGAGCCACCGTGCTGGCAACCACACCGGTCCCGAGACCGCGCGCACTCCTAGCCGACGAAGCAGCAAACTGACAAAACAAGTCCAAGCCCTAGCGGAGCACCAAACCTCCAAAGGCATCGCCCCCAAGAGGGAAAATGACGGTGGCACCGCCAATGCCCGATCTGGCAGAAACCGGAGCTCAGGTTTTCACCCAGAGAGTCTGTGACCCAAAACAACGAGTGAGGTGAAGGGGCTCCTTAACGATGCCTCCAACGAGGGGAGCGACATCCGCGGATGCCGACATCACCGGCATCAACCTAGGTCGTTGCGGTGCTTTTGCGCGGAGATCACCAGACCGGAAACCAGACAAGCCGATCCACCAAGGCAAAGAAGCCATGCCCGCCTTGCAGTGCCCCGCCGCCATCACCACTTTCCGCAAGAAACCCACCTGGGCACCTCCTCCCATGGGTCCCCTTGCCGCGTTCGCCGTCCTGGGGCTGCCGCCCCTACGTCCACTCCACAGACAACCGAAGTCGTCGCCAAACACCATCCACTTCACCCGCCAACCACCGCCAGACCACCAAACTAGGAGGTGGAGAACCCGCCAATCTAGCTCCAAAAGCACCGCACCACGTAGAGAAGACTACACCAGAGACCACGGGTCCTCCCAATACCTCGCTGGTAGGAGTACCACCCCTTCTCGAAAAGGGGACGCAAGCAGTAGCCCCGACCACCTTCAAGCCCGGCCGTGGTGGCCGCTCACACGACCGCGCCGACCGCCACTTCCGCACCCTAGCGTCGCCGCCCCATCATCCCCCACCACCCTGAACAAGTAGATTTCCAATGGACAAAAGGGCCATAGTACTAGCCATCTACTTTCCATGGCCTCTGGGCCACTCCCAACATGGCGACTCTCGCTCCGTCCTCCTCACCGCTACCGGGCGAAGCCAAGGGTAGTGGTTGGTGCGCGGGGGTACCTAGCTGGTGTGGCACGACACCCTGGACGACAATCTCATGCGAAGGAGTAGGGATCTAGGGCGGCCTCGGGCAATCTTCGACAAGGACGGTGGTCGAGGTGGTTGTGCGGGCAGCGCCTCGGCCGGTTTTCGAGCGCTCATGCCAGATCTTGGCTTGAGCACTGCCATCACAGTGTGGAGAATCTCTTCAGGCCATGGTGACGATGTCGCAGCATGCGCCATGCGTGTGGCGGTTGGTCTTCATGCTCGTCCATTCGGGCAACTTCTAGATCCAAGACGGCCCGATCTAGGTCTAGGAGGATCCGATATGGGTCTAGGAGGGCTCAAGCGGTCTTTCGCGTGAACGACACGGATCACGGCTACACTAGGCGTAGCATGGATGGCCGAGGATCTAGATCCTGGCCTATCTACGGGGTCTCTGACATCGAGATTTATCTCCTCGGTGCAAAGACAAGTGACGATCTGGGTCTCTGATGGCTATGAAAATAGCCATCTTTCTCCATGTTTAAACTTCGTTTTTAGTCAAGTAATTGACCAAAAATCTCTCTAGCCTTGACCCTAATTACTAACTATTGCAAAGATGTGTAATCCATTATTTTGAATTGTGTGGTGCAAGAAATCGTGCTTTTAAGGCAAAATCAGGAGCCATAAATGAAGATTTTGAGAAAATCCACATGGCCAAGTAATTATGGAGCCAAAACCAGTCGACAAAGGCCATAATGACCACTGGTACATGCAAGGTCCGCCCGTATAGCCTGCCCATACCAGGTGGCGTTGGCTTCGTCTCATCAAACCCTATGACTTCCGTGAAGGCGCTTATATATTTTGAGATTCTAGCCGCCGCACAAAGGGCCACCATTCTCAGATTGCATCACAACACCACCAAAGGAGATCCACCACCATAGTTCATCCTCTCCACCCTCCACCCTCTCCATAGACATAGCCATTAGCTCGTACTTGAGATCTCCTTGTGATTCGGCGACCATTGTAAGAATATTTGATTTCAATCTAAGTATTTTGCAAATGTTTTCTATTCTTGATCTTATTGTTATGAGTGAGTAGTCCTCACGGGCTATGAGTTGGGGGTGAAACCTCGTAGATATTATGTGCATCTAATCCATGGGATTACTATGTATTGATTGAATAGAGATTTGCATCTTTGTTTCTTTGTCTCTTGTCTTGATCTATGGATTTGTAGGTACCCAAGATCCAAGAAATTGATAAAGGCTCGAGGTGAGATACTTGGTTAGCGGTGATCTCGTAGGAAACTTAGTGACAGAAAGGGGAGTACGGTCTTCGTTTAGCGATCCATTTGGTAACAACATCAACATAACTTTTTAAGGCTTTGATATGTGTTTTCACTTAATAATTGTTGTAAGCTCGGTGCTTCGTGGTTACAATGGTTGGATCAAAACACTATTGCTATGTCTATGAATCGCAGGGGCTCTAGTATATCGGGATGTGTTTCCCATAAATTTTATCTTTGTTAAATCATTACACGTGAATATGCGTATTACTATGTTTATCCCACATGATATGCATCTGCAGGTGAATCTTCAATCCTGACCTATCTTCATCCATTGAAACAACCCACGTTCTAAAGTAAACTAGAACATAATGGCGCGCGTTGCCGCGTCCGTCTATTTTCTTGATTGATTGGTAGGAATTTTATCAATATGTATTTACTTGAAATGTTAGTTGAATTCAAAGTAGTTGAAGAGCCGACGTGGTTCGTAGGAAAATAATGCGTCAGTTTGGCAGAATGGGATTTTTTTCATGGCCTAATGGCTTTCTGTACATATAAGAGGGCACATGATACCATGCTAAACAAAATTTAAAGACAAATGGAACAATATATACATTTGATCAAATTTGAATCATCGATTTCTCAGTATAGATCAGGGGCGGAGCTCCCCTTTGGACAAGATAGGCACCTGCCCTACCTTGTTTTTTGCAAAAAAGTTCATATATACAAGTATTATATCTCTCTGTATTCGATTTTCTGAACTGTTTGTTCGTCTGGGAGAAAGGAGAGGAAATTAAGGATGGAATTAAGGATTACTGGGCCGCGTTTGGATTGATGGCTCTGCGGCCTTGTTGGGCCACGCGGAGGAGCGTGGCGATCCAACAAACGAGGCAGCCCTTCAGTCAGCGCCTCGGACCCGACGTTGGACCAAGACAACCGCTCGCTTCTCTTCCAGCGACCGAGCGCTCCTGGCCTCCTCCTGTATCCGTCCAGGCCGCTGGCGGCTCTGATGCTGGACTAGAGGGAACGCCGCAGAAGAGCTTCGCGGTCGCAAGCGGAGCGGAGCAACCTGATTCCGTCGATAGGCTTCGAGGTCTGGGACGTGGACGATTCAAGCGCTGGCATTCAAGGTCACGGATGTGGCGGAGTAGCCTCCCTCGCCGATGGCGGACGGGGAGTAGCAGGACTCGAGCGGCGGCCGTCACGCACTAGCCAAACAGGTCACAATATTGTACCTCGATTTATCAAAACTGTTGAATCTATGCCTGGAAATAATATAGTTCTACAGTACTTCGGTTTTAAAAATCCTCTGTACATAGTATAAGTGATTATATTTAGGATATAAAGTGTACAATATTGATGTTTGCAAATGATTTTGATACTTTCTATCAAATATTTATGTTCTAAAATTGGCCCTACCATAATTGTTTTTCCCATTGGTATAGATGAGAAACATAGTAATTATTTTTAACATTTTCTCTATGTCACAATGAGAAGGTAACCTAAAAAAAACATAGGACGAAGGGAATTATCACATTATATCCTCTTGAGAGACAAATGATTGCTCGGAGCACGAAAGAAGTAGAACAAGCTGATAACATACCATTCAAATATGACAAATTGCTGGAGACTTGTGGATATAAATTTTTGGAATTCTTAAAAAATAACACGAATGTTACTACATATAATTGAAAACCAGTTGTATAGCCTTCAGATTTTCAGTAAAGATACTTGTGTGACGTTAGAAAAAAGACACAGAAGACCAATGCTTTACATAAGGATGACAACATAAAACTTACCCATCACCTCAATCAAATAATAAAAATATCAGTCTATAAAATTCAATTTGTCATCTACTTACGTAAATACCAGGAGATACCCACCTAATCCTGCCGGCCATGTTTTTATTGCCTCATTATGTAGCTTACCGAACTAATGTGCTGTTTTGGGGGCCCAATTGACCACATGAAGCTAATTTGATCTTCAGAGAAGCGTCCCTCGAGGATATTCGACCCACTTTGGGATATGAAGAACATCCGACGATCAAAAAGTGCTAGATGGCGCGATCGAACGGCTATGAATGCTTAGATCATGAGAGAGCTTCCTCTTGTCCCGGTTATAATATCCCTAATTCTCTAGCTTACCGAACTAATGGGCTGTTTTGGGGGCCCAATTGACCACATGAAGCTAATTTGATCTTCAAAGAAGCGTCCCTCGGGGATATTCAGCCCACTTTGGGATATGAAGGACATCCGACGATCAAAAAGTTCTAGATGGCGCGATCGAACGGCTATGAATGCTTAGATCATGAGAGAGCTTCCCCTTGTCCCGGTTATAATATCCCTAATTGGAAAGGTCCGGTGAACGAAGGTAAAACGAAGAAACAAGTCTTGTAGACGTGCCTTATTATTTTCCTCTTAGCATTTTATTCCAAAGATTCAATTAATCCTAGATCTACTAGGGAAAAATCTACTATATTTCATCTGAAATCCGGATTGAAGGTACCAACCCTTTTTCTGGCGCTGTTGCCGGGGAATCAATTCATTATCCTGGTGAGGTCACTAGAGACCTTGTTTTTAGTTTTATTTTTGTTTGTAGTTTATTTCTTGATATTATTTTACTTTTTGTTATATATTGAAAATCCAAAAAAAATAGTTACTTCTTGAAAGGATATTGATTTCTCCATGTATTTTGGTGTTGATGACAACTTCAATTGTGGTTTAACCGCGTGCCTAAGTTGCAGGTTTTATTTACGGACGATTTAGTTGGTGGACTCTTCTCTTGGAGGAGCTTGAAGACGGTGGCTATTATTTGCACTTTCTCTTCCCTTTGTTTTAGGAGACCGTACTATCAAGAGGGGGTCCACCTAGAAAGGTTGTGGGAAATCACGCTTTCATGCACAGACCATCTCCGCACATCCACAACATTCCCATGTTTTCAGCGAGAGAGAGATCATTAGAGGTGGTTGAGTGTTTTCTATCCTGACCGGTAGTACCGGCCAGGCTCCGGTAGTACCACCCAAAGGTTTTGGGGGCTGATCGAGCGGTACTTCCGTCTCTGGTTCTAGCCCTAATTCCTCTAAACTTCTGTATACTTCAGTATCGAAGCATCATATTTGCCGGAATTAGCGTCGGAACTAGGCTGATTGTACCGTCCAGAAGTTTTGGTCCGTTTAGACTGGAACTTCCGGCCATCGCTGTCTAGGCCCAACCTCTTTGAGTGGTAGTACCACTGCAGCCCAGTAGTACCGGTCAGATCCTCACGACCCTGTATTTCTGGCGCTTGTTCCACTCCAGATTCCGCTCAATAGAATTTCGTTCAGATATACTTCAGTATCAAAGTGAAATATTTGCCGGAATCTGGACCGGAACTTTCGGCGGAAGTACCGGTCAGAAAGTGGGTCTCGCCGAGCTGGCTTTGCGACCGTTCTGTGGAGTGGCTCCGGACCGTTGGGCGCTGCTCATCGGAAGTACCAGCCCGCCACCGGTAGTACCGTTGGTGTCGCGGGAGGTAGAAAATGGCTTGTTTGAAGGGGCCTATTTAAGGCTCACTTCTTCCTCCTCTCCATTTTTATCTCTTTGTTTTCTCTCTCCTCCATTAATACAAGAGCTTCATCTGCATATATCTCTCTCCCTACCCACTCAAACCTCTTGATCTTTTGAGAAATGGGAGAGGTGACCTAGATCTACACTTCCACCAAAGGAATCATGATTTCCCCCACCCATCCTTAGTGGATCTTGTTACTCTTGGGTTCTTGGAACCCTAGATGGTGTAGGGCATCCTCGGAGATGGGGAAATTGTTGTGCAGCTTTGTGGTGTCATTGAGGGCCTCCAATTGAGTTGTGGAGTCTCCCCTCAACCTTGTTGTAAAGGTTTCGGTTGGCGCCTTCAAGGTCACCGGTTAGTGGATTGTGAGGCCACCTTTGTGGTGGTGCTCACCGGAGAAAAAGGTGAGGCCTTTGGCACTTGGGTGACCTTATGTGGCCCCGACACCTCTCCGACGTAGACGTAGCTTCCTTGGAAGTGAACTATGGGAATTACATCTCCATGTCCCCTTGCCGGTTTATCCGTTCATCTCCTTTACTTCTTGCAATTACCGTCTTGTTTACTTGGTGTATTGTTTGTCATATAGGTTGTTCATCTAGTTGCATCTCTAGTGAACTTTACTTTGTGCAAAGCCTAAAATTACAAGAAAAGAATAAAAATTGGTAGTCTCCTATTCACCCCCTCTAGTCGACCAAAGTTGGACCTTTCACTTCTTTATTTGTTTCTCTCGTATCAAAAACACCTAAGAGACAATGGCCAATGAAGATAGGGGTGCGGGTGCAACCACGAAGAACTTGGCATCCATGATGACCAAGTTTGAGGAAATGATGACCCTCTTGCAATCCCTTAAGCCTAACCTCATGCTAGCCACTCCTCATGATGCATCTCAAACCGCTGAGGCCCCTCCCGCTATTGTGCAAGTGGTCGCCCCCGGGGTGAATCCCGTGGCTGCCCCAAAACACTTGGGCTTAGGCTTTGTGGCTGAAACCACTAAGCCCCCAAGCGAGAGCACCGAGGGGCTAGGTGACTCCTCCTCCAAATAGGGAGAGAAGGGAAAGGACTACTCGGCAGTACCACCACTACCGAAGTACACTCCGGACCCAC
The DNA here is from genome assembly GCA_023614405.1 of Avena insularis. Taxonomy (NCBI): domain Eukaryota; kingdom Viridiplantae; phylum Streptophyta; class Magnoliopsida; order Poales; family Poaceae; genus Avena; species Avena insularis. The sequence goes on from JAJUPC010000099.1 coordinate 813,524, forward strand.
CTATTCCCATGCCACATATCATACCTCAAGGAGAACCTCCCATGCTAGATACTTCTAATTTCACCAATTGGCAATATCTAATGCAATCTCACATTTCTAGCTCTTCTATTGAATTGATGAGGATTGTGGAAGAAGGATTCTCCCCATATGATGCAAAGAAGTTGACCTGGGCTGAGGTCGTGGACAAGCAGCTCAATGCCACCGCTTTGGGCATGATCCAAAAGGCATTGACCCCCAAGGACTTTGCTCACATTCGCCAATTCTCCACCGCCAAAGAAGCTTGGGATCATCTCACCGAGTTGTATGTCGGGAATGCTAGCATTCAAAGCTCCAAGTTTGATGAAGTCAACAATGAGTCCGATGGCTTTGCAATGCAAGATGATGAGACTCCCGAGGACATGTATTGCCATCTCAAGGTTCTTTGTTACACTATGAGGGGCCTTGGTGCTACCTCTGTTGATGACAAGTTCATGAAGAGGAAGTTTGTTCAAGCCCTCCTTCCCTTTGAGGAGCAAAAACTTAACTCTATCAAGGGGGAAAGCAACTACCACATCATGTCCTCTCAAGATGTGATGAGTGAAATTATTGCCATGACTATTGCCAAGAAGAATGTAGAGTTCACTCGTGCTCGTGCCTATGGGTCTCAAAAGGTGAACCTAGCCTTGAAGACCCAAGTGGTGGATGTTGATGAAGATGAAGACACTACTGACCGGTCTCTAGAGGACATCAAGTATGCCTTCAATGAGCAATTGGCTCTCGCATCAAGGGCCTTTTGTAACAAGCCGAGCATGAAGTCAAGGTCAAAGGACAACACAAGATTCAACTCAACGTTGAAGGCTCCAAAGGCAAGATCTTTCTACAATTGCAACGAAAAGAGTCACTTTGTGGCCCAATGTCCTTTCGAAAATAGGAAGGACAATGGAGTCCGTCTTATTCGCAAGAGAAAGTCAAAACCTCTTCACCCCATGAATAATAACTTCCAAAACAAGAACCCTCTGAACAAGGAGAGGGCGATGGTGGTCCATGAAGAGTACTTCTCGGGCGCGGATGATGATGATGAGAGTGAAGGTCAAGGTGGAGAGATCGTGGGAGTTGATGCTATTGCTACTTCTTCTACCCCCACGAGTGTCTCTCTTCGACTTGCCGAATGAGAACATCATCAACTGCAACCAAAAGTGTCTCATGGCCAAGTCCACCGAGGTAACACCCTCAAATGAACTCCCTTTGCATGATCAAGATGGTCTAGAGGTTAATAAAGAGATGGTAAGCATATGTGAATCCATGGAGCATCTAGATGATGATACTAGAATGTGCTTTGAAACACATGTAAATCAACTTGATCATGCTAGGGAAATGCTAGATGAGAAGGAAGAGCTAATTGACATGCTAGGTAAAAATGAAGGAGAGGCCACCGATGAAATTGCCTCTCTATCACAATCTCTTGAAGACGAACATAGCATGAGAATAATTCTTGAGGAAAGTGTTTCTAAGCTTGTAGATGACCATAATGCTTTCATGTCACAACTTGTTAAAGAATGAGATCATGCTCTTGCTTCATTGAATGTCCTTAAAAATGAAAAGGTTGAGTTTGGTGTTGGTCATGAATGTCTAAAGTATTTTGAGAAACTCAAAGAGGAACATCATGCCTTGGAGAGAAAATTCTCAAGTCTTTTTGAGGCTCATGAGCGACTTCAAACACAATTGAACAATGAACAATCAAAGTCTTCCGCTATGCCTATTATACATTTGCCTTGTTCTTCTAACCCTTGTTGTAAGCATGTGAATCTTGTTGAGGAAAAAAAGGAGTTGAAAGAACAACTTGCAAAAGGGCAAGTTGACAAGAAGGGTATTGGGCACACACCTAGGCCCAAGAAGAAGAACAAGAACAAGAAAATAAGAAAAGCAAGAGCTTTTCTCAAGGATCCCCTTCTGCTTCTACCTTTGTTCAAAGTGATAACTTTGCTGGGAAGAACAACCTTTCTTACATTCTTTGAAAATCTTTTGATGGTCATGTTTATGCAAAGTACATTGGCACTTCTTACACTCATGATTATCATTGGACCATTGATGGCTCTAAAATATAGCCATCTACGTCCACAATTAAACTTGATATTATTCATATTTTTGATGAAATATCTCCCTAAACCCTGCCACTAATGCCTAATATTCAAAGGGGTATGCAATCCTTTCTTTCTATTTTTTCCTGCGCAGATAATGTCATTTGAAGATGGGAATCACTACATTAAAGTCAAAGATACGAGATTTCCAACAACCAGAAGAAACCAGGAGCCGTGAGGCGGATGTAGACGCTTTATCGACCAACTATACGACCGGAACAAAATTCCGGCCATATAGTTCTGGTTGTATAGTTCACGCCGTCACCGCTAGGTCAAACAGAACAACTTTTGTGAAGGGACCCCTATATAAAGAAGCCTCGGGGACGAGAAAACAAGCATGCCTCGCCCAAAAGTCTCTGCCCCAGATCACCAGCCGCCTCTAGATCTCAAAACCCTTCTCCATCTCCATAGCCATATTCCACCAATTGTAATAGTAGATCTCTTCTTTGATTGGCAACATTGTAATACTATTACTATCAATCTTATGATTTTCATTACAATGTTTGTGATTGTTGATCTCATCTCTATGTGTGAGTAATTCTCCTTGGCCTAAGGGCTTCGGCCTAGCCATGTAGCATTTGTGCATGTTATTTATCATAGATGGAATCGTGTATTAGTTTGTATGAGATGATGATTATTGTATCCTCTCTTGCCTCAATCTAAGGACTTATCAGGTACCCAAGACCCCGAGGGTTGAGCCAGGTATAGGGAGTATGAGTAATGGCTGATCTGCAGGTTGGGAACCCTAGTGACAGAAGGGGTATTACGGCTGTATGTGAGGGATTTACTTAGAATTAACGGTGACATCACTATGCATATCATTAGTTCTCTTTCTTCTATGGATGAGACTAGTAGGTTATTTCTATAAGCGATTGCGGAGGCAATAGCAATTATGGATGCACTGCCCACATATAATTTGTCTTGCTCTAACAATTACATGCATACTTTATCTTTATCTTCTATTCCCATTAGATGTTTTGCACGGCTATAGGTGAAACCGAACGCCCTAGGCCCTCTCTCTCCATCATCGACAACAACAAAAAGACGCAAACTCTTGGTCCAGTAAAAACACTAAAGAAATTCTAAAACTCCTGAAGGTCCGTTAAAGTAACTTTACTATGTATCTGCTTCCCGAGGATTCGATAACCTAGGTCTACTAGGGAAAAAGAAGCTATACTACATCTGTAATCCGGATCGAAGGTATCAACCCTTTTTCTGGTGTCGTTGCTGGGGAAGCAATAGCAACCATGGTGAGGTTATTAGGAACCTTGCTAGTTTTAATTCTTGTTTTTAATTTTGTTAGTTTGCTTTCAGTCTTTATTTGATAAACCAAAAAAATAATTAGCCTTTAAATTCTTGCTTTTACTATTTTAATTCTCTGTTTAAGAAAACCCAAAAACATAGGAAATATGGCTGAAAAGAAGCTTGAGGAGTTTGCTAGTCCCAACAATGATTATTTGTGTACTCCTATTACTCAGCCAGCAATTGCTGCTGATGACTATAAAATTAAGCCCCATTATTTAAGTTTGGTTCAACAGAATCAATTTGGAGGCTCTGTTGTTGAAGACGCAGGTATGCACTTGAATATTTTCACTGAAATATGTGACATGATGCATATAAAAGACGTTGACCCCGATGCTATCAAATTGCGTTTATTTCCTTTCTCTCTTAGAGGAAGAGCAAAATAATGGTTGTTATCTTTGCCTAGAAATACTATTACATCATGGGTGGAATGCACTTCTTTATTTATGACTAAATTTTCCCACCTGCAAAGACTATGCAACTCAGATCTAATATTACTGGTTTTAGACAAGAAGAGTGTGAGCCACTAGCGCTTGCATGGGGGAGGATGAAAGAATGCATGAGAAACTGTCCTAGTCATGGGATGGAAGACTAGTTAATTCTCCATCTATTTTATAATGCTCTTAACCTTGTGTCTAAGTCTATGCTTGATACTGCAGCTGGATGAACATTTATGGGTAAACATATTACCGAAGAAAAGCAGCTGCTAGACAATATGCAAGACAACAATGACCAATTGCATGTGGATAGATCAAACACGAAGAAGGTGAACTCTGTCTCACCACAAGAAAATGAAGAACTCAATGCTAAGTTGGATGAGCTCATACTAGCCGTAAAAGGTAAGGAAACCTAGGTAAGAGCTATCCCTGAAACAAATATTTAAGAAATAGACTTCGTAGCTCGCAATGATTATAACCCTGCTTGGAAGAAGAATTATAATCCTAATTTTCAGAAACATTATTCTAGTCTTGCAGGTAACTCTAATAATAAGATGGGAACTAGTAATGGTAGTCTCCAAGAAACACTAAAGTCTTTTATGGACTCACAAAATGAACAAAACAATATTCTTGTTAAAATAACGGAGAACCATGATGCTATGCTTGGTAAATTTTCTAACCAAGTTGTTAGTTTGAGAAATGATTTGCAGGCCCTCCAAGAAAGAACGAGGATCATTGAGGCACAGCTAGGTAAGATAACTGAAATTTAAACTCTCATTCTAGCCAAATTTGCAGGTAAAGCTAAGCCCAATCCTGTTGAAGACCTCAAGATGATGAGAATCCAAAGGGAGGATCCTGAAGAACTTGATTATAGTAATGCTCCTTCACCAAGCTACACCGTTGAAGAACTCGTAAAAAGGATCAACGTTAAAATTCCGGTAAGTCAAGGTAGTGAGGAAGCTATGTACCAATACTTTGTTAATCAGGTAGCAATTAAGGTACGTGAGTTTGAGGAAGAATATAAGCAAATTGATGAAAAATTACCTGTGAAGCTTGATGACATATTTGAGCCTACTATTAAGATTAAAATTGGAACCAATGAGATAGCTGCACTTTGTGATCTAGGTGCAAGCGTCTCAACAATCCCAAAGAGTCTTTTTAATAAGTTAAATATTGGCTCCTTTGAGATCACTGAGTTAAAATTGCATCTAGCAGATTCTACCTACAAGCAAGCTGTAGGAATTAAGGAGAATACTCTAGTATACATTAAAGGTTGTCCTGCTCTTATTGATTTTGTTATTGTTGACATGCCTGAAGATGCTACTGCTCCTATTATATTAGGCCATCCTTTCTTAAGAACTATTAAGGCTTTGATTAATCTACATGAAGGGAATGTGAAGCTTCAATTGCCTTCGTGGGATCCTTTTGTTATTCATTTCCCCAGGAAGAAGAAATCCAAGCATGATGAATAGGAGTCCATCACTTTGAAGGCCAGCTACTTTGGAGTGGGTGTTCCACTCATCTGGCCTAAGTGAGCAACATTGAGGTCAAGCTATTGACCATAAAAGAGTTCTTAATGGGAGGAAACCCATGTGAAATAAAGGTTTGAGTAAAGTTTTTAAGTTTTAATTTAAGTTTATGTTCAATAAAGAGTGCTAGAAAACTCCAATTGAGGAGAAGAAGTTCGGTATTACTAAAAATTCTACTTTATTCATGCTGTTGTTGGTCGACAATATTTACTGTCAATTTTCTGTCAAAAACAAGGTATATCAATAAGTTATAGGATAAGAAATAATTTTCGAAGAAACAGAATTTTTTTGATGCATACAGAGAGTTTAACGACCAACTATACGGCGGGAATAAAAATTCCGTTTGTATAGTTCCGGTCGTATAGATATCTTAGCCATCGACAATTTTTCTTTCATATGTACTGATAGTTTAACGACCAACTATACGGCAGGAATAAAAATTTCGGCCGTATAGCTCCAGTCGTATAGATATCGGTGCCTCCGTACAAATTCTTTTCCAATGTATTGACAGTTTAACGACCAACTATACGGCGGGAATAAAAATTCCGGCCATATAGTTCCGGTCGTATAGATATCGATGCCTTTGTATAATTTCTTTTCCAAGGTACATATGGTTTGACGACCAAGTATACGGCGCGAACATATTGTTCTGGCCATATAGTTGCACCGCTAGGGGGACCCTAAAATTTTGACAGAAGGCCAACTATACGGCGGCTACACATTGTTCCGGCCCTATAGTTGCACCCATATAGTTGCGTCCGACCATAAAATCGCATGGGAAGGTACCTCCAACTCCATAATTTCAATACTTTTCTCTCTCTTCTACCTCCAAACTCTCTTAAAACCTCAAAAGATCTTCATCTCTACTCAATTTCGCTCGATTTCCTCACACACAAGTGATCTACGGTCTGTTCCTCCTCCGATCCTCCAATTACTTTTTGCAAATTCATCTTTGATCTATTGTCATTATAAATCTAGGGTGAGACCTACTATGAACCAATTGCCATGATTCTCTTGCCTAGATTATTATTTTGAGGAGATTCTTTAGTGTGCTATGATGAGGAATATGTTATGCTTACTGTTGTCGAATCAAAAAGTTTTATTTTTGCCTTTCTTCAATGTTTTAGATGATGAACACAAGGAGCCAAACTTATGCTCGTGCCACCCCTAGCGCTTCTCGGGCTGTCGCTCAAGAACGCATGGGGATATGGTTCAGGAATGAGGCACCACGTGATCACTTCGACAGGATCAAGAACCACGAAGTGAAGGCCACCAAGTGGGCTTGCCCCATTATATTGAACCAACTCGGTATTTCTAATGACTTAAATTTACTTTGTAATAGAGCTGGCTTGCAAAACATTGTGTACAATGATGTGCCTACTTATCGCTGCTTAACTATTGAATTCCTAAGTTCGTTGCAAAGCACCGTTAAACTTTGGCAAGGAGAGGACACAATTTCTTTCCGACTTATGAACAACAACTACACTTTAACATTAGATGAATGGTGTGCATGTTTTAATTTTCCAAACAATGATAATAATGCCTTACGTGCATCCTTTACTAGCTTAGACCCTTCCCCTAAACAATATTATAATGGAATGAGTTTCACTACTAGAGTGAGCAAGGGGAAGAATATTCAACATCCTGCAATTCGCTATTTGTTCTATGTTATTGCTAACACCTTGCATGCACATAATAAGTTCACGAGACTCAACGAGGAGGACATCTTACACCTTGCAAAGGCTGCTTATATCAAATGCGGCTTGTCACTCAACTTGGGCGCCATCCTTGTGCGCTACCTGGAGCACCAATCCTCCCAAAGCCAAGGACCAATCACAAGTGGAGGCGTCATCACCGAGCTTTCCACTGCCCTAGGCATCGACCTAGGTGAGTTGCAACCTGTGCTAGGTGAGTGATGTGGTTGTTTCTCTACTTTAAAAGCTTGTGGAATGCTCACTAGGAGAGGTGGTGTTTATTACCTGCGTATTGCTGGAGATAGGCGTCTCTACCCTGCTCCTATGCCTAATGGTCTTTTCTCTATCGAGGAAGGACGTTTGCTATATGACTTGCAGGTTGAGAAACACCAACCTGAGGAGGAGGTTCCGGAGGAGGATGAGGACCAAGAGGAGGAGCAAGAAGTTCCTTATCAAGAGGAGGAACCACAAACCCGGTTCGCTACATACCAAGACTTCCAAGAACTTGGAGGGACTGTGGAGAGGATGCATAGCCTCTCTTTGAACCTCCGAGAAACAACTAGAAACCTCTCAACTCAATTTGTGAACTGGAGTAACGACTTTTCCACCACCACAATGATTTTAAGGGCTTGCAAAAGCCTAAGCTTGGGGAATTTTCATCATGTATCTTTATTTGGCGTTCATTTGCTTTTATTTATTTCGAGGTTGTGTTTTTAATTCGAGTTTATAAGCACTCATGTTGGTTTCCCCAACACCTTATTTTTAGTTCTTTCTATTTGCTTTCGAGATTTTCTAGCCGAGCTTTGCCGCCAATTTTCTATTCTTTAAACTCCCTCTCTTAAAAACCACAAAAAGTTTTCTCCATTTTTCCTTATTTTCCCTCTTACTTTTCTTTCCGCCTCGCGGTTTTCATGTATTTGTAGGAGAGTGATCGACTTCGAGTTTCCAAGAAGCAAATAAAAAAAGGAAGGGAGAAGTGGAACCAAACATGAGAGGTATGCCTTATGACTCCCCACTTATGAAGTTTAAGAAACCCATGCTAGTTAGTAGTAAATTTGAGATATTATATTGGTGGAGTGAGTCTTTGTATTGTAGTAAGATTTTCGTTTGCATGGGTATTTAGTTGGGTACGTTTTGTTCCATCTCTCGTAATTAACCAAGTCTTGCCTAAAAATTGCTAAACAATTGTAATAAGAAAAAGTCTCACAATTGAAGGCTTGGGTGTTGTAGTGCTTAGTCTTGAAGGCTTATTTGTAGAGACACTCAACACCACTGAAAATGTTGATTGACTTGATAACTCTCTTTAAAACGATTTGTTCGATTGAATTAATGTTTAGCGGTTTTTGTGAGCATGCCAAAGTTTGACTTGTTAATCATAAGAATGATATAGCTTTATGCGTGTCAAACTTCATGGGATGCCAACAACTCCGCTGGCCTATGAACGATCTTCATCGAGGAAACTCCTAGATTTCTGCTATGAGTTTATTAAACACATGTAGTAGCAATGCTATAGTGGGTAAGATTCTTGGCACTCCCGGGTAGCTGTAATCATGATGGAATCACTCCTCTAGCTGTTATGAGTAATCATTATGCAAAAGGAACAAAAACCTTAGTGATGCCACGAGTGTCCATCAGAGCCCGATAAACTAATAAAAATCTTTGGCATCCTCTCAATTACTCAAGAACTGAAATTCTTGAATGACAATGAATAGAAAAGTAGTGCTTGAAAAGTCGTGATTTATTGATGTGGGAGAATTGTGATACTCTAGTGTATATGCTTTTCATGACAACTCTCACACTCTCAATTTACATGATTATACTTTATTGTTCAAAGGCATGCCTATGAGTTGATTACATGACATGGAATAAAGTTTACTCATTTGAATCATCCATGTTAACAATAATTTTGCTGCGCTATAAGGATGCATAAAACCCGTATGATATGCTTGCCATTACTCTATCTATGCTGAAGTTTTTAAGATTTATGAAGTGGAGGAAATATGAGACTACCAATCATGAGTAAGATCGTCATCTCGTTATTTCAGTTTAAATGTTGAGTTCCTTTTTGATTTTGGTTTTCTTGCTCGGGGACGATCAAGTTTAAGCTTGGGGAGGTTGATGGCTCTGAAATATAGCCATCTACGTCCACATTTAAACTGGATATTATTCATATTTTTGATGCAGTATCTCTCTAAACCCTGACACTAATGCCTATATTCAAAGGGGTATGCAATCCTTTCTTTCTATTTTTTCCTGCGCAAATAATGTCGTTTGAAGATGGGAATCACTACATTAAAGTCAAAGATACGAGATTTCCAACAACCAAAAGAAACCAGGAGCCGTGAAGCAGAGGCAGACGCTTTAACGACCAACTATACGACCGGAACAAAATATCGGCCGTATAGTTCTGGTTGTATAGTTCACGCCGCCACCGCTAGGTCAAACAGAACAACTTTCATGAAGGGACCCCTATATAAAGAAGCCTCGGGCAACGAGAAAACAAGCCTGCCTCGCCCAAAAGTCTCTGTCCCAGATCACTAGCCGCCTCCAGATCTCAAAACCCTTCTCCATCTCCATAGCCATATTCCAACACTTGTAATAGTAGATCTCCTCTTTGATTGGCAACATTGTAAGACTATTGCTATCAATCTTATGATTTTCATTACAATGTTTGTGATTGTTGATCTCATCTCTATGTGTGAGTAATTCTCATTAGGCTAAGGGCTTTGGCCTAGCCATGTAGCGTTTATGCATGTTATTTATCATAGATGGGATCATGTATTAGTTTTTATGACATGATGATTATTATATCCTCTCTTGCCTCAATCTAAGCACTTGTTAGGTACCCAAGACCCCGAGGGTTGAGCCATGTATAGGGAGTATGAGTAATGACTGATCTGCAGATTGGGAACCCCAGTGACAGAAGGGGTAGTACGGGTATATGTGAGGGATTTACTTGGGATTAATGGTGATATCACTATGCATATCATTAGTTATCTTTCTTCTATAGATGAGACTAGTAGGTTATTTCTATAAGCGGTTGCGGAGACAATAGCAATTATGGATGCACTGCCCACATATAATTTATCTTGCTCTAACAATTACATGCATACTTTATCTTTATCTTTTATTCCCATCAGATGTTTTGCACAGCTACAGGTGAAACCGAACACCCTAGGCCCTCTCTCTCCATCATCGACAATAACAAAAAGACGCAAACTCTTGGTCCGGTAAAAACACAAAAGGAATTCTAAAACTCCCGAAGGTCCGTTAAAGTAATTTCACTACGCATCTGCTTCCCGAGGATTCGATAACCTAGGTCTACTAGGTAAAAAGAAGCTATACTACATCTGTAATCCGGATCGAAGGTATCAACCATTTGGGTACCAAAGACCCTCGTGACTAACAAAAGGGGACTAATAGCTATGAGATTCGACACATTTTTGATGGCTTTTATTGATGGTTTTATTCTAGATTTGATCGTTTTCTAGCTTTACCTAATGCTAATACTTTGGTAGCAAAGAAAACTTGGTTTTTAATGTGAGTTTCAGGTTCTGGACGTCAACAGAAGGTTTTAACTAGAGAAACACAATATTCAGGCGAGAACAAGCAAGTCTCTCTTTGGAAGCACTCGAGGGGAGTATACAAAGGCTTTAACGAGCAACTATATGGCGGGAATATTTTTCCGGTTGTATAGTTCCCGCCGTATAGCTGCCGCCACCTCTGTCTTGTCAAAAGGGATAACTTCCATGAAGAGGCCATACGCAAAAACACAACACGGCAGCCGCCATCACATCCAGAAGGGAGAAAGAAGAGATCTGAAGAAGAAGGGGAGGACGTTCTTCATCTCTCTCCACGCTCTTCGACCTCCTAGCCAATACACCCCCATAGCCATTACTTGTACTTGAGAGAGAGGGATGTTCACCTTGCAAGACTAGGGTTTGAGATTGTTTCTTCCTATCTTGAATTGTGTTGGATATTTTTCTATTCTTATTGTGGATCTCCATAGTAATATCAAGAAGATTCCCCTTTATTTAATTATATCGATGATCCGTTCTTCTCTCATGTGTGAGTAAGTTCCTTGGGCGTGGGAGATGTAGGGGATTGGTGAGATGTGATGTGCCTTCATATATTTTCCATTTGTTTGTGATTGATTCTAATTACTATATTATGTGTGCTTGACTATCTGTGGGATGCCTAATGCTTGTTGTCCAATTAAGGGCCCAAACAACATGATGCTTTGTTCTACATAGATAGGATCATGTTCGCTAGCAGACCAGCGACCACCGGGTGACACAGGGATATCAATGGAAAACTAGTAGACTCGAGATAACGAGGAACCGCCGTGCTTATTGCATTAGTCTGATCCAAGGAGCTTAATCGCTAAGCGACCTGAAGGGTCTTAATCGTCTAGTGTCTGACCATGGTTTTAGTACTAGACTAGTAGGATTATTGAAGTTGGGATGAAATCTACCAAGAGGAGTTCCGGCTAATTATGGGTTGCTCGCCTACACATATACTTATAAGATTATAATTGTTACATTTATCATTCATCCACCTGGCACAGTCACTATCACCATGAACTGAATCTCCTCGCGCCTTATTTTGCCATCTGTAGAAAAACACAAACAACTAAGTCATGCTTTACTTTCATGCTTTATATTTCCCAAGTTTACATTTCAGTTCTATTTAAATACATCTCATTTAATCAAAACTCCATTCTTATTTCAACACTCGTACTCAATTCACTCGAAGACTTATGACAACTTCGGGTGTGACAGAGACTTCACTCATAAACACTTACCTTTGGGCTCTCTGTGGGATCAATATCTATACTTTGAAACTATCTACAAACGATATGTGCACTTGCAAACATCAAGGACCCATTTCAAAATGGTAACTAAAACCAAAGTTTGATTTTCTTGTAGGACTTTGCTTCTGGTGGAGCTAAATGGGTGCTTGATAGTGGAGCTACAAGTCATATGACCAGAAGAAAGTCTATCATGTTGGAGATTAGGCCTAATTTTGCCAATACTATGGTCTCCTACTGTGATAAAACAAGCTCTCAGGTATTGGGTTTTGGTAAGGTGGTAGTAACCCCAGAAGTTTCCTTGGTTAATGTCATGCTTGTCAAAACCCTTGGGTATAATCTCCTTTAAATTCGTGCTTTATCCATTATGGGTATTTTTCCTTTCTTTAATGAGAATTTCATGGTCCTCATGTGGAGCAAGACTCTCATGGTGGCTTTCGTTGGATACGTAGAGCATGACTTGTATGTGGTGGATTTCTCCGTAAAACCCTCTACACATGTTATATGTCTCTAGGCGAAAGCCGACGTGGGCTGGTTGTGGCATCGCCGCTTAGCCCATGTAAACATGAAGTCTTTGCAAAGTCTCTACACGAGGGGCCACATTCTTGGACTAAAAGACATTTCCTTTGCCAAAGATCATGTGTGCAGGACATGTATTGAAGGAAAGATGCATGAGAAGCCTCACAAGATCCTCAATAAAATAACCACTGAGCGGTGCTTGGAACTTCTTCACATGGATCTCTTTGGTCCTCCTTCTCATGATAGTCTTGGAGGGAAGAAGTATTGTTTGGTGATTGTTGATGAATTCTCAAGATACACATGGGTCTACTTCTTCAAGTTCAAGAGAGAGACTCAACAAACCATCATCGACTTTGCTAATCAAGTTCAACGGAAACACAATGCTACAATTCTCACCATTCGGAGTGACAATGGGACTGAGTTCAAGAACTACACTTTGGATGATTTTCTTAGTGATGGATCAAGCATCAATATTCAAATCCATACACCCCTCAACAAAATGGCGTTGCCGAAAGGAAGAACCGTACGTTGATGGATGCAGCCCGGACCATGTTGGTGGAATTCAAGTCACCATATAACTTTTGGGCCGAAGCCATCTCAACCGCTTGCCATGCCACAAACCATCTCTATCTACGCAAGAAGAAGAACAAGACTCCATATGATATCCTTACCGGACACAAGCCCAATGTCAAATACTTCTGGGTGTTTGGGTGTAGATGTTTTATTCTCAAGATGGGTCTCCGATTGTCAAAGTTTGAGTCTAGAGCTCAAGAAGGGATATTAGTTGGCTACTCCATGCAATCTCATGCCTATAGAGTCTATGATAAAGCCACCGGAAGATTTGAAGAATCTAGCAATGTCAATTTTGATGAAGATCATGAGTCTGTTGTGAGGCAAGATGGTGTTCGTGCTCCAAGTGATGAAATTCCTCCCCAAGCCATAAGAAGAATGGGTGTGGGATTCTTCCACCCCATTGAGGATCCCTTATGGCTGAAGGAGAAGGATCAAGCTCTACTCAAGTGGATCCCTCACTCTCACAAGACCATATTGCTTCTCAAGGACAACTTATTGCTTCTCAAGGTTCTCCAAGCTCTTCGCAAGATCTTCATGTCCATGACTCTCCAAGCTCAAGTCAACCTCAAGTTGATCATTCTCTACCTCACCAAGATGGTGAAACTTATCAAGGTCAAGTTGAAGAAGGTCAATACCAAGCTAGAGAAGATCAAGGTCAAGCTAATAATGACCAAGGCCAAGCTAATGCCTCTCCACCCAATGATGATGACTCTCCTACGGTTGATATTGATGAAGATAGTGATCAAGTTCATTCATATAGTCAAGGTGGGGACTTGAATCATGGTGATGATCAAGTGGTTGCTCAAGAATCTCGTCTTGAGACCCAAGCCCGTCGCCAAGCATACCGTCTCACAAAGCTCATCAAAGATGGCCATACCCTTGATAATGTTTATGGACATTTCAATAGGGGCTCTACTACTAGGAGACAACTAACCTCTTTTACTTCTCATCATGCTTTTATTTCTCATGTTGATCCCCAAAAGGTCCTCGAAGCACTAGAAGATGATGATTGGCTTGATGCTATGAATGAAGAACTTCACAACTTCAAGAGGAATAAGGTGTGGACACTTGTGAAGCGGCCAAGTGATTGTCAAAATGTGATTGGGACCAAGTGGATTTTCAAGAACAAGAGGGATGCCAATGGTATAGTCGTCCGTAACAAGGCAAGGTTAGTTGCCCAAGGATACTCTCAAGTTGAGGGCATTGACTATGGTGAAACTTATGCCCCTGTTGCTCGTCTAGAATCCATTTGCATGCTTCTTGCTTATGCTACCCATCGTAACTTTAAATTGCAACAAATGGATGTCAAAAGTGCTTTTCTTAATGGTCCCTTGAAGGAATTGGTCTATGTCAAGCAACCTCAGGCTTTGAGGATCCCCTCTTCCCGGACCATGTCTACAAACTCGATAAGGCACTATATGGTCTCAAACAAGCCCCATGTGCGTGGTATGAGTGACTTAGAGAGCTTTTGTTAGACTGTGGTTTTGAAGTAGGCCTCATTCATCCCACTCTTTTTACTAAGAAAGTTGGAGGAAACTTGTTCATTTGCCAAATCTATGTTGAAGACATTATTTTTGGGTCTACTAACAAAGCTTTTAATGAGTATTTTGCTAAGCTCATGACATACCTCTTTGAGATGTCTATGATGGGGGAGTTGGAATTATTTCTTGGTTTTGAAGTCAAGAAATTGAGGAAGGGAACCTTCATCAACCAAGCCAAATATATTCAAGACATGCTCAAGAAGTTCAACCTTGATCAAGTAAATGGAGTCAAAACTCCCATGCCCACAAAGGTTAATCTTGATCTCGATCCCAAGGGTAAGGATGTGGATCAAAAAAATTATCGCTCGATGATTGGTTCTTTGCTTTATCTTTGTGCATCTCGACCGGATATTATGTTGAGTGTGGGTATGTGTGCAAGATTCCAAGCTGCACCAAAGGAAAGCCACATGGTGGCGGTCAAGAGAATCTTTCGATATTTGGTTCATACCCCTAACTTTGGGCTATGGTACCCCAAGGGAGCAAGCTTTGACCTCATTTGATACACAGATTCAGATTGGGCGGGAGACAAGGTAGAAAGGAAGTCAACCTTTGGTGTTTGTCAATTTCTTGGAAGATCCTTAGTGTGTTGTGTGACACCCCTAGGATTAAGGCTAGACAAATCCCAGACCTCTGTCTGATATAAGCCTAACCTAAATCTCAGAAGCGTACAAAGAGAGAATCAGTAACATTACAGTGACCCTACGACACAAAAATTATTACAGCAAGCTCATAACCGAGCAAAGAACCAAAATATTACAAGCAGAGGTCATTGACCACAAACATGAAACAATGGAAGGCAAATTATGCTATTAAGTATAGCAAACTTAACAAATGGCCTAAGAGGCCTGAAGCATAACGATGACGTCCCAATCCATAGATTCCAGGCTGCCGACCGGGAACCCCAAGCTACTCGTCGATGTCGATGCCATAATGAACTCATCTTCTATGATAACACCTCACCTGCTACAAAAGTATCAACAAATCCAGGCTGAGTACAGGGTGTACTCCGCAAGACTTATGGCTGGTGGGGTTATTTTTGCATAAAGCTAACTTTCTTTGTAAAAGAGAGAGGAGAAGCACGACTAAGTGGAACCTTTAAAAGGGGATAAGAAAGCGATATCCCTAGATTTGATCATCTTTGATATCCACCGAATCTTTATCAGCTGAACCTATCAACTAGGATCACCCCCTCGATCCCCGAGGAAGCATCCTTAAGCACACTTTACTTGCCAAGTTTTACGATTAGGTTATAGGTCTCTATGATCATCACGTTCATTCCCAAGTCGTCCATAACCGTGGACACGACTTTTCGAAAAGATTATTAACCCTGCAGGGGTGCACAACTTGACCCACACATACCAACCAATTCTTAGTGCCAGTTAACATTAGCCCTCTTCCTTGGAAGGCCGGTAGAGAATGGTTGACCACGACCTTTACCTTGCTTTCACCGAGACCATGAGTCACGCCCTAAGGAGATGTCACCGTAACGGGTCAAGTCCCGAATCTGGTCCCTAGAGATGTGTGCGGGGAACAAGATTACGGAGGTCGTGCCTCTCTTGCTCCCGGCCACGCTTACCTACCTGTATGAATGCACCTCCTCCGCCGCCTTCGAGAACAACCAGAATGCAATGTCGAATGGAACGCCCGAACTATGTGACTCATGGAATCTACTAGGCAAGTTAGTTGGTCGAGGGTTTTCCAGGCCCCCGTGTGGTTGTACGCTCGTCTTGGTTCAAGAGGCAAGAACTCAGATCCTAGTGGTGGCAAGTATGGGACTGCAAAAACCACAACCCGACGTGGCCTCCCATACAAGCCTTAGCATGTTTAACTTTCATCTCTAATCATACCACGTCATCCTGTCCAACTAGGTTCATTCGTAGCTCTGATTCATCAACCAGATGGACCAGTAGTAACAACTAAGCATGGCTAAGCACAATAGATATAACAGCTCTAGCGAAGCTCATAAGCCAAACCCTAGTTATGCTAGGAGCAGTGGATCAGGGAGTATAGGCTACAAAGGAAACATGCATCAGATAGGATTACTGTATCTATTGATAAAAGACTTTGGAATCGTATGCACATGGCAAGAATGAAATACATTGAAATCATAGGATTATATCATGTGTGGGGCTATGCTTGCCTTTACCTGTTGATACTCAGATATAGAACTTCAGGTTCATCTGCTTGGCATCATTCGTCGATAACCTTCGATGGTGTTGATCTCGGTCTTCAATGTTGGAATCGATCTCGTTGCTCACATCAACTCCGAGGTTTACCGAGAAGAAGCAGAAACACCGGAAAGGAAAGCAACAATCAACACATGGCATCGGTGCAATGCTCAAGCAAGGATGTTGATATGACAAGTTAAATTGATTTGAAATGAAACCCTAAGAAATGTTTGGCAATTTAACGGGGTCCGAGGGGTCCAAACCCTAAAATAGGGGGAACCTCGGAGTCACCTACGGGGTTGCTATTGTTCTTCTAATTAAACTTGCAGTTAAAGTTGTTTATCAATGCATGATTATGAGTCTATTGGATAACTCTCATTTTTCTGAACATTTTGATATATTATACATATTTTTCTGATTTAAAATGAATTAGTTATGATTTTTCTCATTTTAAATCCATTTTTAAATCATTATTAAAACAATTAAACATTTTTAGAATTTATTAAATTATTTTCCAGCTGAACCCACATGTCAAACTTTTATTAATTTCAGAAATTATTTCCAAAATGAATATAACCCAGACAGACAAGGGCCACCTGTGAGCATTTTCATTTAATGAAACAATTACATAAAAGATTTTAAATAAAAGAAAAAGGAGTTACTATGCCAACATGACGTCACCATGGGGAGGGGTTGTTTTGCACTGGGGCTTTGTCTAGCCCCAGAGGCTGACGCCTGGGCCAGGCACCACGTAGACGCCACAGGGGCGCCACGTCGACTCGCTGGCAACCATGCCCGACGACAGCGGGGACGGCGGCAGCGTGCATGCGGGGCTGCGAGGATGTGTGCGCTCGGCCTTGGCGCAGCTTGGCTGAGCCTTATCTTGGTGGTCTGCTGCAGATGGTCACGGAGGCGTCCTGCAACGACAGCGACGGCGGCAGTGGCGGTGCTGCAGCGACAAGGCGACAAAGGCGAGGGAGAAGGAGAAGTAGTGCACAAGCACTAGCGGCTCAGCAGGAGGACGATGGAGGGTGCGGCGTGGCCGTAGGAGGACGGGCAGAGGAGAATCGATTTCATGAACGGCAGCGGCAGACAGAGTGTCGAGCTCGATTCCAGCGAGGGAGAAGCTTCTCGGCTTGCGTGCTTCGACAGGGAGAACGAGGACATCAAGGCGGAGGTCGTGGAGGTCTCAGATGGCTGAGGGGAGGCCGGAAGCAGCGGGACACAGCGGCGGCCGGAGCTAGGGTTTCAGCGATGGGGAGCAGAGCGAGAGAGAGAGCGCACGCGAGGGGATGAGGATGAGTGAGAAGAGACGTGCATCATCAGGGTCTTATCATCTCCAGGATGGCGGCGAGGATCTTGGTGCGCATCGATGATTGACGATCGGTGCGGCGACGGGCAGCTGGTTGCCATCGGGGACGAAGACGACAACGAACGGGGCGAAGGGGTATGGGCCAAGGTGGGCTGCGGCTGGGTCACACTTGGGCTGCAGCAAGGCTTGCAAGACGGGCTGCTGCTGGCTGCGCGAGCGGCAGCGAGGAGGAAAGGGAGATGGGCTCGGCCCAGGTAGAGTTAGGATTAGGTTTTTATTTCAGAAATCCTTTTCTATTTAGTTTTCTCTCTTTTCTCTTTGTATTTTTAGATTTCAAACTATTTTGAATATTTCCAAAATATAAGAACTTTGTGAACATATTAAACTATGACAGGGACCCTTTATAACAATTTTGGTTCCTTAACTTTTGGTACTTTTCAAAATATAAAAGCCACCTTTTGAATAAGCTCAAAGAGAGAGGGAAAAGATTAGGATTTAGGGTTTGCATTATTTTCTTTACATGCATTTTAAGGGATGATGCTCATGAATGCACAAACAAAGTCCTAATTATGATTTAACTAAAACTAGGGTGTTACATGTTGGTCCTCGAAGAAGTAAAACTGCGTGTCTATGTCCACCGCCGAAGCTGAGTACATCTCCACCGCAAGTTGTTGTGCTCAATTATTATGGATGAAGCAAATTTTGAAGGATCTTGGTGTCTCTTTCAACAAGGTGCCCCTTCTTTGTGACAATGAGAGTGCCATTGCTATTGCTCACAACCCAGTTCAACACAAGAAGACCAAGCACATTGAGATTCGTCATCATTTCATTCGGGATCATGTTGCAAGAGGAGACATTTCTTTGGAGTATGTTCCTACCAAGGACAATCTAGCGGATCTATTCACGAAGCCTCTTGATGAAGCAAGGTTCCGGGAGTTGAGGCATGAGCTAAATATCATAGATTCAAGCAATGTGGTTTGAGTATCTTGCACACCTACCCGGGTGTCAATGAATATCTTGTTTGGATGTACGCATGGATTTTGGGGGAGTGTAGTTCCTCATATGAACCAACACTCTCCCTGTTATGCACACATTAATGTATTCATTCTCTATGGTCTCTCAAGGAGACAAAATGAGCTTAAATGATGAGTTTTGGTAATGAACCCAAGATATATCTTCGCTGTGTCATGCCAAATATACTCATATATGGTGGCGTAGGCTACTGACCTTGTGTGTTTTTCTTTGTGTTCATTCATGTTGTTTCCCCTTATTTTTGTGTTTTTGGTCGTCTTTGGATCTTGATTTGGTTCTTCTCAGTTTGTGCTATCTATCCCAAGCCTTTGCTCCTTCCCATAAAAAATTCTCTTTCGTACACAAGTTCGCTCCTTGCCACCTTACATACCTGGGAATATGCTTCTAGCGTCACCGGTAGTTCCGGTTGGAGCTGGTAGTACCAGTCGTGGCTCAAACTTCATAGAAGTTTTACCCGGAATGGTACTACTTCCCGTGCCTTCCCTACTCGCGTCATCGGTAGTTCTAACCCCTGGCTGGTACTACCGGTCGGGTTGTTCGACCTTTAAATTGTGGGTTGGGTAGCTCACGGGGTCTTCTTCCCCATTTGCTCCCCCGACCCACACCTTACAGGAACCGACGCCAGGAGCTACTCCCTCGCGGTGGCACCGCCGGCACCACCGTTTCTGACCTCCTCCTCCTAGATCTACTCTGTGGGGTCTCTCCTCACCTCGATCCCCTGCCATGGACCCTGGTACCTGCCCCTATTGACCTCCATTCATGGAGATCTAGCTCTTTCTTTGCTTGAGTTAGGGCATACCTTGTCTAGGGCATTATCTTTGGCTAGAGCTGTCTAGGGGATCTTGGTAGGCTTTAGGACCTCTTGTTGAGGGAGATTGGGTCAGTACTTTGCTTGGATCTGTTAGTATGTGCACTCAGATCCGAGGATCTGCCCCATTCGTGCTCTCGCCGGTACTACCGGTGGGGCACGACCGGTACTTCCGGTGGGCTCCGCTCCACTGGTAGTTCTGGCAGCTCACCGGAATTACCACTTCACACTCTTTTGGACTCAAACTTAGTATTTTCTCAATCTCTCTTTGTTTTACTTATCGAACTTGTGCACTTATCCTCCCTCCCTTCCCTCCCTATCCTATGCTTTCTTATCAGGGCAAGGTGGTTCCCGTGGTGGCTCCAAGCGGTTTCGTGCTCCCCCTCGTGGTTCTCTGAAAGTTGATGAAGATGATATCAAAGTTGTGCGCCCTCCTAGTCGGAATGCCCATTAGAAAGCTATTGCTTAGCACTGCACTACTGTGGCTGAAGGAAAGCGCCCTGTTCTGGCCAGCCAGAAGAGAACCACCACTGGGCCCAACACCAACAAGAAGAATATTTTGTCCTGGCCTCAGCTCGCTTATGAGGAGTTTCGCAAGTTGGATCCCTATGTTGCTCCCCGTGACCGTGTCAAGATCCCTTCTCCCATACGAAGCATCAAGAAGATATCTATCTCGAAGTGTATGCTACAAAGAAGAAAAATGTTGTTTCCCCTCAGAAGCACATCAATGTGGCTCACATGGAGCGCAAGCCTGAGTACTTTGGTGAGGCTCTTGACATGTGTAGGAGGTTTGGGCTCGTCAAGCTTATGGAGCATCGTCAAGATTTTGATGAGAGGGCCATTGCTCAGCTCTACTCTATTCTTTACATTAACACTGATTCCCAGGATAGAACTATGAAGTGGATGACTCTCAACAGGTTAATGTCTGCCAAGTGGTCTGAGTTTGCTGATCTCCTTGGATATCCCATTCTGCAAGGCTCGCGGGCTAATGGGTGGCATGTTCACAGGTCCAAGGCCTCTGCTCCTAAAGTTTTGGAGCCCTTGTACATTGATGGTTGGGGTGTCAATGGTAATGTTGCTCATATACTTCCAACCTATGATATCATGCGCAAAGTTTACCAAAACACCATTGCTCCCAAGGCAGGTAACTTTGATCAGCTTCATGCCTTCCAGATTGATCTCATGTACCAGACTTATCGCCACAGAAATTCTCAGAAACGTCTTGATGTTATGGACTATCTGTTTGAAGAGATTTGGTCTGCCCTGATTGAGAAGAGGTTGTGTCCTTATGCTCCTTACATCCAGACCCTCATCAATGCCAAGTGGCTAGCTGCCATAGGCACTCCCTTTCCTTAGGATGGAAACACTTTTCATGAGTTGAAGACCCTCCATGTGATGAAACACGAGAAATCCCATTCTCAAGCTGAGAGGGAAGATGCTGCATTGAGGACTGCCAGAGACGCTGCTGAGGCATCAGGCCATGCTAGTGATGGGGACCGTGTTGAGGCTTCTCCTCCACCCCGACTTGAGAGACAACCATCTTGGGCTAAGAAGCTGCTGAAGGAAGTGAAGAAGACCTTCTGCTTTATTCAGGACCATGAGTATCAATCCTATGTTGCTCAGAGGCACAATGTCAAGAGGGAGAAGGCAACCGTGAGGAAGCTTGATATTGAGGTATCTCCTGAGTCCAGCTCCGTCACCACGCCTAAGGATCAGTGGGTCAATGCTCATTGCAGGTGGACTGGCAGTGATGATGAGCTTGAGGTCATTGGTCCTTATCCGCCTGCTTGGAACAGTGCCTCATGGGACCACGAGACTCCTCCGTATGTCGGTGGGTGGGGCGCTTAGTTTGTCTCTGTGGGGGTGTCATCGTCGAACACCACCTGGATATCCTTCAGCTTGGGATCATATACCTGGGAGGCCATCTGATCCTCCGCCAAGTTCGCCAGCTAGGAGATAAAGGTGTCTTAGACTGATAACATCAAGACAAAAAATCCTTAGAATATATCCGTAACGAGCAACAAAGGAAAGAGAAGCTACCTCTAGGCACTTGCCACATTCGAACATGTCATAGGTGATCTTGAAGCCACGCTTCCTATCATTCACCTTGACCATGTCCTTAAGCTGGAGATTGATGGTGTTGTTGGAGAAGTTATCCCACGAAATTCGCATGGGATCCTTTCTATCCTTGGAGTACATGCACATCAGCTCGGTGCAGTGCTACAGAGGCTGGATCCGCCTAGTGAACCAGCACATGGCCAGGTCCAAACCCTTCAGGCCTCTGTGTACAAGCCATTCGATCCGCCTTACGGCGCGATTGGCTTCTTCGTCAGACGAAAGGGAGGCAGGGGACCTACAAGTGGGTGCTTCAGCGGCAACTCCATCAACGAAGTCGAGATACGTCTCAAGACGGTCAGGTAGAGGAATGTCTGGGCCATAGAAATATGTGCGCTGCCAGTTCTTGCAGGATTCATGACCAACAATGTCAGGGAAGCGCCGGCTAGGTCATATCTTAAATCTAATTGTTCCACATATCTGTAGGTCATCCTTGGATTCTACGGACTCTCTCTTGATGGTAAAAAAGTAAACAAACAGATCTAACCTAGGTTTGATTCCTAGGTACCCTTCGCACAGAGCTATGAAATTGCTAAGTACGAGGATGCTGTTGGGAGAGAGATTGTGGGGAAGTACCCAGAAGTAGCGAAGGACATCCAAAAAGAAGTCGGAGACTGGCAGGCTTACACCACATACCAGCACCTTCTCTCAGGCTTGGGGAGAAGAGGTCACCTTGCTAGCCAGCACCAGCTGCTAGACCAAACCCTCCGTCACGGGGAGGTACCCCTCGGTGATGAGTTCTTGCAAATCTTTGGTGGAGAGGTCAGAGCCCTCCACACTCCTTTATGGGAGTCGCTATCTTCTTCAGTAGCTTCTGGCACCACCCGTCCTTGGTCATCACCGGTGGTTTCCACCACGGTAGCGACAGGGACAACGACCCCCTCCGGTGGGACCATCACTCCCTGGGATGGCTCCGTTGTAGCCTCGGGAGTCGCCACCGTTGAAGGAGTAGAGCTGCTGAAGGCCATTGTGTAGATGGGATAGGATGGAGAAAGGGGGAAGCTCTGGCCAGGGTTTTCCGTTGAGGAGCTCGAATGGCCGTGCGGCTGGAGGAAGACATAGACACAGGGGAGAATGTGGGTAAAATAAAATAATCTGGCCATAGTCAAAATATATAGGCCTAGTTTCAAGATTCATGCGGAAAGATCCAACGAGCAAAGTGTTGTCGACGTGGACGGTAATTTCTCCACGTCCTCCGTCTTTGCTGCTTTACCGTTTCGGATTTCGCGCGCGTAAAAATAGCTAATGATTAATTCCTTGCCTTCTATGAGTTTTGAGGTAGCGTAGGCTGTCCCCTACGTCATCCTCCTGACAGTTGCAGTAGAGAGGTCACGTCTGAAGATTCCATCAAAGACGAAAAGTATCCGACTCTGGAAATGAAGACTCAAGGAATCTCCAGCTACATTGCAAAGCCAGAGAGGATTGCAGGGTTCTTGGAGAGACCTTCGAGATATTGCTTGACGGATTGCCAACATCACATAGATGGAGCATTCAAGATCAATGAGCAAGACGACGCAAGATCTCAAAGTCCTCCAGGGGATACTGTTGGGGATATGCTAAATGGGTATCCTCATAGCATGTCTCTAATCTGGCTAACCCGGGCGGCCTACAGTTGGTAGCAAGGCCTATGCCCTGCTGGGAGGCCCAGTTAGACGGATCTAGAAGGGAGGCCCATGTCGGATCAAGAAAGGCTATGTGGGAGTCACCGACGTACTCGGAGCCTTGGAGTACAAGACACGAAGACTAGTTAGTATTAGTGTAGGACTCTGTAACTTGTCCAACAAGGTCCTTTCCCTATAACCCTAGGTTCTGGTGCCTTTATAGATCGGACCTGTGGGAGCCTTTAGGGCATGATTCATAACACCCTCGCACAGCGAACTGGTCTCTATAACTCGGCGTATTGCTATTATAGTGATTTATAGCAGGAGTAGAGTTCCGCCACCATTGTGGGACTTGAACCTAGATAAACTACGTTAGCTCGTACCCGCCAACTCTCCGCCTTACCCCATGTCTATAAACATGCACTGTGAGGACCCCTCCATGGTGTACTCGTCGTCAATACCACGACACAATGTCTAAGTATATGCTAGATACCCCCGCAGGAGGAACCATCATGGGAAAGCAAGTGAGTATTGCAAAGAAATTACTTGATGATATGCAAAACAACCATGCCCAATGAAATGTAGAAAGATCCTCAAAAAGGGTGAATTCCATCACCGAGGAACATAATGAAGAGCTTACGGCAAAGGTAGATGAGTTACTTAATATTGTGAAGGGTATGGAAGATACCCAAATTAATGTTATAAGTACCTATGTAATGATGTTAATTTTATAGCTCGTAATCCTTATAATCCTTCTTGAAATAGTCAAAACTTTGGCTCAAACTAATCCTGCAGGTGCTCCTTATAATAACAATTATGATAACCATAATGGAGCAAATCATGGCAATCTCTCTCTTGAAAATATTATTAGAAGTTTCATGCAAGCTCAAATTGAGCAAAATAATATGCTTATTAAAATCACGGAGAACCATAAGTCTAGTATTAGAAAATTATCTAACCAATCTATTGCAATTAGAAATGATATGCAAGCTCTACAGGAAAGAACCAAGACCATGGAGGCACGGTTGGGCAAAGTAGCTGAGAGCCAAGCTCTGATACTTGCAAAATTTGCTGGAAAGCCCGAGCCAAACCCGGTGGAAGACCTCAAGATGATGAGGACATAAAATAAAGATTAGAAGCCTGGAGAGCTAGACTATAGCAATGCACCATCACCGGATTAAACTATGGAAGATTTTATGAAGATGACCACCATCAAGAATGCCGGTATAGAATAAGGTAACGATGCTACATACCAACAATTTATAAAAGAAGTAGCACCTAAAGTTCGTGAACCAGAAATGGAGTATAATAAACTAGCTAATAAGCTTCCAGCTAAGCTAGATGATATTTTTTAGCCCACTATTAAAATTAAAATTAGGGTTAATGAGATAGCCGCTCTTTGTAATCTTGGTGCGAGCGTCTCTACGATTTACAAAAGCTTATTTGATAATATAAACTTAGGGCCATTTACAACTACTGAAATGAGACTCCATCTTGCTGATTCAACCTATAAACAAGCTGTTGGGATAAAAGAAAATATAATTGCTGAAATTAAAGGATGTCCCATGCTTATTGATCTTGTTATAGTGGACATGCCTAAAGATCTCGTAGCACCTATAATTTTAGGTAGGCCTTTCCTAATAACTATCAAAGCTTTGATCAATTTACATGAAGGGAATGTGAGAATAGGACTATCATCGAGAGATCCTTTCATAGTACACTTCCCAAGGAAGAAGAAGGCCAAGCCTAATGATGATGATGGTATAATCACTCTAAGAGCTAATTACTTGGGAGTGGGTGTCTCACTTGTAAATCCTAAATAATCACCATCTTGGTCAAGCTAATTGACCTTAATTAGAAGCGCTTCATGGAAGGCAACCCATGTGAAATAAAGTTTTAATATTTTGTTATTTTTGTTTTTGTTTTGTTTTTAATAACGAGTGTTTAAGAAGGTCCTTTGAAGAGAGGAGAAAAAATCAAGGTAATCCTCGATCTATTATATTTGCTAACACATGGCCATGAGGTACTATTGTTTTTTATGAAGTTTATTTACTGTCATTTTGTTGTTGATAAGTTGTGTAAAGGTGCACGAATCTACTAACTTAATTTTTTAAATTTTTTAAACTTACTGTGAGTTTAACAAGCACTGGTACGACAGGAGGCAACCGTACTGCACTCATACCACATCGTGGCGCAAGAAAATGCAAACATTGATTTTTGCTAATGTACACAAAGGCCATAAAGACCTATGGTACGATGGGAGTGGACCATACTATCCGCCCATATCCCCATACCGTATACGCGAGCAAAATATCAAGTTTGGGGTAAACATACTGAGGATATAACGACCAGTAGTATAGGCGCGGGCAACCGTACTGCGTGCCCGTACCGAGTGCGCCGCCGGAAGGGTCCTTCGACCCCAATGTTGGACACTTGGTATGGGCGGGCTCCAGCCGTACCTCCCACCCGTACTATGTACCCGTCCATGACAAGAACCCTAGGATGAGGTAAACCTAAAATCCCAAATCATAATTTTTCTCTTTCTTGTTCCTCCAAACTTCAAACTACCTTCATCGAAACTTCAATTATGTCCATTATTTTTTTGATTCCTCGCACCCAATCGATCTAACGTACTCCCTCCATTTCAAAATATAATATGTTTTAGCTTTGTGAAAGGAGTGTATCTAGACCCCTTTTAGTGTTTAGGTTCACTCCAAACCTAGATGAACCTACACACTAACAGGGGTCTAGATACATTCCTTTCACAAAGCTAAAACATCTTATATTTTGAAATGGAGGGAGTATGTTTCTCCTCTGATCGCCAGCTTATGTACATCAAAACCTTGCTCAATCTTTTGTCATTATCAATCTAGACTTAGGTCTTGTTCTTGGTCTAATCTTTATTATGAGCTTGCTTAGTTTTTTTTGAGGAGTTTCTTTTGTAAGAATTATAGAGGATCACTTATGCTATGTTTCTATTGGATACATTTTTAATTAGCTTTATTTTGTTTTAGATGAATACGAGGATCCGTACACATACAGTGGTTGCGGAACAAGCCGCACCACCCATTGATACGCTAACCCTCGAGTCATTTGGCATCAAGTTCACCAAGGAGTTTCAACTCACTTGTTTCAACCGTCTCAAGCACCGAGATATCAAGTCCAGCAAGTGGGCATATCCTTACATCCTCAACCAACTGGGCATTCTTCATGATTTTGATTTCCTTTGCGGCAATGTTAGTTTGTATCACTTTGTTTTTTAGGATGCCTCCACATATCGCCGCTTGACACTTGAGTTACTTAGTATCTTAAGGCACACGGTGAGTCCATACTACTACTCTAAGGAGCATATGCCAGGAGTTGATTGCATCAACTTCTGCCTTATGAACTGTGAGTATTCCTTGACAGTCGACCAATGGGCTCATCATTTTGTGTTTGCCAAAAACACCACCGACATATGCTTCACCACCTTTGTTCTTGATCCATCACCCTTAGACTACTTTTGTAGAATGAAAATCCGTGGAAACATCCCCAAGGGAAACCAAATTGATCACCCTGCTATTCATTATTTGTTCTATGTTATTGCTAACACTTTGTAGGCATGTGGTGAGTTACTAGATTCGATGAGGAGGATATGATGATCCTCGCAAGAGCTGCTATTCCCAATTGTAATTTGACGCCAAATTTGGGCACCCTTCTATTGTTCTATCTTAATCATCAAGCTCTTCAATCTCGCGGTCCAACATATGTGGAGGAGGATTTATCACCATTCTTACATGTGCAATTCAAGTCAACATAGGTAATATCCAACCATTGGCAGGAGACAACCGTCTCGGTTTCTCTACTCTAAGAGCTTGTGGTATGATTTCTAAATCGAATGGTAGATATTTTCTTGATATACCTAGAGAGGATTACTTGATCCCATCTCTGTTGCCTAATGGTTTGTTCTCTATCGAGGATGGATGTTTGCGTTTTGACGCGTAGGTTGAAGTGAGACTACCCCAACAAGAAGAACCCATGGATGAAGAAGGAGAAGATGAAGAAGTAGAACAAGGAATCAAACAAGATGAGCAACCACCCAACTACACCACCACCTATGATGATATTTATGCTCTCGAAGGAAGCATTTAGAATATGAGCAACCTCTCCATCAACCTTTGAGATGCTACTGCCAATCTCTCAACCCAGTTCACCAATTGGAGCAGCCAATGGAACTTGGGAGATTATCCACCACCACCACAATGAGCAACAATAGGGTTTGCAAAAGCCTAAGCTTGGGGATGTGTCCCCTAGCATTTATATTTGTGTAATGATAAGGTTGTACTTCAGATCCTTATGAGCTTTGAAACACTCATGTTGGTTTGTTCCAACACTTTGCTTTTTCTTTCTTTTTTTGTTCGTTTTTATTTTCTTAGTTCCTTCCTTGGTCGCAAGTTTTTGTATTATTTAATCCCCATCCTCAAAAATACAAAAAGATAAATTTATCCTTTTTTATGGAAGTGGATTTGCAAATTGCCTCTTTGCTTAAATATTATTATGAGAGTGATTTTAACTTGAGTTTTGAAGGAACACATCCCCATAAGGAAGAGAAATATGAAGTCACTCATGAGAGGTATGTCCTATGTCTCCCACTTTAGAAGTTTGAATTATTTATCTTAGCTAGTTGATTTACTAAGATACTATGCTAGTGGGCGTACTTCAAAATAGTTAGAGTAAAGCTTTTTATTCGCATGAGTAATTAGTTGTGGAAGCTTTTGCTCTAGTTTTTGTAGTTAACCGAGTCTTGCCTTGGAAATAATATTGCCAAACAAGTACAGCAAGAAAACTCTCAAATTTATGACTTGTTTGATGAACAATTGTCTTAAGAGTATACCTTTGAAGATACTTAACCCTGTAGATGTTTTGATAGACTTGATGGCACTCTTGAAGGGAGTTGTTTGATTAAAATGAAGTCTAGTGATAATTGTGATTCATGCCAAAGCTAACCTTGTGCATCAAACTATGATACTATTTAAAAAGTTTATATGTACTTGATGCACACCTTTGGATGCCAACAACTCCGTGATACATTGCTAACATATCCATAATTTTTGATGTTCCATGCTTGGTTTTATCTACTTTCTTATGTTTTGTCCACACTTTGGAGACTCTCTATACACTTTCTTGGACTAACCTATTAACAAGAGCCACAGTGCCAGCTACCTGTTTTCTGTTGTTTTTGGTTCCAGGAAATTTAGAAAATGAATATTCTCGAAATTGGACGGGACAAAAGCCAAAGTCAGTTTTTCACCGAGGGACACCCGAAGCCAGAATATGAGACGGAGAGGGGCTAGGGGGCTGCCACACCACCTGGCCGTGTGGCCTAGCCTGGACCGCGCCAGGGGGTGGTCTGGCCGCCCTAGGCACCCCCTCAGCCTCCCCTTTCGCCTATAAGATGCCTCCGATATAGAAACCCTAAGTACCCGATCAAAATTCCACGAAAGAGTCTGTAGCCGCCATCATCTCTATCCCTAAATCGGGAGGGATCTGAAGCTCTTCCCGGCACCCTGCCGGAGAGGGGAATTCACCCTGGAGGCCTTCTTCATCACCATGCAAGCCTCCGGTGTGATGCGTGAGTAGTTCATCCTTGGACCACGGGTCCATGTAGTAGCTAGATGGCTGGTTCCCCTCCTTTGTGCTATCATGTTTAGATCTTGTGAGCTCCGTTCATGATCAAGATCATCTATTTGTAATTCATACATGTTGTGTTTGTGGGGATCCGATGGATATTGAGATGCTATTTCAGATTGATTATTGATTCTATCATGTCTTTGTTATTTGTGATTTTGCATGCTTTCCGTTGTTAGTAGCTATCTTGGCCAAGTAGATGCTAGAAACTCCAAGAGTTAGTATTTATGCTCGACAGTGGGTTCATGCCTCTAGTAATCTGGGGAAGTGACAGAAATCTCTAAGGTACTAGATGTGCTGTTGCTACTAGGGAGAAAACAACAATCCTTTATTCATAGAACAATCATATTGTTTATTTTACACGCAATGCGTAATGCAATTATCCGTTTCTTGCAACTTAATACTAGAGGGGGTTCAGATGATAACCTGAAGGTGGATTATTAGTCATAGATGTAGTTGGATTATGGTCTATGTATAATGTTGTAGTGCCCAATCAAGTCTCAAAGGAGTCAAGATGAGTAGTATATGCATATTGCCTTCTCGATGTTTGTCAATTGCCCCGCTGTAATTTGTTCACCCAACATGTCATCTATCTTAAGGAGAGCCACCACTAGTGAACTATGGACCCCGGTCCTTTCTTTTACCATCAATCTACAATCAACTATTTACTATTTTCTGTTTACTTTCTGCAAACTATTACTTTCTTCCACTCGATACGTTTAATCCTTTGTTTTCAGCAAAACCGGTGAGATTGACAACCTCATCGCAAGTTGGGGGCAAAGTTATGTGGTTGTGTTGTGCAGGTCTCCATGTTGCTGCTGGCACTGGTAGTGCACCCTGCCAAAGTTCAGCTAGCAACACCTTTGAGGTGTTTCCTTGCTACTACTGGATTGATAAACTTGGTTTCATAACTGAGGGAAAACTTGCTGCTGTGCTCATCATACCTTGCTCTTGGGGTTCCCCAATATATTTTGGGCTAAGCAACCGATTTTCTGGCGCCGTTGCCGGGGAGTCAAGGACATCTTCACAAGGGGAGTCTCTCATAACCAATCTGTTTACTTTGTTTTATTTGTTTTTCTTAGTTTATTTCTGCTTTGTTTGCTTGTTTCTTTATCAAAAACACAAAAAAATTAGTTCCTACTATAATTGTTATTTTCATTGGTCTGTTATTGTCCTGCTTTATCATGCTTTCTATCAATGGTTGGTTTCTTTGAAACTGAATCTTATTGGCAAGGTGGGTTCACGGAAGAACAAAAATATTATTATAAGGAACACCGCTTGTCACAAAAAGGGAAATACTTATGGGAACAAATTGATAAATTGTATACCATTGCTATAAACATGTGCTCTACTTATAATGTTACTTATTGCTTTGATAAATCTTGTTGCTGTAGGAGATATAAACACCTCCCTTTTTGATGTGACTATAATGATAACGTTACCATATCTTCTTATGTTAAAGGGAATTATGACTTTTATGATGTGGAACAAATTGAAGAATTTATTGCTTGGAAGGGTGCATTTGAACTTGCTAGTTTGCTTGAAAATACTGATGATTCACCTTATAAATATGAGGTTTATGATATACTTAAATTTTGCTTTGATAATTACAAGGTACAAAATGGCTATATTCTTGAATACATTAATAGATGCTCTCCACCAATGGAAGAGACTAATGCCTTGCAGGAGCCTATGGAAGAAGAAATTGCTGAAACTGGAAGCTCATTTGATGATCAAGAGGAGGAAGAATGGATCTACCCATCCCTACCTTCTAATGAGAGTAACTCTTTACCCCTTACATTATTTGATTGTCCCCCAAGCTTACGAAAGGAGGATGAATGTTATGCTCATGTTATCTGTGATAATCCTTTATTTGTGCCTAACTTCGAAAATATGGTTGTAGAAGTTTTCATGGTACTGAAACACCTCTCTATGTGCTGAAAGTTTTGAAGTTACTCTTGTTTTATCTTCCTATGCCTGTCACTTTGTTCTTTGTGCATTTATTTAAATACAAGATTCCTATGCATATGAAGTGGGTTAGACTTAAATGTGTTTTGAATTTGCTTCTTGATGCTCTCTTTTACTTCAATTCATATTTCTTATGTGAGCATCTTCTCAAACTATCATGCCTAACTTAAAGGCGTTAAAGAAAAGTACTTATTGGGAGATAACCCAAAAGTTTTAGATGAGTCTTGGAAGTTATTACTTCAGTAATAACCGCTCCTTATCCTTTTTATTTGCTTTTTGTGCTTGGAAGAGTAACCTCTAATGAGAGAGAAGTAATGATTGGGAAACTTGCTATCCCGAAACAGATTTCAGTGCTTCACCATAAATATTCGTGTAAAATCTCTGTACGTAGTTTTGAGGCGTGCATTTTTGTGCTTCTAACCTAGGTTGTTATCTAACTTTCGTTAGTTCAACAGTTTTAGATTTGAGCAACAGAAGGTCTTCGAAAAAATTCGTCTTTACCTGCTGGTCTGTTTTGACAGATTTCTGCCATTATTTGCATTTGCTTCTTGTTGGTTCCTTTTTGAGTTTTTTTGGGGAATTGAGATTTTTGAGGGAAGTGCTACAGTAGCTTGTGTTTTAATGGAAGTTTTATTGGTGTTGGAACTGAACCTAAAAGACCTATTATCTTGAGTGCACTAATGTTGCTAATAAAGATTGTGTGAAGTTTTGTATGAAGGAAAATTTCAGGTGTATGAAAGGAATGAGTAATGAGATGAAGGATGGACTAAAGCTCAAGCTTGGGGATGCCACGCGTGTCACCCCAAGAAATATCCAAGAAGTACAAGCGTCAAAGCTTGGGGATGCCCAAGGCATCCCCTTCTTCATCAACAAAAATTCCAGGTTTCTTCCAAACACTTCATTTTTATTGTTTCATGTACAGTTGTATTGTTCTTGGAGCGTCTTCCTTTTCTATTTTGTTTTGGTTTTTCGTTTTCTTTGTTTTCTTAGTTTTCTGAATAAATTGGTTGGACCCCCTCTTTCATACATTGGTTTTCAAATAGTTTGGTTTGGGTTGGAAAAGAGTAGGAAAGTTCATGCTTAAGTGGTAAAGAGAGCTTGTTTTTGACTGTGTCGTATGCTTGATATTGTTTTGGATTTATGCTTAGTATTTGAGATTGCTTAATGTGCCTTTTGTCATGGTGGTGTCACGGCAGATGCTATGGATAGGCTAAAGGTGGGGCCAATATGCGCTAGAGGAATCCAGGGAGGGATAGTGTGGTGATTCCACACACAAATGCTTTGTATTCACCAAGGGCACAAGGTTTACAGATGCTCCTTGAGCTGTATTGGGGAGAGGAGGAAGAAGAATCTCTCTTACTCTCACCACTACCTATCTCTCAATGGACAAATTACTCATGTGCCCGCCAGCCAGCCCCAACTACAGAGGCCCTAGTGCCCCTTATAAAGGGGAGTCTAGGTCTCCAGTTAGGGTATACGTGGAGGCATATTCCTGGGAATATGCCTCTTCCCCAAAATAGCAATCTGACCGGGTCACCTTTTTCCATCATAAGCCATGCAGAGGCTATGTAAGCCTCTGTGGCGCCAGCGTCATCCGACATAGGTTGCGTCACCCTTGTCGGCCACGCCTCGCTGGTCCCTCCCTCTGTTCGCTTCGCTCACGCTCCTGCGCACAGAGGGCACCCTTTGACCAGCGAGATACCTTCCTTCTCTTGCAAGCCTGATATAACCCGGATCATGCCTGGTTAATACGGCCCCGTGGGTACCTGCATACAAGTTACAAAAAGCCTGCCGGCATACGACATACGTCGGCCGGGACACAGTTAGGTGGAGATCCTCCGGTCCGGGTTACTCTGTAAGTCGGCCTGCCTTGAGGTGACTCGTCCAGCATACGCTTTAACCTTGCCGTACCTCGTCTAACTCGGCCTCTATACCCCGGCGTGACCCTACCCGGGGGTATCCCCCCAACATTAGTCCCCGAAGCTGGTGCGGTCTTAGCAACTTCAGCTGCTAAGGCCATGGCAGGTTCAATCTACCGAGCTTTTTTCTCCCTTTTCTGAGTTACCTCATAGATCGGATTTCGTGGCCTAGCTTTCCCTTGGCACATTCCGAGTTATCACTCGTTGGCGGGTCATCCTTCAGTTTTCCGTGTTATCCTTCCTTCTCTCATACACTTCCCCATGTCCTACATGGAGGGTAATCATCATCTTGCCTCATTTTAAGGGCCTGCGCCAGTTACTGCACTTATTGTCAGAGGTTACTACAGCAAACGTCGCGTCGCAGCTGCCTCCTCGTTAACTGCATCACCACGTCGCGTCATGGGATCCCCTGTTTCCTGTGGCCCTTCCTGTGGCTTACCTCTGATTGGCTGATCCGGCAGATACACGACCACACCGTGTGGCCTCGATGCACAGCGCGATCCCACTACCCACTACTGGAGCGTGGTTAAATAGGGGAGGGGCGCGTCCCTTGGTTGTTTTCCCCTTCTCGTGCCCCTTAGCCTCTCTGCTTCTTCTTCCTCCTTGTGACGGCGCCGCCGCCAACGCTTCTGCTCCGCAGCGCCATCGCCGCACCGTGCTTCTTCACACTAGCCTCGCTGCCGCTCCCGCTGCTTCAACGTCACGGGTCCGCGCTAATCCAAGCCTCTGCCCCCACCTCTAATCAGGCCGGTGAGGACCGTGACCTGGAGATGACCGAGGAGGAGCTCGCCATCGTCAAGGAAGAAGAGATGGAGGAGGAGGGCGAAACGCTGGAGCGCGGTGCCTGGGCCGGTTCTTGGGTGTGCCAAGATGACCTGGATTGGCTCTACCGCACCCGCCGCGTCCCCGAGGGCGTGATTTCTCGCCTTGCCTCCGAGGAGCTCGCTCCCTCACCCAATCCAGGTGAGTTTGTCGTCTTCCTGTATCATTTCCAGCGCGGCTTTGGCCTGCCTGTGAGTGATTTCTTCCACGATTTCATCAACATCTACAAACTCCAACCTCACCATCTTCCGACGAATGCCATTACATCCCTTTCTTCCTTCGCCTCCATCATAGAAGGATACGTCGGCCTGTGACCCACCAAAGAGCTCTAGATCCGGTTCTTCGGTCTGCGAAGGAACGTGGTTCTAGATAAGGAGCGTACCCTGGAGGACAAGCACCTGACCCAATGTGGTGCGGCCTCCATCTCACCCCGAAAACTATCTGTCTTCCCCCGAGTCACGGGGCTTGATTCCTGCAAGGGCTAGGCCCGAACCTTCTTTTATGTGAGGAATGGTTCAGATGAGGATCTGATCCGGCTGCGCCCCTTTGCGATGGGTCCTCCTAATCCGGCTCTGTGGGACTGGGTTCCCAAGAAACCAACTGCCCTAGTGAATCAGGTTAATAAGCGGTTCCAGGAGTTGAAGGATCTGGGGCTGCGCAACGAGGATGTGATGATCACATTCGTCTGCAGCCGGATTTCCCCACTACAGAAGCACACACACAAGCTCTGCCACATGAGCTGGCGACTTGACCCCAACCGGACCTCCTCCTTCGAGTTGAACAACACTAAGATCTTCCGTTGGATCAAGGCCATCTTCACGACCGATAAGGACTTCCCCGCTGATTGGGAGTGGGGGTTGGAGCACTACTGCCGGGACAAGCCTCCTCCTGCGGTAAATCTCATTACCTAATCCCTCTCCGAGTTATATTATATGTCGGAGCATGTTGTTTATTTGATCCCTTTGCATTTTACTTTTAGTTGTTTCTTTAGCAGACCCTTGAAGATGGCACCAAGCCTTCCCTCAAATGCGGGAAGGATCGACTTGTCTCAGACGAGGAGGAGCCGGATCAGGAAATGTTCTTGCCTACCCCGGACGCAACCAAGCGACCCTCTGGTAACTTCTCTTCCTTAAGGAATTGGCCTAACGATGAAGATGATTCCGACATTGAGGTGGTGGAGGTATTTGACGCGATACCCATTTCTTACGCATTTCTGGCTTCAGCTAACCCGGTTGGGCAGATCCATGAAGATCTCCCTCTCGCTTCGAGTGAGCCAGCCCCAGCCGCGTCTAAGAAAAGGGTTGCCACGTCAGCTGCTTCTTCCGGGCCTCCCAAGACAACTAAAAGGCGGAAGAAGTCCGCTGACAAGGTCGCCAGCAAACCTCCGACTAAGGCCATAGTTCGGAGAGCTCGCAAGCCCAAGGAGCCTTCGACCTCCGATGAGTGAGTTTCTTTTTCCTAGTACCATTTTCCGCTTCAATTTTCTTTGTCTTCACACCTCTCTCTTTGTTATATAATTCCTTATTCGTTGTTTAATTTGATAGGGCTGCCGTGGAGGTTCCCTAGAGTGGCTCCAGCATTACTTCGCCCCTCCGGCGTTCCCCATCTCCCCCTCGCGACGATAACATGCGCCCACTGAGCCCTATTCAGGAAGGCTCGGTGGCTACACCGGATCTTAGTCCACCTCGTCCAAAGGGGGCAACTTCGGCGTAGGGGGAAGTGGCACGCCCGAGGTAGCTGATGCTCCCAGATCTTCATCGGCTCAGCCGCAACCCGTCACCTCCGAGGTACTAGCAGCAGGAGCAGCACTACCGCCAACACCAGCACCAGCACAAGCACCAGCGCCAGCACCAACAGCAGCACCAGCAGCAACACAAGCACCAGTATCAGCACTAACTTCTTCTGCCTCGTCCGAGTCTTCCAAGACCCGGCGAAAAGACCCCGCTAGCACTAAGGCTGCACCCAAGTCCAAATCTGCAGCTCAAACCTTAGCCTCCCAATAGCAACCCAAGGCTAAGAAAGGTTCTGGCGCCACCAAGGCAACATCCATCAAGGCTGGAAAGTGCATGCTCGCGTCCATGCTGCCGAAGAAAGATGTCTCCTCCGGGTCAGCTAGCAGCAAGCAACTTGCACTGCATACCAGCCCTGTTGCCGCCCAAGTTGCGAGGAGGGAGGCCCACGCCAAAGGCTTGGTCGCACCCCACATGCTTAGTGGAGAGGGCTATCCTCTGGCTCTGATCGAATATGTCAATAACTGGAACAGAGCGGAGTTCGTCAATCCCAACGACGATCTCCCGGAGAAGTTTGGGCCCACCGAATTTAGCACACAAATGAACACAGTAGCCAAGGCTATCAACATTGCTGGCCGAATGATGGAGGTACACTACTTTGTCTCTTACTTAATACGCACAAGTGCTTAGAGACATATCCATTAGTCCCCGAGCCTCCGAGGGAGTAATTTGTTACTCGGCCAGATGCTCCTTAGAGAACTAGCATAGCTCCTTAGTAGCTTAGAATATGCACATACCTATAGCCGGGTTAAGTTCCACTTGATCCAGATTTTGTACACTTCGAATATGCACACACCTAGAGCCAGGTTAAGTTCCACTTCACCCGGATTTTGTACACTTCGAATATGCACACACCTAGAGTCGGGTTAAGTTCCACTTGGCCCGGATTTTGTACAATTTGAATATGCACACACCTAGAGCCGGGTTAAGTTCCACTTGGCCCGGATTTTGTACACTTTGAATATGCACATAGCTGAGCCAACCTTGCTCTTTTCAGGTTACTACCAACCGTCGGAGTGCTGAGTTTCAGCGCCTCTTGGACTCCCACAAGGTGATGCGCTCGAAACATGCTGCTCTTCTTGCTGAATGCGAGAAAAAGGGTAAGTTTTCTCTTCAACTTCTCCCCCCATCTTTCTTTGTCTTTTCCCACCGAACTAATCTGTCATTCGGATTGCTCAGCCGGAGTGGAGGCCGAAAACACTATTATGAGAAAAAACTTGGCCGAGATAAAAGGTAATTCGCTTTGATTACTCAATTTCCGTGCTCTCTCTCCTTTCTCCTGAGCTCGGTAGATATTCATACCTCGGCTCTGCCGGGTCAACAAACCGTTGCAGCATCCCTTGAACATAGTGTGCCCGTGCCTGATATGATGCTGCATTTTCTTGAACAAGCAGGGCAACATCAGGCCGAGCTCAAGAAGAAGGATGACGATCTTGCCAAACTCCGAGCCAAGGATGATGAAGTTGCCAAGCTCAAGGCTGAGATGAAAAAACTCAAAGAGCTCCACAAGGCTGGCCAAGACTTCACCGAAGAGCGAGAACGTCTTAGCCTCCAACTTGCAAAGGATCAAGAATTGTTGAAGGAGGCCGACATCAAGCTTGACTCGGCTAGTGTTGAACTTGAGAAGCTCCGAAAGAGGCGTGATAATTGCACCAAAGAGCTGACTCGGATCCATAGTCATATCTCCCGTAAACTCCTTTCCTTCAGCCGACATGTATTTCTCCGGGTTAAACTTTTTTACTTATTCCACTTGTTTTGTTTTCAGGTAAATTCCTAGAGGGCGATGCCGTTGCATCTACTGCCGTTGCCAAGTTCCGTTGGCAGAGGGGTACCCCCACTGATCCTGGTTCTGAACCCATTCCTTTTGATATCGAGGATCTGATAGTCAGCCTATCCTCCCGGATTGAAATTATGAAGAACTATTGTTCGGGTATCCTGGATTCAGCCATCCGGATCTTCCATGCCCTTTGGCCTGGTGAGGATGTTCCGGAGGGATCCACTGCTCTCATCAACAAGCTGATGGATTGTGAGACCCAGCTCGACCTCTGGAGGGAATCCGCCGCTCGTGTTGGAGCTGATACTGTCCTCCACTTCATGCTCACGTGGTATGAAAAATTAGATCTAAAGATTCTCGAGCGCTTGTGCACCGGGTCCAAATGGTCAAATGATCTGGATTGGGTAGCCCGGTGCAAGGCTTGCGCCCACAACCTCATCCAGTTTGCCTCTATCCATCAATCGAACGAAGGACCAAGCTTCCTCGGCGCCGTTGACGACGAATACGTC
The DNA here is from genome assembly GCA_023614405.1 of Avena insularis. Lineage (NCBI taxonomy): Eukaryota > Viridiplantae > Streptophyta > Magnoliopsida > Poales > Poaceae > Avena > Avena insularis. The sequence continues at coordinate 851,531 of JAJUPC010000099.1, forward strand.
GAAGATGGTTCGGATGAGGAGGAAGAGGACGAAGCCTCAGATCTCGAAGAGAATGAAGATGATGATGAGGCTGAAGCCGGAGTTCCACCCGCTGGCACCGAGTGACCCCCTCCTGCTGCTGCTCCTTGAGCACCAAAAAACACTTTGAAATTTATCAGATCCCCGGTATGCCGGGTGCAGATGTATTAAGCATATTGATTATGTTTTGCCACTAAGTTGTTCTCATCGGATTAATTTGGGCGTAGTCCCCGAGTTTCATTTTCTTGTTCCTACAATTTCATGGCTCTGCTCGCGTCTACCTTGATTCGGGTTTGTGACTTACGAGTCTGAGTTTCAAAAATTGACTTAACAATACTTAGAAACTTTAGGATTAGCTCAGAATAATCCAGCGTAGTAAAAGTAAAGTAAACGTAAGATTAGTCCGAATAACCAATGTCGGCTCGATTATGTTCTTTTCCTTAGTCGTTTTTCGTGTGCTTCGCAATTCTAAACTTGTTCTCTTGTTTGCCATGAAGCTAATTCTTGTTGGACAGCAGCAAGTCAAAGAGTTGAGTTTTTGGTGCTCACACACTACTAATCCGGCTTAGGCCAAAGCAACTTAAGCCAGCCGACATAAAAATAAATAACAAATACAGAAGACAACAAATATTACTAAGGCGGTCCCCGAGTTACTGCTCGAGGTGCCAAGATTTCATTGATAAACTCATTGCCAGCATACATACCGAGATATGATAAACTCGGATACACACGCTTCTTTGTTAATTGTAGAACGGATGAAGTAGAGCTACATTCCATGGACGCTTAGATTCCTCGCCGGACCTGTCCGCCTTGTTCTTCTCCTGTGGTTGTGCATCAATGAGATAATAAGAGTCATTGTGCAATGCTTTGCTCACGATGAATGTCCCTTCCCATGGGGGGGGGGGACTTATGCATGCCAGCAGTATGTTGTACCAGCCGAAGTACCAGGTCACCTTCCCGGAAGACTCGGGGGTTTACTTTCCGGCTATGATAGCGTCGGAGATTTTGCTGATATATGGCGGATCAGGACAATGTCAATTCTCTCGCTTCTTCCAGCAGATCAACATCATTTTTCCGGGCTTCTCGCACTTTGGCTTCTGTGTATTGGGTGACCCTATGCGAATCATGCTCTATGTCGGCCAGTAATACAGCTTCTGCCCCATATACCAGAAAAAATGGCGTATAACCCGTTGATCGATTCGGAGTTGTTCTTAAACTCCACAGTACCGCTGGTAATTCTTCTATCTAGCACCCCACTGATCTTTGCAACGGCTCGATGAGCCGGGGTTTTATCCCGGACAAAAATAATCCGTTGGATCTTTCCACTTGCCTGTTCGATGCGGGGTGGGCTACTGAAGCAACGTCCAGCCGGATCTTCTTATCTCGGCAGAATCACGCAAATGCTCCTTCAGCAAAATTAGTGCCGTTATCTGTTATGATACTGTGAGGATAGCCATATCTCAGGATGATATCTTTGAGGAATGTCACGGATGTAGCTCCATCACATTTTTTTATCGGCTTTACTTCAATCCATTTTGTAAACTTGTCAACCATAACCAAGATATGGGTCATATTTCCTCTCGTCGGCTTAAATGGACCAACCATATCCAAACACCATACAACAAATGGCCAGGTAATTGGTATGGTCTTGAGCTCCGACATTGGCATGTGCGTCTTGGTAGCATACCTGTGACAACCATTGCATTTTCTTACTAGATCTTTGATACATTGCAAATGTATCTATAAATTTTGATGTTCCATGCTTGGTTTTATCTACTTTCTTGTGTTTTGTTCCAACTTTGGAGTACTTTTCATATGATTTCTTGAACTAACCTATTAACAAGATGCCACAGTGCTAGTTGCCTGTTTTCTGCTGTTTTTGGTTCCAGGAAGTCAGAAAATGAATATTCTCGGAATTGGACGGGACAAAAGCACAAGTTACTATTTTCCCAGAAGACTCACAAAGCCATAAGGAGAGTCGGAGAGGGGCCACAAGGTGGCCACACCCCCTTGGTGCGGGCAACCCTAGGCCACGCCAGGGCATGGTGTGGCCCCCCTGGCCGGCCACCGACCTTGCCTCCTTCGCCTATATATTCCCCCCAAGGAAAAAACCCTAAGTGGTCAATCAGAAATCCAATAAAAGTTCCGCAGCACCGCCGCCACCGAAGGGGAGATTCGGGGGATAGAAAGTCTCTATTCCGGCACCCTGCCGGGATGGGGAAGTGCCCCCGGAGCCATCTCCATCGATCTCCACCACCATCTCCATCACCATTGCTGATTCCCATGATGAGGAGGGAGTAGTTCTCTCTCGAGGCTAAGGGTTCTACCGGTAGCTATGTGTTCATCTCTCTCTATGCATGATCATATTGTGATCATGAGCTTGTAATCTATAGATCTACCTTGCTACTCAAGTGCTTTAATAGATCTCTGCTCTCCCCATGTGTGTGAAAGTGACAACGTGCACACCGTGGTGGCACTTAGGCTAGAGATTACAAATACTTCTTATGAGTTATATTTGGAGTTAGATGTCTTTATGAAATTGTGGTGTTTGTTGGACTCATCTAGTGCTCAAGGTGACAGTGTGGGGTTTTCTAGATGGGAAAGGCTTACTTTGAGGTGTGCTGTTATAGCCCTACCATTGATTAGAGTGTCCAACTGGAGAGTAGTTCAGCGTAGTATCATGAAGACAATATATTTATGAGAGAGTGTTCACTAGTGAAAGTATGATCCCTAGTCCTTGTTTCTAAGCACTGAAACACCATTTTCTATTAGATCTGTTACATGTTTGCCTGCTTCCTTCTTTATTTTAGTTTGCCTTTAGTATTTTCCCACATCAACAACATGCCATCAAGCTATTTTCTATCACCGTTACCACTTATAATTATCCATACCACTTGTATTTCACTATCTCTTCATTAACTAGTGCACCTATACACCGACAAGTGTATTGGGTGTGTTGGGGACATGACTTCTTGTATCTTGATTGCAGGGTTGCTTGAGAGGGGATACCTTTGACCACTTCCTTCCTGAGTTCGATAAACCTTGGGTGATCCACTTAAGGGAAAACTTGCTGCTGTTCTACAAACCTCTGCACTTGGAGGCCCAACAACTATCTACAAGAATAGAAGTGCGTAGACATCAAGCTATTTTCTGGCGCCGTTGCCGGGGAGGTGAGGTAAAGGTATTCTCACCGGAGGATTAAAGAAGAAGAACCTCCCATGGCAAACGCCTATTTTCTGGCGCCGTTGCCGGGGAGGTAAGGTAAAAGGTACTCACATCCTCCAGTGTGAGTGCTCGAAGTTATTTCCTTTAGATTCTGCAATTTTGTCTTTTTGTTTCTTGTTTTTACTAGTTAGGCTTAATGGAAAACAACAACAAAATTAGAGAGATTTATAGTATTTATCTTGAGTTAGGACATGAAGTGTTTGAAGAGAAAATTAAAAAACCTATGGAACTTTATTTTCATGCTAATAGCAAAGTTATTAGTATGAATTCTTTGAACACCATTATTGCTAATGCTATGGAAAAGTCTAAGCTTGGGGAAGTTGGTTTTGATGAGCATGATATTTTTAGTCCCCCAAGCATGGAGAAGAAAATTTACTTTGATGATACTATGCCTCCAATATATGATGATTACAATGATGAATATGTTATTTTCAGTCCACCTACTATTGAGGAGAACATTAATTATGATTACAATATGCCTCCTATATTTGATGATTATGGTGATGAGAATAATAATGATAGCTATTTTGTTGATTTTGCTCCCACTACAATTAATAAGAATGACTATTCTTATGTGGAGAGTAATAATTACTATATGCATGTGGCTCATGATAAGAATGTTTTATGTTATAGTTATATTGTTAATTTCATTCATGATGCTACTGAAATTTATTATGAGAGTGGGAAACATGGTTTTATGCATCCCCTTCTTCATCAATAAAAATCTCAGGTTTCTTCCAAACGCTTCATTTTTATTGTTTAATGCACAGTTGTGTTGTTCTTGGAGCGTCTTCTTTTTCATTTTTGTTTTGGTTTTTTGTTTGCTTAGTTTGCTTAGTTTGCTGAATAAATTGGTTGGACCCCCTCTTTCATACATTGGTTTGCAAATAGTTTGGTTTGGTTTGGAAAAGAGTAGGAAAGTTCATGCTTATGTGGTAAAAAGAGCTCGTTTTCTACTGTGGCCTATGCTCTGTCATGCCATGCTTGATATTGTTTTAGCTTTATGCTTAGTATTCTTTGTTGTAGCATGACTTGCTATAAACAATTGAGATTGCTTAATGTGCTTTGGATGAATCATGCGTTGTTTTAGCATAGTATAGTGGTATTCTCCTTTGATGCTTTATTTGGGTTGACTTGGCACATGATCACACCATGTTATGACTATCTCAAGTCACCATAAGCCTTTATGATCCTTTAGTTTTCAACTTGTAGTATCACTTTATGCTTTGATCAATGAAGTTTTGTCGCTCTGCATGATTATGGCCATTATTGCTCCCTTAGTTTGTCGCTCCTAGTCTTTTGCTAGCCTCCGCAACCAAGTATGAGTTCCACTCATGGATCCAACTCCCTAAACCAAGTTATTCCGAAGAGTCCACCATACCTACCTACTAGCTTATGTTATTCCAAGTATATTCATGCTTTTGTTTATCTTCCAATTTAAACTTGTTATGAGAAAACTAGTGATTAAAGCTCTCACGAACTTGATGGCACACTTTACTTTTCTTGCCCTTAATAAACTTGAACCATTGTGTCGTCTATGTTGTATATGCTTGCACTTATTTGTTGGGAATTAGTAGAACCATGCTTTCATGGGGAACGCTTTCAACATTTCACTTGGTACTTGTACCTAGTTGATATCATGCTCTTTTGTATATGGATGTCGTTGGTGTGAAATGAAAGGGGAGCTTGTAAGTCCATGGAGTTATGTATATGTGTTAGAGAAACGCCTGGGTCGCTGGTCTAATCCATGCTGACATGGTGGAAACCTGCAGCGTAACCATAATGAGCTGTCTATGAAGCATTCTTCTTATAAAAAAGGAGTCCTATACTGAGAAAAAAGAAAAAAAGAGATTATGAAATGAGGAAAGAGAGAAAAAAGCACCATATTCCATGGTAAATAAGAAGATTGCTGAGATGCTCGTTGTCTGCTTGCCTTGTCATTTTGATATGGGGATTCTTCCGTATCATCGGTCAAGGGGTACCCCGTTGGCGGTTCTCTATGATACACATGTACTTACGATGACAAGAACTTACCGGTGACTAAACTTGAGTAGCATGAGGAGCGACCCTCGTATACAAGGGACATGAGATTTCTGACTTATACTTCGTCAAGCATGTACACCATAGTTTGTTCACTTTAACCTTAATCACTTCAAGATGCTTATGATAGGGGAAAAGAGAGCTGAAAGCTATAAGTACCATAATTTTTGGAAGCTCTTTATGAGACTTGAATCCCTACTTCCTTTTATGAAGGCCTTTCTTCCACCATTATATTGAGTCTCCACCTTCTACCTTTATGCACCTACTTTGAGAGCATAGTGGCCATTCTTAGTTCTATGTGCATTGTCCCGAGACTAGTTGATTGATGCATAACTTGATATTGCTTGTTTTAAACTATTTGTATCTAGTCACTCTTATGAACTTTGAAGGTGTCCTATGCATTTATATATGCTACTCTATGAGGGACAAGCTGAATGCCACTATGCTATGTTTTCTTTATGTGAAACAAACAAACGTCTTGCAAAGCATTGTTATTCATGAATCTTTTGTTTGTGCCTTTTCATGTTGCATCATAGTTTCTTTGTCTTATTGCTAGAACTTTGTGTTTCATGTTATGATTGAAGTACTATGATTCCAGCTTTGAATGTTTTACAAATACTTTGATCAAGTTTATGATGGTGCATGTCACCTCAAAAATTATTCTTTCTTTTTATTACTTACCTACTCGAGGACGAGCAGGAGTTAAGCTTGGGGATGTTGATACATTGCAAATGTATCTATAATTTTTGATGTTCCATGCTTGGTTTTATCTACTTTCTTGTGTTTTATTCCAACTTTGGAGTACTTTTCATATGATTTCTTGGACTAACCTATTAACAAGATGCCACGATTACGGTTGCTGTTTTGCTGTTTTTGGTTCCAGGAAGTCAGAAAATGAATATTCGCGGAATTGGACGGGACAAAAGCCAAAGTTACTATTTTCCCGGAAGACTCACGGAGCCAGAAGGAGAGTCGGAGAGGGGCCACAGGGTGGACACACCCCCCTTGGCACGGCAACCCTAGGCCGCGCCAGGGCATGGTGTGGGCCCCCTGGCTGGCCATCGACCTTGCCTCCTTTGCCTATATATTCCCCCCGAGGCAAAAACCCTAAGAGGTCAATCAGAAATCCATGAAAAGTTCCGCAGCGCCGCCACCACCGAAGGGGAGATTCGGGGGACAGAAAGTCTCTGTTCCGGCACTTTGCTAGGACGGGGAAGTGCCCCCGGAGCCATCTCCATCGATCTCCATCACCATTACTGATTCCCATGATGAGGAGGGAGTAGTTCTCTCTCGAGGCTAAGGGTTCTACCGGTAGCTATCTGTTCATCTCTCTCTCTATGCATGATCATATTGTGATCATGAGCTTGTAATCTATAGATCTACCTTGCTACTCAAGTGCTTTAATAGATCTCTGCTCTCCCCATATGTGTGAAAGTGACAGTGTGCACACAATGGTGGCACTTAGGCTAGAGATTACAAATACTTGTTGTGAGTTATATTTGGAGTTGGATGTCTTTATGAAATTGTGGTGTTTGTTGGACTCATCTAGTGCTCAAGGTGACAGTGTGGGGTTTTCTAGATGGGAAAGGCTTACTTTGAGGTGTGCTGTTATAGCCCTACCATTGATTAGAGTGTCCAACCGGAGAGTAGTTCAGCGTAGTATCATGAAGACAATATATTTATGAGAGAGTGTTCACTAGTGAAAGTATGATCCCTAGTCCTTGTTTCTAAGCACTGAAACACCATTTTCTATTAGATCTGTTACATGTTTGCCTGCTTCCTTCTTTATTTTAGTTTGCCTTTAGTATTTTCCCACATCAACAACATGCCATCAAGCTATTTTCTATCACCGTTACCACTTATAATTATCCATACCACTTGTATTTCACTATCTCTTCGCCGAACTAGTGCACCTATACACCTGACAAGTGTATTGGGTGTGTTGGGGACACAAGCGACTTCTTGTATCTTGATTGCAGGGTTGCTTGAGAGGGGATACCTTTGACCACTTCCTTCCTGAGTTCGATAAACCTTGGGTGATCCACTTAAGGGAAAATTTGCTGCTGTTCTACAAACCTCTGCACTTGGAGGCCCAACAACTGTCTACAAGAATAGAAGTGCGTAGACATCAATCTTCTGCTTGTTCCAAGGCACTTGGCCAGTAGAATCCATGCCGGAAAGCTTTTGCCACTAAGGCCCTGGACGAGGCGTGATGCCCAGATTCCCCTTGATGTATATCTCGGAGGATGTCAAGCCCTTATTCCGGGTCAACACATCGTTGCAGGACATTCGTGCCACTTCTATTGTATAGCTCGGCATTGATAATCATGTATGCCTTTGCGCACCTCTGAATTTGCCTTGAAAGAACTTCTTCATCGGGCAAGGATCCATCTTTCAGGAACTAGAATATGGGCAGTGCCCAAGCTGGTATAGCTCGCACCGGAAACACCTCCTCGTCAATTTCCATCTAATCCACCGACATAATCTCTGGCGGGTCAAGCTGCGCATTCCTTGGGTTCTGCGAAGCAGTCCTCGGGTTTCCTGAACCACTTCCCACATCAATGTCCATGGGCACAGCTTCCGACTCCGGATTTGCCGGGATATAGGTTGACTCGTATTCTGGAGATGGCCTGATAGACGGCTTTCTGAGGTGCTCTAGTGCTACACCCGGTGGAATCACTTGTCCGGTTGATCCGAGTTTCGACAGTACGTCGGCAGCCTCGTTTTCCAGCCAGGGTACATGGTGAACTCGCATCCCTCAAAGTATCCTGATATCTTCTTCACATGAAATCTATATAATGCCATGTTTGCATCCAAAGCATCCCATTGCCCTGAGACTTGTTGAACTACCAGATCCGAGTCACCAAAGCACTGGATCCGACGTATTCTAATTTCTTTTGCCACTTTGAGCCCATGCACCAGTGCTTCATATTCCGCAACATTGTTTGATGCTACGAAGTGGATCTGCAGCACGTACTTTAGCTGGTCTTTCTTTGGAGAGGTGAGCACAACTCCGGCGCCTAACCCGGTTTTCGTTTTTGATCTGTCAAAATGCATTCTCCAGTAGTTCGGATTTGGCAATGGTGGCTCATACTGCATCTCGGCCCAATCCATGAAAAAGTCGGCCATAGCCTGAGACTTGATCGCATCTCTCCTATCGAATTGTGGAGCATAAGGGGCTAGCTCAATTGCCCATTTTGCGATTCGGCCGCTTGCATCCTTATTGCTCATTATCTCAGATATGGGTGCTTCACATATCACTTTGATGGGGTGGTCTTAAAAATAGTGCTTCAGCTTCTTTGCTGCCATATACACACCATATGCCATCTTCTGATAGTGAGGATAGTTTTGTTTTGACACTGATAATACTTCACTCAGGTAATAGACTGGCCTTTGCACCGACTTACCCTCTTCGTCGCGCTCTACCACTATTACTGCACTTACAACTCGGTTGGTTGCGGCTATGTAGAGCAACATTGGCTCTTTTGATAGTGGAGAGGCTAATACTGGTGTAGTGGCTAACATTTTCTTTAACTGGATGAAGGCTTCATTGTCCTGCGGCATCCATACCAACTTGTCCGACTTTTTCATTAGTTGATAGAGAGGCAATGCCTTTTCTCCTAGCCGACATACAAACCGACTTAAGGATGCCAGGCAACCCGTGAACTTCTGGACATCGTTAAGACACTTCAGCAATTCCATTCGCTCTATGGCTCGGATTTTAGTTGGGTTAGCTTCGATACCTCGGCTGGAGACAAGAAATCCGAGTAATGTTCCAGCCGGGACACCGAAGGTACACTTCTCCGGGTTAAGCTTCATTCGGAACCTCCTTAGGTTCGCAAATGTTTGCCTGATATCATCAAGGAGCGTTTTGCTTTCCTTGGTTTTTATAACCACATTGTCCACATACACTTGCACATTTCGACCAATTTGGTCGTGTAAACATTTTTGCATACATCTTTGGTACGCTGCCCCTGCATTACGTAAACCGAAAGGCATGGTGCGATAACAATAAGCCCCGTCCGCGGTAATAAACGCAATCTTTATTTGATCATTCGGGTTCAGAGGTATCTGGTGGAAACCAGAATATGTATGAATGACAACAGTTCACACCCAGCAGTAGAATCTATGACCTGATCTATCCTTAGCAGTGGGAATGGATCTTTTGGGCACGCCTTATTCAGGTTCGTGTAATCGATGCACATACGCCATACCACTGCCACATTCGGATCATCTTTCTTCTTCTCCACAAGCACGGATTAGATAACCAATCCGGATAAAGCGCTTCCATGATGAACCCGGCTGCAAGGAGCCGAGCTATCTCATCTCCAATGACTTTTCTCCTGTCTTCGGCGAAGCGGTGGAGAGGTTGCTTCACCGGCTTTGCTCCGGGTCTCACATTCAAAGAGTGCTCGGCCAACTCCCTCGAAACACCTTACAGGTCCTGTGTGGACCAAGCAAAGATATCCTGATTCTCACGGAGGAAGCTGACGAGCTCGCTTTCCTATTTGTCAGTTAACCCGGCACCAATTGTTACGGTGCGCTCTGGGAACAGATCATCAATAGGTACGTTCTTTGTATCCTTTGTTACTTGAAATGAGACACTTCCATGCGGGTTACTCAGCACCGGCATACACTGCTGTGCGGACTGAGCCAATGCCGCTACTTCCTGGATCTTTCTCTTTTCTTGTGCAATCACGAGTGATTCGGCCAGGTTAGACCCAGCTGGCGTGCACTCAATGGAACGTCGGAAATCCCCGGCTATGGTAATTAATCCATTTGGCCCAGGCAACTTCATCTTCAGGTAACTGATGTGAGTACTTGCCATGAATTTGTTTAGGGCTAGCTTGCCGAGTAACGCGTGATATGCGCTTTCTAAGTTCACAACCTCAAACTCCAAATTCTCAATTCGGCAGTTATCCCTTGTGCCGAATAACATGTAAACCCGGACTTTGCCAATGGGTTCACATGAAATACCTGGCACAATGCCATGGAAAGTTGTTCTTGTGGTTTGGAGCATGTTCTCCGAGATACCCAACTTGCGCATTGTATCCACGTACATAATATTGATGCTGCTTCCATTGTCAATCAGCACCTTAGAGAACCTCACATTGATATTTGGCCCGACGAACATTGGGTCCAGCACTAATGCATATGAACCAGGACTCGGCATGAGCCTGGGATTGTCTTTGATACTCTAGGTAATTTCCTGATCCGACCAAGGTATGTACCTCGTCACTGCCGGCATAACCGCATTCACTTCCATATGTCGGTGTTGCAAGCTCTTTCTATCCGTTTCCTCCGTGGTAAACACACAGTAGCTCTGGTGATGCTCTTTGTACTCATTTCTCCCATCATTGCCGGGGTACCTTTGATCTGGCTGATGCTGGTTTTCCACCTGATGCACTGCATCCCTTCTCTCATGATTCTCATACCTCGGCGGAGGTGGTGGTAACATTAACTGTTGCGTGTTTACTCTGGAGAGCAACTGCTACCGAGGTAACTCCTACCGAGGTTGATCGTTCCGAGGTGCCTGAGCATTCCCCGAGCCACTTTGCTCTATCTTCCTCATCCACTCACATTGTCGGGTTGTATGACCCGCCGGGTTACTCGGATTCGGCGTGTGAAATTTGCACGGCTCATCCAGCATTGCCTCATACGTATACCTCGGCCGATCTTTCTTTTCTTGCCACTGTCTCTTTTGCTCGGGCGTCCAAGTTTTCTTGCCATCATTTCTTGGAGTCCACTATTTCCCTCCAGTTTTCTGACGCTGATTACTCTCTGCACCGGGTTGATCTTGATTTACAGCAGCAACTTGTTGCGAACTATACTTGTAATCCGGTCTATCATCTCTTCTCTTACCCCGGTAATCATTTCGTCGGGATGATCCAGGTCCATCTCGCTAGTAGTACTCCTCATTTGACTCGTTTGGCATAAGCCGGGGTTGAGTCGGATCACCCAAAGCATACGAATCAGCAATCCGGATTGTCTCTGCCAGCGTAGTTGGCATATCCCTTTGTAACATTTGCCATAGCATGCTTGCATATCTACACCCTTGTGCAAACCAAGCTATGGCTTGAGACTCAATCACACCTTCACATGAGTTTCTCACGTTGCACCAATGGTTAGAACTCCGGTGCATTCATTTGGTCTCTGCTTGCACATTGCCAGGGTCTGTGGCCTATTCGGCATATGAGACATGCTCGAGAAGTTACTGACGAACATTTCTTCAAAATCCAGCCAGCAGTTGATACTACCGGGTGGTAAATTGTTTAGCCATACCCTCGCTAGCCCCTCCAGCATCTGAGGTACGTATCTCACTGCCCATCTCAAATTTCCTGTCGCAATTTTCACTGCCGTTGCGTAGTTGATCAACCAATCCTCCGGCTTGGTGCTGCCGTCATATGTTTTCGTACCTCTAGGTAACTGGAAGTTGGGTATCGGAGGCTCTTTCATGATCCGGGGCCCAAAGCACGATGGACCCGGAGGACCTTGCCCCTCAATTTGCTCTGACCTATAGAGCCGATCTAGTTTTAACCTGGCGTCATCAGGCATCAAGTTCCTACTTCCCAACCTTGACCCTATCACATGATGATCCGGCCTATTCTATCCTGCGTTCACCATTTCTGAATCACCGTTGTTGTATCTGTCTTGCTCTTGTTGAGCGCAATTTTTCCGCATACCTTGGCCGGCATTCTGCGCTTGCCGAGGTACACTCCGCAGCTGCTGTTGCCGAGGTAGGTTTTGTCCTGCACCCGCCGAGTTACGATATCTGGCATTGCCGTTTTCAGCACTTCTCTGACCGGCATTGCCTTGGTCACGGTTACCTCGGCCAGCTTCACCTCGGCCGACACTTTGTCGATCCTCATTTCCCTGTATTGCTTTTCCTTTCCCTGACCTTGCCGGGTCATACGGGACTATCTGTTTGTTTCTCCTCGCCGAGGTTACCACTTCCTCTCTTCTAGGGCCATCATGAGGTGATGATGCAGCCCCAGCGGATTTCTCCGGGTTTCCCACTGCCGAATAAACGACCTTGGAAGCCCCAGCACTTGCCGGGTTAGCCCTGAGCAACTCCTCATTCTATTTGTTAGTGATCCGAACTAACTCATTGACCCTCTCTTGTTGTCTTTGAAGGAAATATGCCCTGAGAGGCAATAATTAAGTTGTTATTATGTATTCCTTATATATGATAGATGTTTATTTTGCATGCTAAAATTGTATTGATCGGAAACATCAATACATGTGTGTTTAATAAACAAAAAGGATTCCTAGTTATGCCTCTCTTATAGACTAGCTTGTTGATTAACAAGATGATCAAGGTTTCCTGATCATGGACATTAGATGTTGTTAATAACAAGGTCACACCATTGGTGGAATGATGTGATGAACATTCATCCAAAGTATAACATTACGATCAAGTCATTATATTTATATTGCTATAACATCATATGAAGTAATCTTTATCCTTAGACCATGAGATCATGTTAATTGCTAACACCTGAAGAGTATCTTGATAACACCAAACGTGACACCGTAACAGGGTGACTATAAAGATGGGTTCAGTGCTACGAAGGTGTTATGTTGAGGCTCATGGATCAAGAGTGGAATTTGTCAATCCCGATGACGGATAGATATACTCTGGGCCCTCTCGGTGATATCATATTGAGATAGCTTGCAAGCAAGTGATGTGATCACTAGAATGTTATATCACGGGAACAAGAAAAGAGTGCATGTCGGTAACGAGATCAAACTAGGTATTTGGATACCGATGATCGAATCTCGGACATGTATTATATCATGAGACAAAGGGATTAAATTACAAGCGTTAAAGGTTCTCACGATCACAGAAGTCATCGTTGAATATGTAGGAGTCAGTATGGATCTCTAGGTCCCGCTTCTGACTATTGATCTGAGAGGAGTCTCAATCATGTCTGCATTATTCGCGAACCGTAGGGTGACACACTTAAGAGTTACCGGACACCATTTTGGAGCACATATGTTTCAGATGAAAGAATTGCAAAGCGTAGGAATTGTTTTGATAGAAACCGGGAATTGTTTCGGGTGAAATTGCAGAAAGTGGTTCTGCATGTGATATTGAAATATTGCAAGGGGCTATATGTGAATGTTTGTTAATTAAAGTACTTAACAAAATTCTGAATAAATTTAATAAAAGAGTTTTATTAAATGAGAGAGCATTAAACTTGGAGAATTTTAATGCATTTAAAGTAGGGACTTTAAAGGGAAATGTGAAGAGGCATTTTAATGTGGAGGGGTTACCACCACATGAATGGGGGAGGTGAGGGGTCACCCCCATGCACCAGCCATGGAGAGAGGGGGTACCCCCCTCCTCCTATAAAAGGCCACCCTCTTCCTCCTTCTTCTTCACACCTCCTCGTGAAGGATCTCTCTCCCCCTCTAGAATTATTCCCCCATGGTCTCGGATTAGCGAGATACATGTTTCCGGTGGCATTTCGTCTGGAAGGAATTGCTGCTTCCGCTGGATCGCTGGAGCGAGGAGGTCGAGGTTGTCCGGTGGCTTGAACGTGTGTGCGAGTACGGATGCGCTGCTGAGTTGCGGCGCTCGGACTTCCTCACGATCTTGAGATCGGCAAGTGTACGACTACATCAACCACGAGTTCCTACTCGTTAAGAAAACTCGTTGTCTTCGAGGGTAAGTTCTCGTTGGATGTATGTCCACCCGTTGGTTTGTACCTAGTAGATAGATCTTGGCGTGTAGTTCTCATCGTAGGAAATTTTTTGTTTTCTATGCTGCGGACCCAACAGTGGTATCCGAGCCTGATCTATGCGTAGGTGCTTAGCACGGGTAGTACACATATGTTTATATGTGGGTGATGATGATCATGTTATTGCATCTTCTATGTATTTTGGATATTGGTGGCATAGTGGGATGAAGCGGCCCGGACCAACCTTACATGTCATTGTACATGAGACCGGTTCCACGACTAACATGCAACTTGTTTTGCATAAGTGGCTGGCAGGTGTCTGTCTCTCCTACTATAGTCAATATCTGATCTACAATGAGTTGCTAATAACTTGGTTATCCTCGTTGTGGTTCATGTTCGTAGATGAGAACGGTTCTATCTCTGAAAGCCCTAAGCCACGTAAAACTTGCAATTGATAAATTAGAGGCGTCTAGTTTAGATCGTTGCTGGGCTAGTGTATTGATATGATATTGTTGTAAGTAGATGTATGATAGATACTCTTACAACACATTCAACGTGTAAGTTCCATAGACCTTGGCCTTACACACAAAGGAATGATAGAGATCATACCACGATGCAAATGATAGAGATCAAATGCATGGACCATATCACCTCACTTTACACATTAGATGTTAGCATCTTATACTGCTAGTTTGGCGCTTTTTTGTAGCATTGTAAGATGATACCTCATTTAAATATCAAGATAAAATGTGTTCTTCCTTGAGTATGCACCGTTCTATGGATCATGTTTCGAGACATCACGTGATGATCGGGTGTACTCGACTCTATGCTTTCATACAACGGGTGTATGACAGTTTTACACACGCGAGTACTAAGGTTCTTACTTGGCGAGCCTAGCATGTACAGACATGGCCTCGGAACACGGATCGAAAGGTTAAGCATGAGTCATATATTTGGTATGATGCCCATATAGATGCTCGCCTTTGAAGCTACACCGACTCACGTGATGATCGGACTTGGTGTAGTGGATTTGGTTCATGTAATCACCAAAAGGACACGAGGGATGTCGTTTTTGAGTGGGAGTTCATTAGTAATTTGGATTAGTTGAACTCAATCTATCATAAACTTAGTCTAAATATATTTTACAAATTCTGTTGTAGATGGCACTACCTGCTTTTAATTTCAATGTGTTCATGGAGAAAGAGAAGCTTGCTGCGAATGGTAGCAACTTCACCAACTTGGCTATGAATTTGAGGATTCTCCTCACTGCTGGACAAAAGCAATATGTGATAGAGGCGCCGCTAGGCCCCCCACCAGCTCCTGATGCCCTTGACGAGGAAAAGAACGTCTATATAACTCATCAGGAGGACCACAACTTAGTTCATTGCGGCATACTGTATGGGTTAGAGCCAGAACTTCGAAAACGTTTCGAAAATGGCAATGCCTTTGATACCATGGGAGAATTGAAAATGATTTTCGATACCCATGTTGTCGTAGAGAGTTATAATGCTTCTGAAAAGTTCTTTAGCTACATGATGGAAGAGAACAGCTCCGTTAGTGAGCACGTACTCAAAATGTCTGGGTACGCCGATAAGCTTGTGTCCTTGGGAATAACGATTCCCATTGACTTAGGCATACATCATGTTCTCCAATCTCTGCCACCTAGCTACAAGAGCTTCGTGATGAACTATAATATGCAGGGCATGAAGAAGTCTCTTCTCGAGCTTCTGTCAATGCTTAAGACTGCAGAAGTGGAGATTAGGAAAGAACATCAAGTGTTGATGATCAATAAGACCACCGGTTTCAAGAAGGACAAGAAAGGCAAGCACAAGGGAAAGAAGGGTGGCAAATCTGTTGCTGCACCTGAAAAGAAACCCCGAGCTGGCCCTAAGTCTGACACCGAGTGCTACTATTGCAAGGGGACTGGTCGTTGGAAGCGCAACTGCCCCAAGTATTTGGCGGACAATAAGTCCGGCAAGGCAAAAAAAGGTATATATGATATACATGTTATTGATGTGTACTTGACTAGTACTCGCAGCACCTGGGTATTTGATACGGGATCGGTTGCTAATATATGTAACTCGATTCAGAGGCTGCGGAACAAGCAACAACTAGCAAGGGATGAGGTCACAATGCGGGTCATCAATGGATCAAGAGTTGATGTGATCGCCATCGGTACGCTGCCTCTCCATATGCCATCGGGATTAGTTATAAACCTGAATAATTGTTATTTGGTGCCTGCACTTAGCATGAAAATTGTATCCGGATCGTGTTTGATGCAAAGTGGTTATTCGTTTAAATCTGAAAACAATGGTTGTTCGATTTATATGGATAATATCTTTTATGGTCATGCACCTATGTTGAATGGTTTATTTCTGATGGATCTCGATAGTAATATTACGCACATTCATAATGTTAATGCTAAAAAGATTAAACTTGATGATGATATATCTGCATATATGTGGCACTGCCGTCTAGGTCATATTGGCGTTAAACGCATGAAGAAACTCCATTCTGATGGACTTTTGGAATCACTTGATTTTGAATCATTTGATACATGTGAGCCATGCCTTATGGGCAAGATGACTAGAACGCCATTTTCCGGTTCAATGGAACGGGCGACAGTTGGAAATCATACATACTGATGTGTGTGGACCAATGAGTGTGTCGGCGCCAGGTGGATATCGTTATTTTGTTACTTTCACGGATGATTTGAGTAGATACGGGTATATCTATTTGATGAAACACAAGTCTGAAACTTTTGAAAAGTTCAAGGAATTTCAGAATGAAGTGGAAAATCATCGTAATAGAAAGATCAAATTTCTGATCGTGACCGTGGAGGAGAGTATCTAAGTTACGAGTTTAGCACACACATGAAAGAGTGTGGAATAGTTTCACAACTCACGCCTGCCGGAACACCACAACGTAATGGTGTGTCGGAACGTCGTAATCGTACCTTATTGGATATGGTTCGATCTATGATGTCTCTGATTGACTTGCCACTGTCATTTTGGGGTTACGCACTATAAATAGCTGCATTCACTTTAAATCGGGCACCATCTAAATCCATTGAAATGACACCATATGAATTATGGTTTGGAAACAAACCTAAGCTGTCATTTCTTAAAGTTTGGGGATGCGATGTTTATGTGAAGAAACTTCAGCCGGATAAACTCGAACCCAAAGCGACAAAATGCGTCTTCATAGGATACCCTAAGAAAACGATTGGGTATACCTTCTATCACAGATCTGAGGGAAAGGTTTTTGTTGCCAAGAATGGATCCTTTCTTGAGAAGGATTTTCTCGCGAAAGGTGTGAGTAGTCGGAAGGTAGAACTCGAAGAGGTTATTGAACCTTCTCTTCATGAAATGGCGAGTAGCGCAGCACCGGAAGTTGTTAAGGAGTTGACTTCACCTAATGAAGAGAGAGCTAATGATATTGATCATGAAACTCCGAAAGAGGACACTACCGAACCTCGCAGGTCAAGCAGGACACGTGCAACTCTTGAACTGTATGGCAATCCTATTGTGAATTTCATGGTTGATGAAATGGATGACCCTGTGACGTATGAAGAAGCGATGATGAGCCCAGATTCCAACAAATGGCTAGAAGCCATGAAATCCGAAATGGAATCCATGTACGAGAACCAAGTTTGGACCTTGGTGGACTTACCTCACGATCGAAAGGTCGTTGAGAATAAATGGATTTTCAAAAGAAAAACTGATGCTGATGGTAACGTGACCATCTATAAGGCTCGACTTGTTGCAAAGGGGTTTCGACAAATTCAAGGAGTTGACTATGATGAGACATTCTCTCATGTAGCGATGCTTAAGTTGGTTAGGATTATGTTAGCAATTGCTGCATATTTCGATTATGAAATATGGCAGATGGATGTCAAAACTGTGTTCCTCAATGGTAATATTGAAGAAGAGTTGTATATGATACAACCTAAGGGTTTTGTCGATCCTAAGGATGCTAATAAGGTATGCAAACTTCAGCGATCCATCTATGGACTGAAGCAAGCATCCCGGAGTTGGAATCTCCGCTTTGATGAGGTGATCAAAGAGTTTGGATTTGTCCAAACTTTTGGAGAGGCTTGTATTTACAAGAAAGTGAGTGGGAGCCATGTGGCATTTCTGATATTATATGTGGATGACATATTATTGATTGGAAATGATATAGAACTTTTAAACAGTGTTAAAAAATTTCTAAACTGCAAATTTTCGATGAAAGACCTTGGTGAAGCGTCATATATATTAGGCATTAAAATCTATAGAGATAGATCAAGGCGCCTAATTGGGCTATTGCAGAGTACATACCTTGATAAGATATTAAAGAAGTTTAATATGGACGGAAGTAAGAAGGGGTTCTTACCTATGTTGCAAGGAAAGACATTGAGTAAGACTCAAAGTCCGGCTACGGCGGAAGAAAGAGAGATGATGGATAAGATCCCCTATGCATTGGCCATAGGATCTATTATGTATGGCATGCTATGTACAAGACTGGATGTGGCACATGCTATTAGTTTGACTAGTAGGTACCAATCTGATCCAGGTTCGAAACACTGGATAGTGGTCAAGAACATCCTCAAGTACTTGAGAAGAACTAGAGATATGTTTCTTATATACGGAGGTGAAGAAGAGCTAGTCGCTAAGTGTTATGTTGATGCTAGCTTTGACACCGATCCGGATGACTCTAAGTCTCAATCCGGATACATATTTCTCTTGAACGGAGCAACAGTTAGTTGGAGGAGTTCCAAAGAACCTGTGGTGGCTGGATCAACGACGGAGGCAGAATATGTTGCTGCTTCAGAAGCGGCACAGGAAGCGGTTTGGATGAAAGAGTTCATTACGGAACTAGGTGTGGTTCCTAGTGCATTGGACCCAATGGTGATCTATTGTGACAACAATGGAGCCATAGCCAACGCAAAGGAACCGAGGTCTCACAAGCGCCGGTTTTACTCCATCTGTGAGCATGTCAAGGATGGAGATATAAAGATTTGTAAAGTACACACGGACCTAAATGTAGTAGATCCGTTGACTAAATCTCTCCCTAGGGCAAAACATGATCAACACTAAAACTCCATGGGTGTTAGATTTATCACTATGTGAACTAGATTATTGTCTCTAGTGCAAGTGGGAGACTGAAGGAAATATGCCCTAAGAGGCAATAATAAAGTTGTTATTATGTATTCCTTATATATGATAGATGTTTATTTTGCATGCTAGAATTGTATTGATCGGAAAAATCAATACATGTGTGTTTAATAAACAAAAAGGGTTCCTAGTTATGCCTCTCTTATAAACTAGCTTGTTGATTAACAAGATGATCAAGGTTTCCTGATCATGGACATTGGATGTTGTTAATAACAAGGTCACACCATTGGTGGAATGATGTGATGAACATTCATCCGAAGTATAGCATTACGATCAAGTCATTATGTTTATATTGCTATAACATCATATGAAGTAATCTTTATCCTTACACCATGAGATCATGTTAATTGCTAACACCTGAAGAGTATCTTGATAACATCAAACGTCACATCGTAACAGGATGACTATAAAGATGGTTTCAGTGCTACGAAGGTGTTATGTTGAGGCTCATGGATCAAGAGTGGAATTTGTCAATCCCGATGATGGATAGATATACTCTGGGCCCTCTCGGTGATATCACATTGAGATAGCTTGCAAGCAAGTGATGTGATCACTAGAATGTTATATCACGGGAACGAGAAAAGAGTGCATGTCGGTAACGAGATCAAACTAGGTATTTGGATACCGATGATCGAATCTCGGACATGTATTATATCATGTGACAAAGGGATTTAGTTACAAGCGTTAAAGGTTCTCACGATCACAGAAGTCATCGTTGAATATGCAGGAGTCAGTATGGATCTCCAAGTCCCGCTTCTGACTATTGATCTGAGAGGAGTCTCAATCATGTCTGCATTATTCGCGAACCATAGGGTGACACACTTAAGAGTTACCGGACACCATTTTGGAGCACATATGTTTCAGATGAAAGAATTGCAAAGCGCAGGAATTGTTTCGATAGAAACCAGAAATTGTTTCAGGTGAAATTGCAGAAAGTGATTCTGCATGTGATATTGAAATATTGCAAGGGGCTATATGTGAATGTTTGTTAATTAAAGTAATTAAAAAAATTCTGAATAAATTTAATAAAAGAGTTTTATTAAATGAGAGAGCATTAAACTTGGAGAATTTTAATGCATTTAAAGTAGGGACTTTAAAGGGGAATGTGAAGAGCCATTTTAATGTGGAGGGGTTACCACCACATGAATGGGGGAGGTGAGGGGTCACCCCCCCATGCGCCGTCCATGGAGAGAGGGGGTACCCCCTCCTCCTATAAAAGGCCACCCTCTTCCTCCTTCTTCCTCACACCTCCTCGTGAAGGATCTCTCTCCCCCTCTAGAATTATTCGCCCATGGTCTCGGATTAGCGAGATACATGTTCCCAGTGGCATTTCGTTTGGAAGGAGTTGCTGCTTCCGCTGGATCGCTGGAGCGAGGAGGTGGAGGTTGTCCGATGGCTTGAACGTGTGTGCGAGTACGGATGCGCTGCTGAGTTGCGGCGCTCGGACTTCCTCACGATCTTGAGATTGGCAAGTGTACGACTACATCAACCACGAGTTCCTACTCGTTAACAAAACTCGTTGTCTTCGAGGGTAAGTTCTCGTTGGATGTATGTCCACCCGTTTCTTTGTACCTAGTAGATAGATCTTGGCGTGTAGTTCTCATCGTAGGAAATTTTTTGTTTTCTATACTGCAGACCCAACAGTCTTTGTCGGGCTTCACCCGTCAAACCTTCTAACTCGGATGCAGCCGCATCCGCTGCTCTGAGGTTCTTTGCCGGGGTGCTATACTTCGGCAACCCCACGGACAAAGGGTTCTCTGATTCCTCAACTCTAGTATCTCCCTCTTTGTTCATCTCACTGATGAGGTTCCTCCCTTTTACTTTTACAACATCTACCTTATTTGCTCTTGCGTACTCACGTAGCGTCATGTTCAATGACTGCTGAGCCGCGGCTACCTTTTTCGCACCCTCTAATATTTTCTGCCTAGTTTCCTCTAAATCGGCCTGTTCCTGAGCTAGATCTACCACAGGTGCTATGGGGCTTGCCAAGCTATCTATTGCCTGCTGCAGCACATTCTCTGGCCTCTCTAGCGGGGGACCTCTACTTTTCCTAGGCGCCTTGGGTGTTACCTCCGGATCTAGTGTCAGGTCTTTGCTCGAGCCAGTGTCAGGCGTTGTCATCATTACCTCAGCTCGGTCAGGGGAGCGAGTGATACGCGCAGCATGAGCCGCGCTAAGGGGTGGCTCGCCTCCCTCGACGACGTGCCACGGGTGAACGCAAGACACATTGACGCCAACGTAGATCCTGTGGGCGCCAAGCTTGACGAAGAGGCCATTGAACGATGGAGGTCGCTTGCCAAAGCAACCAGCATTGTCGCTGACGTAGTCCAGCGCTCCAAAGCGCTGAACGAGCCTAGAGACGATGCGCTCGTCGTTGCCGATGATGCTTCCCGTCCGAATCTTCACTCCTTCTAGCGCCGCTAGCCCCATGGTGGGCGCCAATTGTCATGGTGGTGTCACGACAGATGCCATGGATAGTCTAAAGGTGGGGCCATTATGCGCTAGAGGAATCTAGGGAGGGATAGTGTGGTGATTCCACACACAGATGCTTTGTATTCACCAAGTGCACAAGGTTTACAGATGCTCCTTGAGCTGTATTGGGGAGAGGAGGAAGAAGAAGCTCTCTTACTCTCACCACTACCTATCTCTCAATGAAAATATTACTCATGTGCGCGCCAGCCAGACCCAACTATAGAGGCCCTAGTGCCCCTTATAAAGGGGAGGCTAAGTCTCCAGTTAGGGCATACATGACCCTACCCGGGGGTATCCCCCCAACACCTTTGAAGAATCATGCGTTGTTTGATGACCCACAAGTATAGGGGGTGTATCGCAGTATTTTCGATAAGTAAGAGTGTCGAACCCAACAAGGAGCAGAAGGTGCTGGCTAGTGGTATGGATCAGGAATTCTCTGCAAATACTTAGCAAACGGATTTTTAGGGGTTTTCGATAAGGCAAGTAAACAAAGTACGAGTAAATAAAAGACAGTAGGAATAAATGCAGCAAGTGGCCCAATCCTTTATGCAGCAAAGGACAAGCCGGTTGTATTACTTAAGATGACCAAACGTTCTCGAGGACACATGGAAGGCTCAAGTGCTTTCGCTTCATATAGTTGATTAATCTTCTTTAGCTTGCTAAGTGTTGTGTGGGTGAACCTGTGCTAATGTACCGCCCCATCCAAGACTAATACATACTTGTGATTATACCCCTTGCAAACATCCGTAAGTACAAGAAAGTAATTAAGGTAGAAACCTAACCACAGCTTTAAACTCTAAGACCCTTACGTCCCTTGTGTAATGGTTTCCTAACGGGGGTTCAGGTTTCTGTCACTCCGGCAAACCCTACGATTAGTAGCCAAATACACAATGCATTCCCCTAGGCCCATATAGGTGAAGTGTCATGTAGTCGTCGTTCACATGACACCACTAGAAGAAGTACACCACAACTTAAATAACAATCTATTGAATCTTTCTCAACACAACTCCACTACTAACAACAAGACTTCTCCCATGTCCTCAAGAACAAAACAAACTACTCATAAGACATCATATGGATCATGATCAGAGATGGAATAATGATCTATAACAATCTGAACATAAACAATAATTCAATGGTTCACTCAATAGCATCAACTACAAAGAGTAATCAACACCGGGATAGTTTCCCCTATGAACTAATGCAAGATTCAACGCAATTGTTACAGCAATATGGAGATGGTGATGAGGGTGCTGATGGTGATGGTGGTGGTGATGATGATGATGATGAAGTCCAGCTTGATGGTGGTGTTGATGGCGACGATCTCCCCTCTCCGGGAAGGAATTCCCCCGGCAAAAATCTGTCTGCTAGAGAGATCTTTCTCTCTCGGTGTTTTCTGCCCCGCAGAGGCGGCAGAATCTTTCTGTGGTCGCTCCCCGAGTCTTAGGGTTTCGGGAGGATGACATACGCCAAAGGAGAGAGGCTGGAATGGGCCAGGGTGGCTACACCACCTTCAGGCGCGGCCTAGGCCTGCCCGCGCCATGGGGTGGTGTGGGCCCCCTGTGGCCCACCTCCACTCCATCTTCTGGCATCATTAGTCATCTAGGAAAATAGGATTTTCCGTATATTTTCCCGGATTTTCTGATCTTCGCGAATTTTGCGTCCAAACAACACCTTTTCCATCAGAATCCTGACTGCAGCGTTCCATGCACCAAAAGTCATCAACCATGCAAAAATATATGAAATAACATAAGTATCACCTCTCAATATGAAATATATCAATGAATAATAGTGAATTAAGACATAGAATAGTGATGCAAAATGGACGTATCAACTCCCCCCAAGCTTAGACTTCGCTTGTCCCCAAGGGAAACTGAGCTCAATAAACATGACCTCAGGTTTATGGAGTGAAGAGTCGATAAAAGAATACGGACAAGAAGCATCACATTCATCAAATACATCGATCATAATAGAAGACAACTCACTATTATGCAATTCAACTTGCAATGAGTAAAGGAAACACAATAAAGATACATAAAGTGAATCATAATTGGTAATGGCAAACTTAGCTCTTGGTCGAAGAATAGTTGATAATATGCTAGAGTTCACAAATAGCTGGTTTTTCAATGAAAGCTTTCAAAGTAGTAAACATCAGGATAAGAGCAATGTGCAAAACAAGGAACATAAGACATGATTGAATAAATCAACATATGAATGAATGAAACACATCAACTCAAAATACTTGTTGAGATAGAAGGGAGTAGGTTTACTGACTCAACTACAAAGTAAAAGAAAGGGC
The DNA here is from genome assembly GCA_023614405.1 of Avena insularis. Lineage (NCBI taxonomy): Eukaryota > Viridiplantae > Streptophyta > Magnoliopsida > Poales > Poaceae > Avena > Avena insularis. The sequence continues at coordinate 875,425 of JAJUPC010000099.1, forward strand.
CCTTCGTAGAGGGAAGCAGGGATTGCAAGTCTCATAAAGAGCTCCCAAAAATTATGATACTTACTATCTTTCAGCTCTCATTGCCCCTATCATAGGCATCTTTAGGTGATTAAGGTTAAAGTGACACAACTAAGAGGATATGCTTGACAAGTTATAAGTTGAAATCTCATGCCCCTTACTTATGAGTACCGATCCTCATGCTCCTCAACTTTAGTCACGAGCAAGCTCTTTTCATTGTAAATACATGTGTATCATTGAGAACCGCCAACGGGGTACCCCTTGCACATGACACAGGAGCTATCCCATAATCAAAATGACAAGGCAAGCAGACAGTGAGCATCTCAACGATCTTTTTATTTGCTATTTGCATAGGTTTTTATTGAGGATGCTTCATAGAATGCTCACTATAGTTATGCTGCAAGTTTCCACCATGATTAGGCATGGCTTAAGCTAGCGGCCCAGGCGTTTCTCTAACACACATATAAACTCCATGATCTTACAAGTTCCACTTTTATTTCACACCGCCAGGATCCATAAGCAAAAGAACATGATATCAACTAGGTACAAGTACCAATGAAGTGTTGAAAGCCGTCCCCATGATGCATGGTTCTGCTAACTTCAACTCATAAAGCGCAAGCATATACGCAACAAAGAAGGACCCAATGGTTCAAGTTTATTAAATGCAAGAAAGTAAAGTGTGCCATCAAGTTCGTGAGAGCTTTAATCACTAATTTTCACATAACAAGTTTAGTTTGGGAGGTAGATAAAACAAGAATTTCCTTGGAATAGCAATAATGCTACTAGGTAGGTATGGTGGACACAAATGGCAAAGGTTTTGGTTTAAAGGAGGTGGATGCATGAGAAGAATACCCTCTCAGTACAGGTTTTTGGCTAGCAAGGCTGGGTAGCAAGTATAAGAGTTGAAGGAAACAAACAAACATACAAGTGATAAAGACAAACATGCAATCTTCCTTGGAAGCACAAAAGATCTTAACTAGAGAATACCAGACTTATGAGCAAATCAAGAAAGAAAGATGATGACATTATTTTACTCTAGAGTACCTTTATCTTTTTCTTTCAACTCTCAAAAAGGTGTTGCTACTGACCGAGCCGGGTTTGCCAAAACCAACATAATTAACTCAATGATCCCAAAGTGCTACCAATACTAACAACAAGATCAATCATATAACCACGAATTGAAAACTAATATAAGCTATGCAAAAGAGTGAATGATAGAACTTCTCATTAATATTCCATAACGGAAACTCACACCAAGGCATACATATCTAACGAGAGAGGGGACACTTCCATAATGCAAACCATCCTACATAATAACTCCTCTATTCATGATATGACTCTACTAATAAGGTAAAAAGATAGAAGATAGTGATGTGATACCGCGGCACTCCCCCAAGCTTGGAACAAACCAAGGGGATGCCAAACCTGATGACGAGTTGCTCCTTCGGTGGTGGTGGTATCCTCTCGATGAGCTCTCTGATAAGTTTCCCCAAATCCTCAATCTCAAAGGTGAGATTACGAATAAGCTGCGAGTTTTGCTCAATGCGGCTCATGATCATGTCGGGTTGAGAATTCCAGCTCTTGCTATTCTTTCCCCACTCTTCCTCCTTGAGGTCTTCTTTTCCTGCATGGCTCGAACGAGGCAAATCCCAATTGGAGGGTAATTTCTCCTTGGGCATATTCTGGTATTGATGCTCATGGATAAGGGTATGGAACAGATTCCTAGTGCGTGGAGGAAGTGACCATGGAGCAAAACTGTGATGAGGAGCTTTCCCCCCAGTCTGCATCTGTGTCGTCCTTTTGACCTTGGCAGGTTTCACCACTCCAATGCTTGCAATGGTAGTGCCAGCATGCGGATGTTGGCCTTGCTCCTCTTCACCTTCACTCTTGATCTCCTTCTCCTTCCCGGGGTCTTGGAGGTCTTCCTCCATAGGCTCCTTCCCTTTATCCTTGGCGGACACCATTGTGCTTCTAAGCTTTCAAAGAGTATGTCCTGATAGAAATAGATCGAAACAAGAACATGATGAAAACATGATATACGAACCTCGGGGGATTCGGGGGGTTATATATTACAAAGTTTCATATCAAAAGGAAGGTACTGGGAGAAATCGAGTCGAAGGCGGAGTCCGGGGTGGACTCACCACCTGGTGGCGCGGACAGGGGTGGGCCCGCGCCACAGGGTGGTGTGAGCCACCCTGGCTCCATTTCCGTCCCTTTTTCGCTTCGTAGCTTTCCTTATTGACTGAAAACTGAAAAAATATAGTTGGATTGTATTTTCGCAGAACTTTTCTTACCAGAACTGTTACCTATTTGAAAACAGACTCCGCAGGTCTCTGAATTTGGTATCTAGTAGATCCTTCTGGAGTCATTACTTGAATAGCATCAATATCTTCATCTTCACATACTTATTACTTGAATCATAAAACCCTTCTCTTCCTTATTACACCATTGTCTCCACTTCCTGGAAATTTCTTTCACACAAAACTTCACACAGTTCTCATTAGCAACATTAGTATACGTGAAGTGATAAAACCTTTTGAGTCCAACTTCAACTGAAAACCAACAAAACATAAGCTACCGTAGCAACTCCTTCCGAAAACCCAAAAAGAATTCAAAAAGGAAATCGAATAAAGAAGAAAATGCAAGACTAGCTAAATCTGTTAAAACAGGCCAGCAGGTAATGATCAATTTTTTCGAAAATCTTGTGTTGCTCAAATCAAAAAGTGCAAAACTAACGAAAGTTAAATAACAACCTGGGGCAGAAGCACAAAACATTAAAGCTCAATCCGACATATAGAGATCTCTCACGAATTTTTACGGTGAAGCACAAAAATCTGTTTTGGGACAGCAACTTGCCTAAATCTTACTTCTCTCTCATTAGAGGTTGATCTTGACACAAAAACCAAAAAAACGGATAAGGAGCGGTTATTACCGAAGTAATAACTTCCAAGACTCAAAGAAACAAAAACAAACTAAAAGCAAAAACAAATTGGGTTGTCTCCCATAAAGCTCTTTCTTCATAGCCATTAAGATGGGCATGATAAATTTGAAGACGCTATCATAGGGATATGAATTGAAGTGAAAGAGAGCATAAGAAGCAAAACACACACACACATTTAAGTCTAACCCACTTCCTATGCAAGGGAATTTTGTAAACAAACAAGTTGTTGAAACCAGAGGCTACTCGCATAAGAAGGCAAAAGAAGTGCAACATAAAAACTTCCAGCATAAAACGAGGAAACTTGATATTATTGAGATGCATAAGAACACTTTTCCCTCTCTCATAGTAACTTTCAGTATCATGCATAAACTTAACAATACAGCTATCACACGGACTATCATAGCAATGATCACTTATTCTAACAGAAAACACGGGAATACTAGCTCTCATAACACTACTTTGTGAAACAATATTAGAGGTATCCTTACAAAGGATAGGATGTCCCTCTTTTTCATACTTGGTGACAAAGTCTTTCACATTTGCTATTATAGGTTCATCAACCATTTGTTTATCAAGTTCAATAGCTTTACTCATACTTTCATTAACCATACTAGCTATCATAGAATGTTCCTTTACCTTAACTGGGAAAGGCATTTTCTCAAATGTAAAGTTCAGGTAAAACATGATTAGCAGTATAAACTTCAGTATTTCTTGAAGGAACACTCTTAGCAATATATTTATAAGGTTCATGATACTTATTCCACTTCTTTTTAGGCACTTCAATATAGGAAGCAAAAGCCTTAAAATAAGAAGCAACAGCTTGAGAGTCTAGACCATAAGCATTTTTAATATTTTGAAAGTCATCAGTTCCCATAAAAGATTCAGTGCATTCATAATCATAATTTATACCCGACTTTCTACCTTTGTCATTCTCCCAAGCTCCAGCATTGTCTTGAATACGGTCCAGAAGATCCCATTTAGCTTCTTCTTCCATGCAAGTGAATGATCTAGCGCAAGAAGCATCCAATAAATCTTTATCATGTACAGGGAGCCTTGCATAAAAGTTATTAATAATAATGTTGTTGGGGAGCTCATGAATGGGACATTTGAGCATTAGTAACTTCAATCTCCCCCAAGCTTGAGCTATACTCTCTCCATCAAGAGGCCAAAAGTTGTATATTTCATTCCGATCTTTATGAATCTCACTAGGAGGATAAAACTTTGAATAAAAGAGAGGCACTATTTCCTCCCATTCCAGAGCTTGACCATTCTTCAGCAGCTTATACCATTCCTCAGCTCTTCCTTTCAGTGATAATGAGAATAATTTCTTCTTAACTTGATCTGTAGTAATACCTGCACACTTGAACAACCCGCATAATTCGTGTATAAAGAGTAAATGATCACCGGGATGGATAGTTCCATCCCCAACATAGTAGTTATCCATAACACGATCAATAATTCTTGTAGGTATTTTGAAAACATCATTCTCAGCAGATGGTGGCTTATCTACTACCTTAGCAGTGGTAGTAGCATTACCAAATAAGAAACTCAGCGAATTATCCATAACGAAAATAAAGCAACTAGCAGAAGTAAACAATACTCACAGTAGAAGTTTCCTTTACCAGTTACACTCTCCAATAGCGCTTCACTCCCCGGAAACGGCGCCAGAAAATAGTCTTGATGACCCACAAGTATAGGGGGTGTATCGCAGTATTTTTGATAAGTAAGAGTGTCGAACCCAACGAGGAGCGTATGGCTAGTGGTATGGATCAGGAATTCTCTGCAAATACTTAGCAAACGAATTTTTAGGGGTTTTCGATAAGGCAAGTAAACAAAGTACGAGTAAATAAAAGACAGTAGGAATAAATGCAGCAAGTGGCCCAATCCTTTATGCAGCAAAGGACAAGCCGGTTGTATTACTTAAGATGATCAAACGTTCTCGAGGACACATGGGAAGACTGTCAAGTGCTTTCGCTTCATATAGTTGATTAATCTTCTTTAGCTTGCTAAGTGTTGTGTGGGTGAACCTGTGCTAATGTACCGCCCCATCCAAGACTAATACATACTTGTGATTATACCCCTTGCAAACATCTGTAAGTACAAGAAAGTAATTAAGGTAGAAACCTAACCACAACTTTAAACTATAAGACCCTTACATCCCTTGTGCAATGGTTTCCTAACGGGGGTTCAGGTTTCTGTCACTCCGGCAACCCCTACGATTAGTAGCCAAATACACAATGCATTCCCCTAGGCCCATATAGGTGAAGTGTCATGTAGTCGACGTTCACATGACACCACTAGAAGAAGTACACCACAACTTAAATAATAATCTATTGAATCTTTTTCAACACAACTCCACTACTAACAACAAGACTTCTCCCATGTCCTCAAGAACAAAACGAACTACTCACAAGACATCATATGGATCATGATCAGAGATGGAATAATGATGTATAACAATCTGAACATAAACAATAATTCAATGGTTCACTCAATAGCATCAACTACAAAGAGTAATCAACATCGGGAAAAGTTTCCCCTACGAACTAATGCAAGATTCAACGCAATTGTTACAGCAATATGGAGATGGTGATGAGGGTGCTAATGGTGATTATGGTGGTGATGATGATGATGATGATCCCGATGAAGTCCAACTTGATGGTGGTGTTGATGGCGATGATCTCCCCTCTCCGGGAAGGAATTCCCCTGACAGAAATCTGTCTGCCAGAGAGATCTTTCTCTCTCGGTGTTTTCCGCCCCGCAGAGGCAGCGGAATCTTTCTATGGTCGCTCCCCGAGTCTTAGGGTTTCGGGAGGATGATATACGCCAGAGGGGAGAGGCTAGAGTGGGCCAGGGTGGCCACACCACCTCCAGGCGCGGCCTAGGCCTGCCCGCGCCATGGGGTGGTGTGGGCCCCCTGTGGCCCACCTCCACTCCATCTTCTGGCATCATTAGTCTTCTAGAAAAATAGGATTTTCCGTATATTTTCCTGGATTTTTTGATCTTCGCGAATTTTGCCTCCAAGCAGCACCTTTTCCATCAGAATCCTGACTGCAGCGGTCCATGCTCCAAAAGTCATCAACCATGCAAAAATAGATGAAATAACATAAGTATCACTTCTCAATATGAAAAATATCAATGAATAATAGTGAATTAAGACATAGAATAGTGATGCAAAATGGACGTATCATTGTTTTAGCATATTAAACCATAGTATTGTGGTATTCTCATTTGATGCTTTATTTGGGTTGACTTGGCACATGCTCACACCATGTTATGACTATCCCAAGTCACCATAGCCTTTATGATCCTTTAGTTTTCAACTTGTAGTATCACTTTATACTTTGATTAATGATGTTTTGTCGCTCTACATGATTACGGCCATTATTGCTCTCTTAGTTGGTCGCTCCCAGTCTTTTGCTAGCCTCCATAACCAAGTATGAGTTCCACTCATGCATCCAACTCCTAAAACCAAGTTATTCCAAAGATTCCACCATACCTACCTATTAGCAATTGATATTCCAAGTATATTCATGTTTTTATCTACCTTACGAATTAAACTGGTTATGAGAAAACTAGTGATTAAAGCTCTCACGAACTTCATGGCACACTTTACTTTTCTTGCCCTTAATAAACTTGAACCACTATGTCGTATATGTTGTATATGCTTGCACCTATATGTTGGGGATTAGCAGAACCATGCTGTCATGGGGATTGCACTTGTACTTTGTACCTAGTTGATATCATGCTCTTTTGTCTATGGATGTCGTCGGTGTGAAATGAAAGGGACCTTGTAAGTCCATGGAGTTATGTATGTGTGTTAGAGAAACACATGTGCCGCTAGTCTAATCAATGATGTCATGGTGGAAACCTGCAGCGTAACCATAATGAGCTGTCTATGAAGCATTCTTCTTATAAAAAAGAGTCGGATATTGAGAAAAAATAGAAAAAGGAAAAAAAAGAGATATGAGAAAAGAGGAAAGAGAGAAAAAAGCACCATTTTCCCATGGTAAATAAGAAGATTGGTGAGATGCTCGTTGTCTTCTTGCCTTGTCATTTTGATATGGGGATTCTTCCGTATCATCGGGCAAGGGGTACCCCATTGGAGGTTCTCTATGATACACATGTACTTACTATGACAAGAACTTACCGGTAACTAAACTTGAGTAGCATGAGGAGCGGCCCTCGTATTCAAGGGACATGAGATTTCCAACTTATACTTCGTCAAGCATATACACCATAGTTTGTTCACTTTAACCTTAATCACTTCAAGATGCTTATGATAGGGGCAATGAGAGCTGAAAGCTAAAAAGTACCATAATTTTTAGAAGCTCTTTATGAGACTTGAATCCCTACTTCCTTCTATGAAGGCCTTTCTTTTTTACTTTTATGTTGAGTCTCCACCTTCTATCTTTATGCACCTACTTTGAGAGCATAGTGGCCATTCTTAGTTCTATGTGCATTGTCCCAAGACTTGTTGATTGATGCATGGCTTTGATATTGCTTGTTTTAAACTATTTGTATCTAGTCACTCTTATGAACTTTGAAGGTTTCATATGCATTTATGTTTGCTATACTATGAGGGACAAGATGAATGCCACTATGCTATGTTTTCTTTTTGTGAAACAAACAAACATCTTGCAAAGCATTGTTATTCATGAATCTTTTGTTTGTGCCTTTTCGTGTTGCAAGATAGTTGCTATGTCTTATTGTTAGAACTTTATCTTTCATGTTATGATTGAAGTATTATGATCCCAACTATCAATGTTTACAAATACTTTGATCAAGTTTATGATGGTGCATGTCACCTCAAAAATTATTATTTCTTTTTATCACTTACCTACTCGAGGACGAGCAGGAGTTAAGCTTGGGGATGTTGATACGTTGCTAACGTATCCATAGATTTTGATGTTCCAGGCTTGGTTTTATCTACTTTCTTATGTTTTGTCCACACTTTGGAGTACTTTCTATACACTTTCTTGGACTAACCTATTAACAAGAGCCACAGTGCCAACTGCTTGTTTTCTGCTGTTTTTGGTTCCAGGAAAGTCAGAAAATGAATATTCTCAGAATTGGACGGGACAAAAGCCAAAGTCAGTTTTTCACCGAGGGACACCCGGAGCCAGAATACGAGACGGAGAGGGGCCAGGGGGCGCCACACCAACTGGCCGCGTGGCCCAGCCTGGCCCGTGCCAATGGGTGGTCTGGCCGCCCTAGGCACCCCCTCGACCTCTCCTTTCGCCTATAAGATGCCTCCGATACAGGTACCCGATCAAAATTCCATGAAAGAGTCTATAGCCTCCGTCATCTCCATCCCTATATCGGAGGGATCTGAAGCTCTTCCCGGCACCCTGCCAGAGAGGGGAATTCACCCTGGAGGCCTTCTTCATCACCATGTAATCCTCCGGTGTGATGCATGAGTAGTTCATCCTTGGACTACGGGTCCATGTAGTAGCTAGATGGCTGGTTCTCCTCCTTTGTGCTATCATGTTTAGATCTTGTGAGCTCCGTTCATGATCAAGATCATCTATTTGTAATTCATACATGTTGTGTTTGCAGGGATCCGATGGATATTGAGATGCTATTTCAGACTGATTATTGATTCTATCATGTCTTTGTTATTTGTGATCTTGCATGCTTTCCGTTGTTAGTAGCTATCTTGGCCAAGTAGATGCTAGTAACTCCAAGAGTTAGTATTTATGCTCGATAGTGGGTTCATGCCTCTAGTAATCTGGGGAAGTGACAGAAATCTCTAAGGTACTAGATGTGTTGTTGCTACTAGGGAGAAAACAACAATCCTTTGTTCATAGAACAATCATATTGTTTACTTTACATGCAATGCGTAATGCAATTATCTGTTGCTTGCAACTTAATACTAGAGGGGGTTCGGATGATAACCTGAAGGTGGATTATTAGTCATAGATGCAGTTGGATTACGGTCTATGTATAATGTTGTAATGCCCAATCATGTCTCAAAGGAGTCAAGATGAGTAGTATATGCATATTGCTTTCTCGATGTTTGTCAATTGTCCCGCTGTAATTTGTTCACCCAACATGTCATCTATCTTAAGGAGAGCCACCACTAGTGAACTATGGACCCCGGTCCTTTCTTTTACCATCAATCTACAATCAATTGTTTACTGTTTTATGTTTACTTTATGCAAACTATTACTTTCTTCCACTTGATACGTTTAATCCTTTGTTTTCAACAAAACCGGTGAGATTGACAACCTCATCGCAAGTTGGGGGCAAAGTTCTGTGGTTGTGTTGTGCAGGTCTCCACATTGCTGCTGGCACCGGTAGTGCGCCCTGCCAAAGTTTAGCTAGCAACACCTTTGAGGTGTTTCCTTGCTCCTACTTGATTGATAACCTTGGTTTCATAATTGAGGGAAAAATTGCTGATGTGCTCATCATACCTTCCTCTTGGGGTTCCCCAACGGGCTCGATATATTTTGGGCTAAGCACTCCGCTAGCCTACGAACGATCAATGGTACAACCCCTGACTTCGTCTATGAGTTGACGACATGGGTGGCACTTGTCACCGTTATGGGCAAAAGTATTGGTACTCTTGAAGGCTATGCAAAACATTTGTTAAAATAATCACTCAATGATTCTTGAAGAAAAATAAAGATCCACACAAAACTGTCTTTGGCATGGTCTCGTTACTACTCTATGAGTTTTATTGAAAGAAAATGATTGGAATAGTAGTGTTTTGATAGTCTTGATTTACTTATGTGGGTGTCAATAAGATACTTCAATGTTATGCTACTTAGGACATGATCTCTCTCATTTACTTTTGCTATTATGAAATATTCAAGTGTTCCTTGGCAAGTTGAGAGTTAACCAGAGGAATTGGATTGATTGTTACACTTATAGTTATTCATACTTATATTAAATTCTACTTTGAATGTTTTGAGTTATCAAAGCTTGTATGGTATTATTATCATCTCTCTACCTTCGATGACCTTTTCAAATGGAAGAAGTGTTGGACGCATATGACTACCAACTATAAGTGAATTCATACTCTCGGTATTTTTGTTTAACGCTGAGTTCTTTATGGTTTTGTTGTTTTCTTACTCGACTACCATCAAGGTTTGAGTTTTGGGGAAGTTGATGGCTGTGAAAATAGCCATCTTTCTCCATATTTAAACTTTGTTTTTAGTTAAGTAATTGACCAAGAATCTCTATAGCCTTGCTACTAATGACTAATTATTGCAAAGATGTGCAACCCATTATTTTGAATTGTGTTGTGCAGGAAAGCATGCTTTTAAGGCGAAATTAGGACCCATAAATGAAGATTTTGAGGAAGTCCACATGACCAAGTTCTCAGATTGCATCACAACACCACCAAAGGAGATCCACCACCATAGTTCATCCTCTCCACCCTTCATCCTCTCCATAGCCATAGCCATTAGCTTGTACTTGAGATCTCCTTAAGATTCAGCGACCATTGTAAGAATATTTGATTTCAATCTAAGTATTTTGCAAATGCTCTCTATCCTTGATCTTATTGTTATGGGTGAGTAGTCCTCACGGGCTGCGGGTTGGGGTGAAACCTGGCAGCGATTATATGCATCTAATCCATGGGGTACTGTGTATTGATTGAATAGATATTTGTATCTTTGTTTTCTTTGTCTCTTGTATCGATCTATGGAATTTTAGGTACCCAAGATCCCATAGATCGATAAAGTCTTGAGGTGAGTTACTTGGTTAGCGGCACTCTCGTAGGAAACCTAGTGACAGAAAGGGGAGTACGGTCTTTGTTTAGCGATCCATTTGGGAACATCAGCAACATCACTTTTTAAGGCTTTGATCTGTGTTTTCACTTAATAATTTTTGTAAGCCCAGTGCTTTGCGGTTAGAATGGTTGGATCGAAATACTATTGCTATTCCTGTGGCTCGCATGGGATCTAGTATATCGGTATGTGTTGCCCTTAAATTTTATCTTTGTTAAATCATTACACATGAATATGCGTATTACTATCTTTATCCCATATGATGTGCAGCTGCAGGTGAATCTTCAACCCTGGCCTATCTCCATCCATTGAAATAACCCACATTCTAAAGTAAACTAGAAAGGTTCGGTGAACGAAGGTAAAATGTAAAAACAAGTCTTGTAGATGTGCCTTATTATTTTCCTTTTAGCATTGTTTCCAAGGATTCGATTAAACCTATGTATAGAAGGGGAAAAGATACTATATTGCATCCATAAATCTAGATCGAAGGTATCAGTCGTGCTGTTAGATCCATGGCCAAGGGATGTTGGGTCAGCATCCCTGGAATGATGGTAGAATAGGTGCTCTAATTCGGTAAATTTGTCGATGTTTGTGGTGTTGTAGTCGATGCTGGTTCTACCAGAGTTGGCGATTTGGCGGTGTGGTCTGTGTTGTTGGGTCACACCCGTAGCAAGGACGAGAAATAAAATTTTCTCTGGCTAGACTCTTACGAGACACCCCAAGAACCGACTAAGGGAGATGGCCATAGAACGTTACCCCTAGATGCGTAGATGCAAAAATCGAGGAAGCCCATCGGTGTAGTGAAGTGCTTGTTCCTCATCAACTACTCCAACTCTTGTGAACATGGCCTATCCTGGGACCTTTCATCCAGCTCTGGTTAGATTTACCACCTCCGAGCGCCTCATATGCTACACCTCTGCAAGCTCATACACATGCAAGGTGGAGCAGCAATTGGTGAGATGCTAGCCTTAGTTCCGCCGCCACGGAACAATAAGGTGGGAGTCAAGACAAAGTCATAACCTTGAAAAATAGATTGGATGTATGTCCACCACCTCCCACCTTCCTTTACATAGGAATTAGGTGAGGGTACCCGACACCTTGTGTCCCTAAGTATACAAACCTAACCCTAGTATAAGTGCGTCCAACCCATTGACACTTGTCTCTATCTGGATAAGTCCAACTTGTCGGCTTGTGTTAGTCGAATCACCATCCTCCTAGACCCAATCTCTTAGTGTGCAACCCTGCAGGCTTATGGTAAGCCGGACATAGCCCGGTGAGCTCTCACATCACCTAGAGATGATAGCTAGCAGCGACTTCTAGCAAAACATGGCGACTCTAGGATACATGTAACTGCCCTCAGTGTGACGATTTTTCGAGACCCTTTGCCTCATGATATAGATGATAAGCTGCAAGGGAGCAAGGACCATCCCATTGTCGGCTTAACTCTCTTTTATCATTCTAGTGATATGTGTTTCCTTTCACCTAACGTTAGCAGGATTTCCATCCATCTAACTTAGTCGGACTACATCGATCAATACTTGATCAAGTAGCTCATGGCCATGCTTCCGAATCAATATTGATGATGTTCTTGATGTACTCGCACTAGAGAGGGCTTCCTTCCCAATCAAATACATGTAGGAGATATGCCCTAAAATCAAATAATAAAGTGGTTTTTATTAACATATCTCATTAGTTCGTAATAAGTTTTATACCATGATATAACTATATTAAGCGGAAACATTAATACACATGTGGTATGTAAACAAGCCAAGTCCCTAGTATCCTCTAGTCGACTAGCTCGTTGGGCAACCGATGATCGAGGTTTCCTGATCATGCACATTTATGTCAATTGATAACGGGGTCACTTCATTGGATGAATGATGTGATGGACACACACCCAACCATAGTATTGCAATGTGATCTAGTCACAAAGTTCAACATTGTGATATCTAGTAAAATGTAGTAACTCACTCCTTTGACTGTGAGATCATATTTAATCACTACCACTTGAGGCTTTTTTGACTGCATAAACCATCAAACCATAACATGGTGATCATAAAGGTGTCTATCAGGTATTCCAAAGGGGTATGTTGAGGCATATGCATCGAGATAGATATTTTCCCATCCGCATGTCGGATGGATACCCTAGGCCCACTCGGTGAGATTACATCTATAAGTTTGCAAACATGTGACTAGGTCATGAGGATGTAATATCATAGGAATGAGTAAATGTGTTTGTCGGTAACAAGATCGAACTAGGTATAGAGATACCAAAGATTAGGTCTTGGACAAACTAGGTATCCTGTAGGAAAGGGAATGAGACTCGATGTTCAAGATTCAAGCGATCAAGTTAATTCGTGGAATGCATGGGGGCCATCATGGGTTTCTAGATCCCGCTGTTGGTCATTGATCAGAGAGGTGTCTCGATCATGTCTCTATATTCCTGAACCGTTAGGGTGGCACATTTAAGGGTAGATGATGCTTAGGGATTGATCCGAGATCATAAAAGAAAAGAGAGAGAACACCGATGGCTCTGAAATATAGCCATCTACGTCCACATTTAAACTGGATATTATTCATATTTTTGATGAAATATCTCTCTAAACCCTGACACTAATGCCTAATATTGAAAGGGGTATGCAATCCTTTCTTTCTATTTTTTCCTGCACAGATAATGTCGTTTGAAGATGGGAATCACTACATTAAAATCAAAGATACGAGATTTCCAACAACCAAAAGAAACCAGGAGCCCTGAAGCAGAGGTAAACGCTTTAACGACCAACTATACGACCGGAACTAAATTCCGGCCGTATAGTTCTGGTCGTATAGTTGGCACCACCACCGCTAGGTCAAACAGAACAAGTTTCATGAAGGGACCCCTATATAAAGAAGCCTCGGGCAACGAGAAAACAAGCCTGCCTCGCCCAAAAGTCTCTGTCCCAGATCACCAGCCGCCTCTAGATCTCAAAACCCTTCTCCATCTCCATAGCCATATTCCACCACTTTTAATAGTAGATCTCCTCTTTGATTGGCAACATTGTAAGACTATTGCTATCAATCTTATGATTTTCATTACAATGTTTGTGATTGTTGATCTCATCTCTATGTGTGAGTAATTCTCCTTGGGCTAAGGGCTTCAGCCTAGTCTTGTCAGGTACCCAAGACCCCGAGGGTTGAGCCGGGTATAGGGAGTATGAGTAATGACTAATCTATTGATTGGGAACCCCAGTGACAGAATGGGTAGTACCGCTGTGTGTGAGGGATTTACTTGGGATTAACGGTGACATCACTATGCATATCATTAGTTCTCTTTCTTCTATGGATGAGACTAGTAGGTTATTGCTATAAGCGGTTGCGGAGGCAATAGCAATTATGGATGCACTGCCCACATATAATTTATCTTGCTCTAACAATTACATGCATACTTTATCTTTATCGTTTATGCCCATCTGATGTTTTGCACAGCTACGGGTGAAATCGAACGCCCTAGGCCCACTCTCTCCATCATCGACAACAACAAAAAGACGCAAACTCTTGGTCTGGTAAAAACACAAAAGGAATTCTAAAACTCCCTAAGGTCTGTTAAAGTAACTTCACTATGCATCTGCTTCCCGAGGATTCGATAACCTAGGTCAGGGAAAAAGAAACTATACTACTTTCATAATATGGATCGAAGGTATCAACCTTTTTATGGCGCCGTTGCCGAGGAAGCAATAGCTACCCTGGTGAGGTTATTAGGAACCTTGCTAGTTTTAATTCTTGTTTTTAATTTTATTAGTTTGCTTTCAGTCTTTATTTGATAAACCAAAAAAATTAGTTAGCCTTTAAATTCGTGTTTTTACTATTATAATTCGCTGTTTAAGAAAACCCAAAAACATAGGAAATATGGCTAAAAAGAAGCTTGGGGAGTTTGCTACTCCCAACAATGATTATTTGCATACTCCTATTACTCAGCCATCAATTGCTACTGAGGACTATGAAATTAAGTCCCATTATTTAAGTTTGGTTCAACAGAATCAATTGGGAGGCTTTGTTGTTGGAGACACAGGTATGCACTTGAATACTTTCACTAAAATATGTGATATGATGCGTATAAAATATGCTGAACCCGATGCGGTCAAATTGCATCTATTTCCTTTCTCTCTTAGAGGAAGAACAAAAGAATGGTTGCTATCTTTGCCTAGAAATACTATTACATCATGGGTGGAATGAACTTCTTTATTTATGACTAAATTTTTCCCACCTACAAAGACTATGCAACTCAAATCTAATATTACTAGTTTTAGACAGGAAGAGCATGAGCCACTAGCGCTTGCATGGGAGAGGATGAAAGAATGCATGAGAAACTTTCCTAGTCATGGGATGGAAGCCTAGTTAATTCTCCATCTATTTTATAATGCTCTTAACCCTGTGTCTAAGTCTATGCTTGATACTGCAGCTGGAGGAACATTTATGGGTAAACATATTACCAAACAAAGCAGCTACTAGACAATATGTAAGACAACCATGCCCAATGGCATGTGGATAGATCGAACATGAAGAAGGTGAACTCCGTCTCACCACAAGAAAATGAAGAACTCAATGCTAACTTGGATGAGCTCATACTAGCCGTAAAAGGTAAGGAAACCCAGGTAAGAGCAATCCCTGAAACAAATATTGAAGAAATAGACTTCATAGCTCGTAATGATTATAACCCTGCTTGGAATAAGAATTATAATCCTAATTTTTAGAAACATTATTCTAGTCCTGCAGGTAACTCTAATAATAATATGGGAACTAGTAATTGTAGTCTCCAAGAAACACTTAAGTCTTTTATAGACTCACAAAATGATAAAAACAATATTCTTGTTAAAATAACATAGAACCATGATGCTATGCTTGGTAAATTATCTAACCAAGCTGTTAGTTTGAGAAATTATTTGCAGGCCCTCCAAGAAAGAACGAGGATCGTTGAGGCACAGCTAGGTAAGATAACTGAGACTCAAACTCTCATTCTAGCCAAATTTGCAGGTAAAGCTAAGCCCAATCCTGTTGAAGACCTCAAGATGATGAGAATCCAAAGGGAGGAGCCTGGAGAACTTGATTATAGTAATGCTCCTTCAGCAAGCTACACTATTGAAGATCTCGTAAAAAGGATCAACGTTAGGATTCTAGTAAGTGAAGGTAGTGAGGAAGCTATGTATCAACACTTTGTTAATCAGGTAGAAATTAAGGTACATGAGCTTGAGGAAGAATATAAGAAAATTGCTGAAAAATTACCTGTGAATCTTGATGACATATTTGAGCCTACTATTAACATTAAAATTGGGACCAATGAGATAGTTGCATTTTGTGAACTAGGTGCAAGCGTCTCAACAATTCCAAAGAGTCTTTTTAACAAGTTAAATCTTGGCTCCTTTGAGATCACCGAGTTAAAATTGCATCTAGCAGATTCTACCTACAAACAAGCTATAGGAATTAAGGAGAATACTTTAGTATACATTAAAGGTCGTCCTGCTCTTATTCATTTTGTTATTGTTGACATGCCTGAAGATGCTACTGATCCTATTATATTAGGTCATCCTTTCTTAAGAACTATTAAGGCTTTGATTAATCTACATGAAGGGAACGTGAAGCTTCAATTGCCTTCGCGAGATCCTTTTGTTATTCATTTCCTAGGAAGAATAAAGCCAAGCATGATGAAAAGGAGGCCATCACTTTGAAGCTCAACTACTTTGGAGTGGGTGTTCCACTCATCTAGCCTAAGTGAGCAACATTGAGGTCAAGCGATTGACCATAAAAGAGCGCTTCATGGGAGGAAACTCATGTGAAATAAAGGTTTGAGTAAAGTTTTTAAGTTTTAGTTTAAGTTTATGTTCAATAAAGAGTGCTAGAAAACTCCAATTGAGGAGAAGAAGTTCGGTAGGACTAAAAATCCTGATTTATTCATGTTGTTGTTGGTCGACAATATTTACTATCAATTTTCTGTCAAAAATAAGGTATATCACTAAGTTACAAGAGAAGAAATAATCTTAGAATAAACGGATTTTTTTTATGCAAACAGAGAGTTTAACGACAAACTATACGGTAGGAATAAAAATTCCGGCCGTATAGATATCTTTGCCATCGACAATTTTTCTTTCATATGTGCTGATAGTTTAGCGACCAACTATATGGCGGGAATAAAAATTCTGGCCGTATAGTTCCGATCGTATATATATTGGTGCCTCTGTACAAATTATTTTCCAATGTACTGACGGTTTAACGACAAACTATACGGCGGGAATAAAAATTCCGTCCATATAGTTTCAGTCGTATAGATATCGATGCCTTTGTATATTTTCTTTTCCCAGGTACAGACTATTTGATGACCAACTATATAGCGGGAACATATTGTTTCGGCCGTATAGCTACGCTGCCAGGTGGAAACCATAAAATTTTGACAGAAGGCCAACTATACGGCGGGAACGCATTGTTCCGGCTGTATAGTTTCGCACGTATAGTTGCGTCAGACCACAAAATCGCACGGGAAGGTACCTCCAACTCCAAAACTTCAATCCTTTTCCTCTCTTCTACCTCCAAACTCTCTCAAAACCTAAAGATATCTTCATCTCTACTCAATTTCGTTTGATTTCCTCGCACACAAGTAATCTATGGTATGTTTATCCTCCGATCTTCCAATTACTTTTTGCAAATTCATCTTTGATCTATTGTCATTGTCAATCTAGGGTGAGACCTACTATGAACCAATTGCCATGATTTACTTTCCTAGATTATTATTTTGAGGAGATTCTTTGGTGTGCTATGATGAGGAACATGTTATACTTACTGTTGTTGGATCAAAAAGTTTTATTTTTGTCTTTCTTCAATGTTTTAGATGATGAAAACAAGGAGCCAAACTCGTTCTCGTGCCACTGCTAGTGCTTCTCGGACTATCACTCAAGAACACATGGGGATATAGTTCAGGAATGAGCTCCAACGGGATCGCTTCGATAGGATCAAGAACCACGAAGTGAAGGCCATGAAGTGGGCTTGCCCCATTATATTGAACCAACTCGGTATTTCTGATGACTTCAATTTACTTTGCAATAGAGCTGGCATGCAAAACTTTGTGTACAATGATGTGCCTACTTATCGCCACTTAACTATTGAATTCCTAAGTTCTTTGCAAAGCACCGTTAAACTATGGCAAGGAGAGGACACGATTTCTTTCCGATTTATGAACAACAAATACACTTTAACATTAGATGAATGGTGCACATGTTTTAATTTGCTAAACAATGATGATAATGCCTTACGCACATCCTTTACTAGCTTAGACCCTTCCCGTGAACAATATTATAATGGAATGAGTTTCACTACTAGAGTGAGCAAGGGGAAGAATATTCAACATCCTGTAATTCGCTATTTGTTCTATGTTATTGCTAACACCTCACAGGCATGTAATGAGTTCACGAGACTCAACGAGGAGGACATCTTAGTCCTTGCGAAGGCTGCTTACATCAACTACAGCTTGTCACTCAACTTGGGTGTCATCCCTGTGTGCTACCTGGAGCACCAATCCTCCCAAAGCCAAGGACCAATCATAGGTGGAGGCGTCATCACCGTGCTTGCCACTGTCCTAGGCATCGACCTAGGTGAGTTGCAACCTGTGTTAGGTGAGCGACGTGTTGGTTTCTCTACTTTAAAAGCTTGTGGAATGCTCACTAGGAGAGGTGGTGTTTATTACCTGCATATTGCTGGAGCTGGGCGTCTCTACCCCACTCCTATGCCTAATGGTCTTTTGTCTATCGAGGAAGGATGTTGGCTATATGACTTGTAGGTTGAGCAACACCAATCCGAGGAGGAGGTTCCGGAGGAGGATGAGGACCAAGAAGAGGAGCAATAAGTTCCTTATCAAGAGGAGCAGCCACAAACCCAGTTCGCTACATACTGTAACATCCCAAAAAATTTCCTAAAAATCTTCATCATAGAATTCATATCATCATGGCATGTACTACTTTGCATTAGATTTGTCCTCCAAAAATTTGGTGAAATTTAGAGGCTTTTTGGAGCACTTATGCTAAATTCAAAGAAAACTAGAGAAGAAATTCAAAAACAAAAAGAAAAGGAGGGAAAAGATTTTTTAAACAGCAGCAGCAACAGTTCTGGCCTTTTGGCCCACCGGCCCAGCTAGCCCACCCGGCCTCCCTCTCCCTTCTCTGTCTTTTCGCACCCCCCTCATCTAACCCCACTCACTTACCACCGGGCCCCACGCCACGTCGACGCCACCTCAGCGTCTTCCACGCGAACGGCCGGCGCCCCCTCTCCTCCTCTGCCGTTTCCATCGCCAATTGATTGCGAGCGTTTCCGCAAGTAATTCGCCACCGCTTCGGCCCCTTCTTAATCCCCTCCTTCTCCCTGACCGATTCCCCCAAACACAGCCCCTGGAGAGCCCCCAGGCTCCCCAATTTCCACCTCACACCGCCGCAGACCGAAGCACCTCCGGCGAGAATTCCGGTGAGCCCGGCCGTGCCATGCCCTCCTCTCTGCTCCGTAATACTTGCGGTGACCTAACGCATGTTTTAACCTTGGCCACGTGCCTTCTTTTCCACCAGGTCGACGACGCGGTTCAACTCCGGTGAACCCTCTCTGTCGCCGCCGTCCATTGTTTTTTCGGTCAGGTTAAGGTTCCCGCCGCCCCCTTTTGGACCTTGCTAGTGTTGGGTTTGCAGCATAGAAAACAAAAAATTTCCTATGATGGGAACTATACGCCAAGATCTATCTACTAGATACAAGCAACATGTGGATATACATCCATAGAGAACTTACCCTCGAAGACAACAAAGCTTTGTTAATGAGTTGGAACTCGTGGATGATGTAGTCGTACACTTGCCGATCTCAAGATCGTGATGAAGTCCAGCAGGTCCGGCTCTAGCACGTCCATCAGATCCAGCTCCAGCAAGTCCAGCACCACCAAGTCCAGCACCACAAAGCAGCAGTGCATCCATGATCGCATACACGTCCGGTACCCCGACAACCTCCGTCCCTCGCTCCAGCAAAGCAGCGGAAGCAGCAACTCCTTTCCAGATAAAGCCACCGGGAACATGTATCTCGCTAATCCGAGACCATAGGGGAATAATACTAGAGGGGGAGAGAGATCCTTCACGAGGAGGTGTGAGGAAGAAGGAGTGAGAGGGGGGCCTTTTATAGGAGGAGGGGAGGGTGTCCCTTCACCTCCTCCATTCATGTGGTGGTAACCCCCTCCACATTAAAATGCCCCTTCACATTCTCTTTTAAAGTATCCACTTTAAATGCATTAAATTTCTCCAAATTTAATGCTCTCTCATTTAATAAAACTCTTTTATTAATTTTATTCAGAATTTTGTTAATTACTTTAATTAACAAACATTCACATAAAACCCCCTACAACATTTCAATATTACATGCAGAACCAATTTCAGCAATTTCACCTGAAACAGTTTCGGTGTCTATTGAAATAATTCCAGCGCTTTCTTAAATCTTTATCTGAAACATATTTGCTCCAAATGGTGTCGGTATCCCTTAAGTGTGTCACCCTATGCTTCATGAATAATGCAGACATGATGGAGACCCCTCTCCGATCAATAATCAGCAGCGGGACCTGGAGATCCGTACTGACTCCCACATATTCAACGATGACTCTTGTGATCGTGTGGACCTTTAACGTTGTAACTAAATCCCTTTGTCTCGTGATATATTACATGTCCAAGTTTCGATCATTGGCATCCAAATACCTAGTTTGATCTTGTTACCGACGTGCACTCTTTTCTCGTTCCCGTGATATAACATTCTAGTGATCACATCACTTGCTTGCAAGCTATTTCAATGTGATATCACCGAGAGGGCCCAGAGTATATCTATCCGTCATCGGGATGGAAAAATCCCACTCTTGATCCATGAGCCTCAACATAACACCTTCGTAGCATTGAACCCACCTTTATAGTCACCCTGTTACGGTGTGACGTTTGATGTTATCAAGATACTCTTCTGGTGTTAGCAATTAACATGATCTCATGGTCTAAGGACTAAGATTACTTCGTATGATGTTATAGGAATATAAACATAATGACTCTGATCGTAATGCTATACTTTGGATGAATGTTCATCACATCATTCCACCAATGTTGTGACCTTGTTATTAACAACATCCAATGTCCATGATCAGGAAACCTTGATCATCTTGTTAATCAACAAGCTAGTTTATATGAGAGGCAGTACTAGGAACTTTGTATCTTGTTTATTAAACACACATGTATTAAGGTTTCCAATTAATACAATTATAGCATGCAAAATAAACATTTATCATAAACATGGAATAAGATAATAACCACTTTATTATTGCCTCTCGGTCATATTCCCTTCAGTCTCCCACTTGCACTAGAGTCAATAATCTAGTTTAAAAAACTTTGCGTATTAAACACCTATGGCTTTCTGGTGTTGCATATACGCGATTGCTAGTGGTTAACATAATCTCCGGATCTGACAACTTTAGGTCCGTGTGTATTTGCATGTCTTTGCGTCTCTACGCATCACTCATTCTCAAATGAGATGGCGTTGTAGAAATTTTGGTCCTTTGGTGAGACCTTTAGTTCGTTCGGGTTAAAATATGTTGATATTATTGTCATACAATATATCTTGATATTATTATCCCACTTTGAACCACACCTAGTTTCATCATGATGAAGATTCTAACTCCGCTATGCTTACTTCAACTATTGAAGTTTGCATGCCCTTTTAGCACCCTTTGAATTAACAAAACCCTTCGGACCATGTCATGTACACGTCCTAGGTAACTGTTCTATTAGAAGAACCTTTTTTTGTTCTTTCAACTACCACATACAAAATTCTATGTAGTATCAAAATTCTATGTAGTGGTTGCTACATTAATCCGTCAAGACTATATATCGCTATGAAAGATCAAATCTTGTCATAGTCAACTCCTTGAACATTGCCATAAACTTCTTTCCGATATGTCGACTATTTAATAGATGTTAAACATCCATGTCTATTTCTTTATAGATCCAAACACGACCGATAGGCTTCACGCCTTTCCGGAGGGTCTTCCAAGTTTAGAAACTTGATTTCTCGTGTATGGATACTATCACGGATTCCATGACTTCTAGTCATTTTATGGAGTCAGGGCCCATCATCGCTTCTTTGCATGCAGTCGGTTCATCATTGTCAAAACAATAACTACTTGCTTATCAAATCACACTATTTGATTCTCATCGACCCACACGGTTCAATAGGAACTCTAATGTCCGAGATCACAACCTTTGTAATCACGGGAGCCATGAGCATTGTGGCCGCCACCGGGACACTTTCCGGTGCTGCGCTACTTAGCATATATATCTAAGGTTCAACAACCTTATCAAAGTTCTATTATCCTCCCACTTAAAGTTTTCGCGAAAAACTCCTTCTCAAGAAACTTGACGTTCCAAGTAACAAACTCTTTTGTCCTCGGTGTTATGGAGAAATTCCCAACAAATTCTTTGGGATAACCTACAAAGACGTGCTTATCCGACTTTGGTTGTAAACATTTTACTTATGCATAGCATACCAAAATTTAAGAAAAGACAATTCGGGTTTTATCCCAAACCATAACTTATATGGTGTCATTTCAACGGATCACGATGGTGGTCTTTTCAGTGAAAAAGCGGTAGTCTCTAAAGCTTCAATCCTTAAAACATAATGGCAGTTTTATAAATAACACCTTTGATCTTACCATATCAAACATGGTTTGATTTCATCTCTCGAATATGCCATACTCCTATGGTTTACCAGGAAACACAAATCATGGAACAATTCCTCAAATCTTAAGTGTTTTGCTAAACAGTAACTCAAATATCTTCCTTTATGATCAAATCATAAACTCTTTTATTTTCTTGTTACAATGATTTTTCACTTCATCTTGAAAGTCTTTGAACAATTTTCAAATGTTTCATACTTCTTCCTTATTAAGTAAATATATAGATATATTCACTTAAATTTATGGGGAAAGTATATGAAGCAAAAAGATCCATCGCATATGGCTATATATAATGGACTATATACATCAATATGTATAATATCCAATAAGTTAGTCATCCGTCCCTCTTTGGCCTATGGACAAAGTTTCAATTATCTCGAGGAAAGTTTCACAAGCGTCAATTGATCAAAATCAAAGACTCCAAAATCCATCAACATGGAGTTTCTTCATGTTTTCTTTCCAATATAATTTAAACAGCGATGTCACTTGATAAGTGATCTTTCAATCATTTGTCTTGCGACATTTTAGCAATAGTGTTTATGGATGTGATTTCTCCCACTAGACTTGTAAAAGTTCATCCATCCTTTATGGAATACGGTAATTATTTGAACAACCATTGTTGTCATAATACCTGAACAAAATAACAATTATTAAAACAAATCTTGAAGGCTAGGTTTGATGACAACGAAAAACACAATAACACTTTATTTGTTTTCGATGAACATCATCACTTATTCTCTTGCCAGTTACTTAGGCCATTGCAGTTCATGAATTGCGTTGTCCTGTATGACACTTCATACCAACCAATTCGATATCCAATACCAGTATCCAATACCTAAGAACCACATTGTTTAACAAGTAAGGAATACAACCATAACATGTATAACTTCTATATACCTAAGCTAGACATTTCCATCTTTTTCTTTTCTGCCAAATATTTTATAGATTCTCTTTCAGCAATTCCTTTTCCTTTTAAAAGAATCTATCAACATCAATTGTGGTGTCATTCACATGACACATAGTACAAAGCGTTTATAGTCAAATACTAATACCTTTGGACTTGCACTTTGAAGTGAATCACCATCATCAAATGTTTGGTATTCTTTCAAAAATCCATTCTTTAGTAATCTATTAGTGTAGTAAACATTTTACTTACATCTTCTATTCATCCTTATCATGACAACTTTCATGATCAAACTACTATAGCCTGTAAGGAAGAATCGCGAGTATAATGTTAGTTCCCAACACCTTTTTGGGAGATCCGGATGCCTAGCATCTCCATCCTTCACAAATTCTCATACAGTATGAGAACATGTATTTTGCTAAATTATACTCTATCATAATGCAACCAAAAACATTGTTCAGATATCACAATATCTTCCACACATGATGGTTTCTGAAACAATTTTTCAGCTCCTAGATAATCTTGATATTAAAACAACTTTTGAATATCAATAATCATGGAGGCAAACATGATACTTTAGATACTAACATTGGAATTCTTACTCTTGATTTAATACTACTTATTAAACTTCATGGAGTAAATAGAGTTTGCTAAAAGTTTGCAATAGGACTTCTAAACTTTAAATTGACATTCAAAACAATACGATACCAGTTCGTAAAGTAAATATCCAAAATTCTATAGTTCTATTATCTCAATTAAAACTAAGCATAAGGTAGTGAACAGACGCCAATGACTACAACAAATTATGCAAATTCACTTTGATTTAGTTTATGACAAATTGAGTTCGACTAATCCAAATTAGAAATGAACTCCCACTCAAAAACGACACCCCTCGTGCCTTTTTGGTGATTACATGAACCAAATCCACTACACCAAGTCCGATCATCACGTGAGTCGGTGTAGCTTCAAAGGCGAGCATCAATATGGGCAACACATCAACTATATGACTCATGCTTAACCTTTCGGTCCGTGTTCCGAGGCCATGTCTGTACATGCTAGGCTTGTCAAGTAAGAACCTTAGTATTCACGTGTGTAAAACTGTCTTACACCCGTTATATGAAAGCGTAGAGTCGAGTACACCCGATCATCACGTGATGTCTCGAAACACGATCCATAGAACGGTGCATACTTAAGGAAGAACACATTTTTATCTTGATATGTAAATGAGGGATCATCTTAAAATGCTACTAAAACGCCAAACTAGCAATATAAGATGTAAACATATAATGTGTAAAGTGAGATGATATGGTCCATGCATTTTATCTCTATCATTTGCATCTTGGTATGATCTGTATCATTCCTTTGTGTGTAAGGCCAAGGTCTATGGAACTTACACGTTAGGTGTGTTGTAAGAGTATCAACTATACATCAACTTACAACATTACCATATCATGACACTAGCCCAGCAACAATCTAAACTAGACGCCTCTAATTTATCCATTGCAAGTTTTACGTGGCTTAGGGCTTTCGAAGATAGAACCGTTCTTACCTATGAACATGGAACCACAACGAGGATAACCAAGTTATTAGCAACTCGTAGTAAATCAGATATTGACTATAGTAGGAGAGACAGACACCCGCCAGCCACTTATGCAAAACTAGTTGCATGTCAGTCGTGGAACCGGTCTCATGTACGATGACATGTAAGGTTGGTCCGGGCCGCTTCATCCCACTATGCCACCAATATCCAAAATACATAGAAGATGCAATAACATGATCATCATCGCCCATATAAAAACATATGTGTACTACCCGTGCAAAGCACCTACGCATAGATCAGGCTCTGATACCCTTTGTTGGGTTGACATAGAAAACAAAAAATTTCCTATGATGGGAACTATACGCCAAGATCTATCTACTAGATACAAGCAACGGGTGGATATACATACATAGAGAACTTACCCTCGAAGACAACAAAGCTTTGTTAAAGAGTTGGAACTCGTGGATGATATAGTCGTACACTTGCCGATCTCAAGATCGTGATGAAGTCCAGCAGGTCCGGCTCTAGCACGTCCATCAGATCCAGCTCCAGCAACTCCAGCACCACCAAGTCTAGCACCGCAAAGCAGCGGTGCATCCATGATCGCACACACGTCCGGTACCCCGACAACCTCCGTCCCTCGCTCCAGCAAAGCAGCGGAAGCAGCAACTCCTTTCCAGATAAAGCCATTGGGATCATGTATCTCGCTAATCCGAGACCATGGGGGAATAATACTAGAGGGGGAGAGAGATCCTTCACAAGGAGGTGTGAGGAAGGAGTGAGAGGGGGGCCTTCTATAGGAGGAGGGGAGGGTGTCCCTTCACCCCCCCCATTCATGTGGTGGTAACCCCCTCCACATTAAAATGCTCCTTCACATTCTCTTTTAAAGTCTCCACTTTAAATGCATTAAATTTCTCCAAATTTAATGCTCTCCCATATAATAAAACTATTTTATTAATTTTATTCAGAATTTTGTTAATTACTTTAATTAACAAACATTCACATAAAACCCCTACAACATTTCAATATTACATACAGAACCAATTTCATCAATTTCACCCGAAACAATTTCGGTGTCTATTGAAATAATTCCAGCGCTTTCTTAAATCTTTATCTCAAACATATTTGCTCCAAATGGTGTCGGTATCCCTTAAGTGTGTCACCCTATGGTTCACGAATAATGCAGACATGATGGAGACCCCTCTCCGATCAATAATCAGCAACGGGACCTGGAGATCCGTACTGACTCCCACATATTCAACGATGACTCTTGTGATCGTGTGGACCTTTAACGTTGTAACTAAATCCCTTTGTCTCGTGATATATTACATGTCCAAGTTTCGATCATTGGCATTCAAATACCTAGTTTGATCTCGTTACCGACGTGCACTCTTTTCTCGTTCCCGTGATATAACATTCTAGTGATCACATCACTTGCTTGCAAGCTATTTCAATGTGATATCACCGAGAGGGCCCAGAGTATATCTATCCGTCATCGGGATGGACAAATCCCACTCTTGATCCATGAGCCTCAACATAACACCTTCGTAGCATTGAACCCACCTTTATAGTTACCCTGTTACGGTGTGACGTTTGATGTTATCAAGATACTCTTCTGGTGTTAGCAATTAACATGATCTCATGGTCTAAGGACTAAGATTACTTCGTATGATGTTATAGCAATATAAACATAATGACTCTGATTGTAATGCTATATTTTGGATGAATGTTCATCACATCATTCCACCAATGTTGTGACCTTGTTATTAACAACATCCAATGTCCATGATCAGGAAACCTTGATCATCTTGTTAATCAACAAGCTAGTTTATATGAGAGGCAGTACTAGGAACTTTGTATTTTGTTTATTAAACACACATGTATTAAGGTTTCCAATTAATACAATTATAGCATGCAAAATAAACATTTATCATAAACATGGAATAAGATAATAACCACTTTATTATTGTCTCTCGGTCATATTCCCTTCAGTCTCCCACTTGCACTAGAGTCAATAATCTAGTTTGAAAAACTTTGCGTATTAAACACCTATGGCTTTCTGGTGTTGCATATACGCGATTGCTAGTGGTTAACATAATCTCCGGATCTGACAGCTTTAGGTCCGTGTGTATTTGCATCTCTTTGCGTCTCTACGCATCACTCATTCTCAAATGATATGGCATTGTAGAAAGTTTGGTCCTTTGGTGAGACCTTTAGTTCGTTCGGGTTAAATATGTTGATATTATTGTCATACAATATATCTTGATATTATTAGCCCACTTTGAACCACACCTAGTTTCATCATGATGAAGATTCTAACTCCGCTATGCTTACTTCAACTATTGAAGTTTGCATGCCCTTTTAGCACCCTTTGAATTAACAAAACCCTTCGGACCATGTCATGTACACGTCCTAGGTAACTGTTCTATTAGAAGAACCTTTTTTTGTTCTTTTAACTACCATATACAAAATTCTATGTAGTGGTTGCTACATTAATCCGTCAAGACTATATATCGCTATGAAAGATCAAATCTTGTCATAGTCAACTCCTTGAACATTGCCGTAAACTTCTTTCCGATATGTCGACTATTTAATAGATGTTAAACATCCATGTCTATTTCTTTATAGATCCAAACACGACCGATAGGCTTCACGCCTTTCCGGAGGGTCTTCCAAGTTTAGAAACTTGATTTCTCGTGTATGGATACTATCACGGATTCCATGACTTCTAGTCATTTTATGGAGTCAGGGCCCATCATCGCTTCTTTGCATGCAGTCGGTTCATCATTGTCAAAACAATAACTACTTTCTTATCAAATCACACTATTTGATTCTCATCGACCCACACGATTCAATAGGAACTCTAATGTCCGAGATCACAACCTTTGTAATCACGGGAGCCATGAGCATTGTGGCCGCCACAGGGACACTTTTCGGCGCTGCGCTACTTAGCATATATAGCTAAGGTTCAACAACCTTATCAAAGTTCTATTGTCCTCCCACTTAAAATTTTCGCGAAAAACTCCTTCTCAAGAAACTTGAGGTTCCAAGTAACAAACTCTTTTGTCCTCGGTGTTATGGAGAAATTCCCAACAAATTCTTTGGGATAACCTACAAAGACGTGCTTATCCGACTTTGGTTGTAAACATTTTACTTATGCATAGCATACCAAAATTTAAGAAAAGACAATTCGGGTTTTATCCCAAACCATAACTTATATGGTGTCATTTCAACGGATCACGATGGTGGTCTTTTCAGTGAAAAAGCGGTAGTCTCTAAAGCTTCAATCCTTAAAACATAATGGCAGTTTTATAAATAACACCTTTGATCTTACCATGTCAAACATGGTTTGATTTCATCTCTCGAATATGCCATACTCCTATGGTTTACCAGGAAACACAAATCATGGAACAATTCCTCAAATCTTAAGTGTTTTGCTAAACAGTAACTCAAATATCTTCCTTTATGATCAAATCATAAACTCTTTTATTTTCTTGTTACAAAGATTTTTCACTTCATCTTGAAAGTCTTTGAACAATTTTCAAATGTTTCATACTTCTTCCTTATTAAGTAAATATATAGATATATTCACTTAAATTTATGGGGAAAGTATATGAAGCAAAAAAGATCCATCGCATATGGCTATATATAATGGACTATATACATCAATATGTATAATATCCAATAAGTTAGTCATCCGTCCCTCTTTGGCCTATGGACAAAGTTTCAATTATCTCGAGGAAAGTTTCACAAGCGTCAATTGATCAAAATCAAAGACTCCAAAAATCCATCAACATGGAGTTTCTTCATGTTTTCTTTCCAATATAATTTAAACAGCGATGTCACTTGATAAGTGATCTTTCAATCATTTGTCTTGCGACATTTTAGCAATAGTGTTTATGGATGTGATTTCTCCCACTAGACTTGTAAAAG
Source organism: Avena insularis (assembly GCA_023614405.1). NCBI lineage: Eukaryota > Viridiplantae > Streptophyta > Magnoliopsida > Poales > Poaceae > Avena > Avena insularis. The sequence goes on from JAJUPC010000099.1 coordinate 904,246, forward strand.
TTCATCCATCCTTTATGGAATATGGTAATTATTTGAACAACCATTGTTGTCATAATACCTGAACAAAATAACAATTATTAAAACAAATCTTGAAGGCTAGGTTTGACGACAACGAAAAACACAATAACACTTTATTTGTTTTCGATGAACATCATCACTTATTCTCTTGCCAGTTACTTAGGCCATTGCAGTTCATGAATTGCGTTGTCCTGTATGACACTTCATACCAACCAATTCGGTATCCAATACCAGTATCCAATACCTAAGAACCACATTGTTTAACAAGCAAGGAATACAACCATAACATGTATAACTTCTATATACCTAAGCTAGACATTTCCACCTTTTTCTTTTCTGCCAAATATTTTATAGATTCTCTTTCAGCAATTCCTTTTCCTTTTAAAAGAATCTATCAACATCAATTGTGGTGTCATTCACATGACACATAGTACAAAGCGTTTATAGTCAAATACTAATACCTTTGGACTTGCACTTTGAAGTGAATCACCATCATCAAATGTTTGGTATTCTTTCAAAAATCCATTCTTTAGTAATCTATTAGTGTAGTAAACATTTTACTTACATCTTCTATTCATCCTTATCATGACAACTTTCATGATCAAACTACTATAGCCTGTAAGGAAGAATCGCGAGTATAATGTTAGTTCCCAACACCTTTTTGGGAGATCGGGATGCCTAGCATCTCCATCCTTCACAAATTCTCATACAGTATGAGAACATGTATTTTGCTAAATTATACTCTATCATAATGCAACCAAAAACATTGTTCAGATATCACAATATCTTCCACACATGATGGTTTCTGAAACAATTTTTCAGCTCCTAGATAATCTTGATATTAAAACAACTTTTGAATATCAATAATCATGGAGGCAAACATGATACTTTAGATACTAACATTGGAATTCTTACTCTTGATTTAATACTACTTATTAAACTTCATGGAGTAAATAGAGTTTGCTAAAAGTTTGCAATAGGACTTCTAAACTTTAAATTGACATTCAAAACAATACGATACCAGTTCGTAAAGTAAATATCCAAAATTCTATAGTTCTATTATCTCAATTAAAACTAAGCATAAGGTAGTGAACAGACGCCAATGACTACAACAAATTATGCAAATTCACTTTGATTTAGTTTATGACAAATTGAGTTCGACTAATCCAAATTAGAAATGAACTCCCACTCAAAAACGACACCCCTCGTGCCTTTTTGGTGATTACATGAACCAAATCCACTACACCAAGTCCGATCATCACGTGAGTCGGTGTAGCTTCAAAGGCGAGCATCAATATGGGCATCACATCAACTATATGACTCATGCTTAACCTTTCGGTCCGTGTTCCGAGGCCATGTCTGTACATGCTAGGCTTGTCAAGTAAGAACCTTAGTATTCGCGTGTGTAAAACTGTCTTACACCCGTTATATGAAAGCGTAGAGTCGAGTACACCCGATCATCACGTGATGTCTCGAAACACGATCCATAGAACGGTGCATACTTAAGGAAGAACACATTTTTATCTTGATATGTAAATGAGGGATCATCTTAAAATGCTATTAAAACGCCAAACTAGCAATATAAGATGTAAACATATAATGTGTAAAGTGAGATGATATGGTCCATGCATTTTATCTCTATCATTTGCATCGTGGTATGATCTCTATCATTCCTTTGTGTGTAAGGCCAAGGTCTATGGAACTTACACGTTAGGTGTGTTGTAAGAGTATCAACTATACATCAACTTACAACATTACCATATCATGACACTAGCCCAGCAACAATCTAAACTAGACGCCTCTAATTTATCCATTGCAAGTTTTACGTGGCTTAGGGATTTCGAAGATAGAACCGTTCTTACCTATGAACATGGAACCACAACGAGGATAACCAAGTTATTAGCAACTCGTAGTAAATCAGATATTGACTATAGTAGGAGAGACAGACACCCGCCAGCCACTTATGCAAAACTAGTTGCATGTCAATCGTGGAACCGGTCTCATGTACGATGACATGTAAGGTTGGTCCAGGCCGCTTCATCCCACTATGCCACCAATATCCAAAATACATAGAAGATGCAATAACATGATCATCATCGCCCACATATAAACATATGTGTACTACCCGTGCAAAGCACCTACGCATAGATCAGGCTCTGATACCACTGTTGGGTTTGCAGCATAGAAAACAAAAAATTTCCTATGATGGGAACTATACGCCAAGATCTATCTACTAGATACAAGCAACGGGTGGATATACATACATAGAGAACTTACCCTTGAAGATAACAAAGCTTTGTTAACGAGTTGGAACTCGTGGATGATGTAGTCGTACACTTTCCGATCTCAAGATCGTGATGAAGTCCAGCAGGTCCGGCTCTAGCACGTCCATCAGATCCAGCTCTAGCAAGTCCAGCACCACCAAGTCTAGCACCGCAAAGCAGCGGTGCATCCATGATCGCACACACGTCCGGTACCCCGACAACCTCCGTCCCTCGCTCCAGCAAAGCAGCGGAAGTAGCAACTCCTTTCCAGATAAAGCCACTGGGAACATGTATCTCGCTAATCCGAGACCATGGGGGAATAATACTAGAGGGGGAGAGAGATCCTTCACAAGGAGGTGTGAGGAAGAAGGAGTGAGAGGGGGGCCTTCTATAGGAGGAGGGGAGGGTGTCCCTTCACCTCCCCCATTCATGTGGTGGTAACCCCCTCCACATTAAAATGCTCCTTCACATTCTCTTTTAAAGTCTCCACTTTAAATGCATTAAATTTCTCCAAATTTAATGCTCTCTCATTTAATAAAACTATTTTATTAATTTTATTCAGAATTTTGTTAATTACTTTAATTAACAAACATTCACATAAAACCCCTACAACATTTCAATATTACATGCAGAACCAATTTCATCAATTTCACCCGAAATAGTTTCGGTGTCTATTGAAATAATTCCAGCGCTTTCTTAAATCTTTATCAGAAACATATTTGCTCCAAATGGTGTCGGTATCCCTTAAGTGTGTCACCCTATGGTTCGCGAATAATGCAGACATGATGGAGACCCCTCTCCGATTAATAATCAGCAGCGGGACCTGGAGATCCGTACTGACTCCCACATATTCAATGATGACTCTTGTGATTGTGTGAACCTTTAACGTTGTAACTAAATCCCTTTGTCTCGTGATATATTACATGTCCAAGTTTCGATCATTGCCATCCAAATACCTAGTTTGATCTCGTTACCGACGTGCACTCTTTTCTTGTTCCCGTGATATAACATTCTAGTGATCACATCACTTGCTTGCAAGCTATTTCAATGTGATATCACCGAGAGGGCCCAGAGTATATCTATCCGTCATCGGGATGGACAAATCCCACTCTTGATCCATGAGCCTCAACATAACACCTTCGTAGCATTGAACCCACCTTTATAGTCACCCTGTTACGGTGTGACGTTTGATGTTATCAAGATACTCTTCTGGTGTTAGCAATTAACATGATCTCATGGTCTAAGGACTAAGATTACTTCGTATGATGTTATAGCAATATAAACATAATGACTCTGATCGTAATGCTATACTTTGGATGAATGTTCATCACATCATTCCACCAATGTTGTGACCTTGTTATTAACAACATCCAATGTCCATGATCAGGAAACCTTGATCATCTTGTTAATCAACAAGCTAGTTTATATGAGAGGCAGTACTAGGAACTTTGTATTTTGTTTATTAAACACACATGTATTAAGGTTTCCAATTAATACAATTATAGCATGCAAAATAAACATTTATCATAAACATGGAATAAGATAATAACCACTTTATTATTGCCTCTCGGTCATATTCCCTTCAGCTAGGTCGTGCAGATCCTTGTGCATCTCGCTGACCCCTTTGCTACCTGATTCGAGCCCTAGGTCACCGTCTCCGACACCGAGCTGCGAGCTCTGCCGCCTGCTCAACTCCTGCGAGGGATCAAGGCCAAGCTAGAGCACCCCCCGCGCCGCAGTGACCTCCGTCGAGACTGCCACGACCTCTGGTACGTGTCCACGGTCTCCCTGACCCTGTAGAATCGCCGGACAGCCATCGGCTGACACTCCGGCGCCGCGCGCAGCCGGTTAGCGCCGCCCATCTCCGGCCAGGCCACCTGGAATCGTCAGATCGTTTGTCTACGGCTAGGATTAGATCGTGGACAAACCGGTACGGGATAATCTGATCCGTCTGTCACCACTTAAGATCCAACGGCCCTTAGTGGTCGATCCGACCGAACCAGTACGGGCCAATTAGATTACGCCACGTCGCCCAGGATTATCTGTTTAAATAGAAATTGGATAGAATTTGTATTAAACTTAGAAAATCCATAACTTTTGTTCCACAATTCAGAAAAATGCAAATTTGGTGTCTATGGATTCAGAAAAACAAGACCTTTATTATAGAGGCCTTGTTTCACACTTTTGCCTCTGAAAAATTGGAATTATAGGCATAACCTTTTTAGGAGCATTTTGCTCATAAAAATTGTTCTATAAATTGTTTTGGGGTATTTCTTATGCATTTAGATGAGGCATTTTACCCTCTGTACTATAGACTCTGTAAATTATAGAGTTGTGATCATATCATTGCATTTTGCATGCATTCATATTTTTGTAATGTTTTATTGATTGAATTATTGTTGTTGTATTGATCTTGTGTAGATTGTGTGGATTGTGAAGTTTTTTGCTGTGAGGATTGTACCTATTCCCCTAGCTACCAAGGCAAGTGATATTTCATCTCATGTCCTATTATTTTCACTATTGCACTAGTGTTATTTTTTTAGATCTTAGCATGATAGGATTATTTACATGTTACTATACTATGCTATGCTACCCTATAGATTACATCTTGGTAGCATCTCCTAGTTGAAACACTTCGTATGCTAGAGTGCTTAGCCATGCTATTAGAATTCGTGGGTGGAAAATACACATAAGATAGTATGGAAAGATATTATTTTGTTTGACTAAGAAAACAACTAATATTAATGAAACACCTGGGTGGAATGGGACTTGCTTGGATTATGTTGAGTGGTTACTCAGGGGCCATGTCTATGGTCAGCTGGTGTATCACACTTGTGGATGGACACCCAGGAACAAAGAGATTGGAGACATTCTTGTCATGAAGCTTCTAGTGCAGCCACATGGCATATGGGCTCTACCTTGACCAACTAAGTTGCAAGAACTCAGCCAGACGGACAGAAGGTGGTAGATGTGGTAGGATGGAACGCGTCCATGGTGGTCTGAGGGATTGCTTCTGAAAGGTCTTGTCTCGATGCATGTCGAGTCTTGTGGGGAAAGTGCACCACCTCTCGAGAGGGTAAAACTAAGTACTTAGCCGTGTCCCCGGTTATGGATAATTCGTGAGCCTCAAGACAGTGAAGTAGTTCAATAATCTCCTCATCCAAATTTCTCTAAGTTAAAAACTTGTGGGTGAACATGGGTAGTGGTTCAATGATGTCTATCATTGGTAACCTAGTGTTTGAATGAGAAAACTCTTCAAAAACTATAAGTTAAACCAGCTTTTAGCAAAGCTAGCCATAACCCCACTTAGCCATATATTCATGTAGTTGTTGGATTATACTAAGTATCTATGGTATCACTTGCCAATACAATTCCAAATGTATTGACCCTTGTGGCTGTAACTTATTATGTTGCAGGATACTCTGATGATGAGTAGGGTTGCGGGTCTACACTCGACATGCTTGCTTGTGTCACATGAAGACTAAAGACTCTATTATTATTATGATATGTAACATGAACTTTAAGTGCCTTAGCCTTGGGCTAAGTGAGTTGTAAGAACCATTATATTCCTGGATATGCGATGTAATAATGACCTCTGTTTTTGTGTACTTCATCTTAAACTGTGGGTGCTAGCATTTTCGATCCAGGGACTAGCACTGCAATCACAGGGATCTTACCTTATTATGGTGAGATCTTACAGATGGTATCAGAGCACTGTGTTGCATGTAGGTTTGTGACCCTAGAATGGATTAGACTAAGGAAAACCCTTAGGAAAAATAACTCTATATTCCAACTTTACACTTGTCTTTTCATCTCGTAAAGCTTTCCCTAATCATCCTTCTCATCTATTTTTGTAGATGTCCACCATCAATGAATCTGTCAAGAAGGGACCACTGATGACTATGACCCTGGAGTGTGAGATAGAATTTCCCAATGCACTCAAGAACCTCATGCTCGGCTTGGGAATGAATGGTGAAGCCTTGTACAAGGGATTTCCTGTGATAGATGAAGGACAAGAGTATTGGTGGGTGCAACTCCACTTGTACAAGAACAAGGAAGATGATCCCAAGAGTGCGGGATTCTGCATGTTCACCAACTCTGAAATGCACACGTCATTCTTTGACTCTACAAGAAATGCTGCATGGAAAGCTATTGAGGAACTTGGGGAGAGACTCAAGTATAGAATGCTCAATACTCAGGAGGATCTCAAGGAGGAGAAGCGTCTTGTCCAAGACTCAAAGGCCACTATGAAACGCCTAAGTAAGGATATCATAGGCCTAGCTTTGGAGTTATGCGACCAAGAAAAGCAGATTGCTGCCAAGGATGCCCAGATTGCCACCTTGGTTAAGAAGGAGCAGATATTAGTTGGACCACCACCCTTGGCGTTTTATCACGTTAGTATTTTGATCATACCAACCTATGTGGTATGGAAAAAATAAGTTATGTCTGGAACTTTGACTGCTTGAGTTGAATAATGTATTGCGACTTGGAATGTCTTGTTGGTTGATTTTTATTTTGTGACTTGTTTCTTCTTTATCTATTGTGTGTTACTAATTTTCTCCATACTATGCAAAGATGCTGAATTTTGTCTACAGCACGGCCGAGGATTTCAAGGGGACTCGCTTTGGGACTCGTATGTTGGAGCTAGTCCAAGTGCTCGCTCTTCCAATCCCTACCATTCAGGGACTTCAGCTGAGGAAGTTTCAGAGGAAGGACTTATGGGGATTCAGAGTTTCCCAGCCAGGACGTGAGACAGAGCCCCAAACTGGGGAGATTACCTTCAAGATTCTCCATGATGACATGGAGAGGGGCCTCGACGTCGCTATGCAGGTTGGGACGCCTATGTGGATGTCACTCTTCTGAGATCAGGAGCCACTACTTCCACTTCTTTGGGAGGCGCGACGAGGATGGAGAGCCTATTGTGTTGGACGAGGCCACTAAGGAGTCTATCAAGCCCGTGCGTCATTACCTCCAGGACTTAGAGAGCCTTATCAGACACCTTGATACTGATAGGACTAATGTGATGCTTAGCAATGATGAACTACGAGTCCAACTTAAGGAGAAGGACAAGGCCTTCTAGGAACAGGAGAATCGAATCAAGGAAATGGAGAAGAAGTTTGAAGACCAAGAGAAGAAATTCAAGAGCCAAGAGAAGAGAGTTCAGGAGAAGAACAAGAAGATTAGAGACTTGGAGACCGAGTTAGAGCTGGAGAACATTGAGCTGGAAGCGGATCACGAGGTGATAGAGAGGCTACGCACATAGAAGAGAGAGTTACAGACAAAGATCGATGCTTTGACTACAAGCTTAGAGGAATACAAGGCAGGATTCGCCGTAGCAGGACTTGCTCTAGTGGAGGAGGAAGTTGACATGGAGGAGTAGTGATACTATTCCATCTACCTATTGTTTCATTATTATCCAGTTGCATAGGTTATACCGACTTGTGGGTGACTATGCTAGTATGTTATTTTTGCAAACTCTGTTATTGTTGTGATGTTGAACCAGCATGTGCTTGTTTGTTTGAATGTTTTTTTTGGGTTATCCACCATTACTTACCCTTATTAAACCCACAGATGCCTCCCCAACGCAACAACGAGGATAATAATGACAATGGCAATGGAATGCAGCAGATGATGGCTACACAGACACAATTGATGCAAATGATGACTCAATTTATGGAAAACTAAAATCAGAACAACAATAATAACAATAACAACAACCAGAATAATCCACCACCTCTGGATATGCTGACCAGATTTCTAAGGCTGAGACCTGCTAAGTTCTCAGGTACCACTGACCCCATGGTAGCAAATGATTGGCTACGTTCTGTGAATAAGGACCTAGTCACGGTTGGATGCACGGATGCAGAAAAGGTCAGATTCACAGCACACTTATTGGAAGGTCATGCAGCTGCTTGGTGGGACAATTTCCAAATTACTCGCCCTATTGAGGAAGTGACTTGGGCAATGTTTGAGGATGGGTTTCACACCACTCACATCTCTTCTGGGATAATGGGGTTGAAGAAAAAGGAGTTTCATAACCTCAAGCAACGCCACCGCAGTATTTCTGAATACATCGAGGAGTTCAATAATTTGTCACGTTATGCACCTGATGATGTTGACACTGATGCAAAGAGGAAGGAGAAGTTCCTAGATGGGCTGAATGATGAATTTTCTATGCAACTATCTGTTGCATATGTTCCAACTTATCAATCCTTGTGTGATAAAGCTACCATCCTGGAAAACAAGATGAAGCAAGTGGAGGGTGGAAAGAGGAAGCACCATTTTGAAAAGTTTGGATCAGGATCTCCTCACAAGCGCTCTCATGGTGAAGGAAGTGGGAGTTCAGGATTCCACAAGAATGGGAATCATAATAACCATCGTAACAACTATCACCATGATGGAAACAATCATCATGGACATAACAAAAGTGGATTCAGGAACAACCACAATAATCATGGCCATGGGAACCAAAATGGTCAGAACCGTCACAGTCAGCCAGCAAAGAAAGACATCCGTCAGGTGGAATGTTTCAAGTGCAAGAAGACAGGACACTATGCTAATGAATGCCCAGAAAAGAAGACTGATGGGGCTAAGACAAACCCATTCCAAAAGGGTCATGTGAATCACATCAATGTGGAGGAAATTCAAGAAGGATATGATGTCGTGATCGGTAAGTTCAAGATTAATTCCTTTCTTGCACTTATCCTTTTCGATACTGGCGCATCGCATTCATTTATTTCAAGAGCATTTGTAATAAAAATGAACTCTCCACTGAAACCATTGGATGTCCCATTAAAGTAAGCTCCCGGGGTGGAGAAATGATATTAAATTCTGGGTGCCGACAGTTAATCCTAGAAATTGGAAGAACAAGTTTCCGCTTAGTTTAATAATCCTAGAGTCCTAAGGATTAGATGTAATATTAGGGATGGACTGGTTGACCCGTTATGAAGGGGTGATTGATTGTGCCAAGCGAACTATTATGCTCACCACCCCAGAAAAGAAAAGGATCAGGTTGAAGTCTAACTTTGAACCCAAGGGGAGCAAGGTTAATTCTCTTAAGGGGGTTAGCCTAGACAATGTGCCAATAGTGAAGGAATATCCAGATGTGTTCCCCGAGGAATTACCTGGCATGCCACCAGATAGGGATGTGGAGTTTCTGATAGACCTACTGCCAGGAACTGGGCCTATAGCAAAGAGACCTTATAAGATGTCGGTGGACGAGTTAAAAGAACTCAAGAAACAGCTGGGAGAATAGTTGAAAAAGGGATTTATCCAACCAAGTTCGTTGTCTTGGGGGCACCAGTTTTGTTTGTTGAGAAGAAGGACCGAAGTCAAAGGCTATGCATAGATTATCGTTCACTTAATGAAGTGACCATAAAGAATAAATATCCCCTGCCTAGAATAAATGATATCTTCGATCAGCTAGAGGGAGCATGTGTGTTCTCAAAAATTGATCTTCGATCAGGATATTTCCAACTAAAGATTAGAGAACATGACATACCCAAGACTGCATTCACCACTAGATATGGGTTGTATGAATATACAGTGATGCCGTTTGGATTGACTAATGCACCAGCCTATTTCATGAACATGATGAATAAGGTATTCATGGAATTCCTTGACAAGTTCGTAGTGGTATTCATCGATGACATATTGGTATATTCCAAGAGCAACAAAGAACATGAAGAACATCTACGCCTGATTCTAGAGAACTCAGGGAACACAAACTTTATGCCAAGTTCAGCAAATGTGAATTCTGGCTGAATGAAGTAGGTTTTCTTGGGCACATAATATCTGGAAATGGTATAGATGTTGATCCAGCAAAAGTGGCAGCTGTGACAGAATGGGATCCTCCTAAATCGGTTAAAGAAATCCGTAGTTTCCTTGGCCTAGCAGGGTACTACCGGAGGTTCATTGAAAATTTCTCTAAGATAGCAATGCCCATGGCTGATCTGCTAAAGAAGGAGAAGAAGTTTAATTGGACAAAAGCTTGTGAAACCAGCTTTCAGGAATTGAAGAAGAGACTAGTGTTAGCACCAGTGTTATGTCTGCCAGACCTCGAGAAAGACTTTCAAGTATACTGTGATGCATCTCACCAAGGATTAGGACGTGTATTGATGAAGGAAGGTAGAGTTGTAGCTTATGCATCAAGGCAACTCAAAAATCATGAAGTGAACTACCCTACTCATGATCTAGAGTTGGCATCAGTTGTGCATGCCTTAAAAACATGGAGGCATTATCTTATGGGAAAACGTTGTGAAATGTTCACTGATCACAAGAGTTTGAAATACATTTTTACACAGAAGGAACTCAACATGAGACAAAGAAGATGGCTAGAACTTATCAAAGACTACGACTTAAGTTTGCAATACCACCCTGGAAAGGCAAACATCATAGCCGATGCATTAAGCTGCAAGGTTTATGTAAATGGCCTCAATAAAGGAGAATTGCCGGAGGAGTTATGTGCCCAATTTAGAGAGCTGAGACTTGAGATAGTGCCTGAAGGGTACCTTGCATCCTTGGAAGTGCAACCCACACTAATGGACAGAATCCAAGAAGCCCAAAAGTTGGACAAAGAAATAGAAGAAATCAAAAGTAAGGTTAGTGAAGGCAAGGCAAAAGGATTCCATGTAGATGAACAAGGAATCTTATGGTACGAAAAACGTATCTGTGTTCCGCAGGATCTTGAGCTTAAGAAGTTGATCTTACAAGAAGCACACAACTCACCATATTCAATTCATCCTGGCAACACCAAGATGTATATGGATGTTAAGGAGAGGTTTTGGTGGAATAATTTAAAGAAGGACATAGCAGAGCACATTGCCTTGTGCGACGTGTGTAGTCGTGTAAAGGCGGAACATCAGAAACCGGCAGGATTATTACAACCACTGCCAATACCTGATTGGAAATGGGATAAAATTGGTATGGATTTTATCACCGAACTGCCCAGGACTAAATCTGGATACGATTCTATATGGGTTATCGTTGACCGCTTGACAAAAGTGGCCCATTTCATACCAGTGAAAACCACTTATACAAGTGCAAAGCTAGCCAAGATATACATGAATAGAATTGTATGTTTGCATGGGGTACCTAAGAGTATCGTGTCTAATAGAGGAACTCAATTCACTTTGCACTTTTGGCGACAACTTCACGAGTCATTGGGAACTCGACTGGAATTCAGCACTGCGTTTCATCCACAAACTGATGGACAGACAGAAAGGACCAATCAAATATTGGAAGATATGCTAAGAGCATGTGCGTTAGATTATGGATCTAGTTGGGATGAAAGTCTACCATACGCAGAGTTTTCCTACAATAATAGCTATCAATCAAGCATAGAAATGGCTCCATTTGAATTTCTTTATGGAAGGAAGTGTACTACACCGTTACTATGGAATGGAGTAGGAGAAAGAAACTTGTTCGGGCCAGACCTAATCAAAGAGGCTAAAGAGAAAGTCAAGATGGTAAGGGATAGGATGAAGGTAGCCCAATCTCGGCAGAAGAGCTATGTCGATCCAAAACATAGAGAGGTTACCTATGAGGTTGGTGATAGAGCTTATCTCAGGGTATCACCACTTTGTGGTGTGAAGAGATTTGGAATCAAAGGAAAATTAGCACCACGCTATGTAGGACCTTTCAAGATTTTGAGCCGCAAAGGAGAAGTGGCATATGAGATAGAATTACCAGAATCTCTGTTAGCAGTTCATAATGTATTCCATGTCAGTCAGCTGAAAAAGTGTCACCCAGAGATGGAAGAAACTTTGTTGAAGTACACTATACCATTAGAGGAAGTTCAGCTAGAGAATGATGTCACTTATGAAGAGAAACCTATTAAGATTCTGGAGACAACAGAAAGAATTACCGTACCAAGACCATCAAATTCTGCAAAGTGTAGTGGAACCATCACACTGAATCAGAAGCAACATGGGAGCGAGAGGATGAACTTCGGAGAGATCACCCTCACCTATTTGCTAGCCAACCCGAATCTCGAGGGCGAGATTCATCTTAAGGGGGTAGATTTGTAACATACCAAAAAATTTCCTAAAAATCTTCATCATAGCATTCATATCATCATGGCATGTACTACTTTGCATTAGATTTGTCCTCCAAAAATTTGGTGAAATTTAGAGGCTTTTTGGAGCACTTATGCTAAATTCAAAGAAAACTAGAGAAGAAATTCAAAAAGAAAAAGAAAAGGAGGGAAAAGATTTTTTAAACAGCAGCAGCAACAGTTTTGGCCTTTTGGCCCAACCGGCCAAGCTAGCCCACCTGGCCTCCCTCTCCCTTCTCTGTCTTTTCGCACCCCCCCCCCCTCAGCTAACCCCACTCACTTACCACCGGGCCCCATGCCACGTCGACGCCACCTCAGCGTCTTCCACGCGAACGGCCGGCGCCCCCTCTCTTCCTCTGCCGTTTCCATCGCCAATTGATTGCGAGCGTTTCCACGAGTAATTCGCCACCGCTTAGTCCCCTTCTTAATCCCCTCCTTCTCCCCAACCGATTCCCCCAGACACAGCCCTTGGAGAGCCCCCAGGCTCCCCAATTTCCACCTCACACCGCCGTAGACCGAAGCACCTCCGGCGAGAATTCTGGTGAGCCCCGGCCATGCCGTGCCCTCCTCTCTGCTCTGTAATGCTTGCAGTGACCTAGCACATGTTTTAACCTCGGCCGCGTGCCTTCTTTTGCACCAGGTCGACGACGCAGTTCAACTCCGGCGAACCCTCTCTGCCGCCGTCGTCCATTGTGTTTTCCGGTCAGGTTAAGGTTCCCGCCGCCCCTTTTGGACCTTGCTAGGTCGTGCAGATCCTTGTGCATCTCGCTGACCCCTTTACTACCTGATTCGAGCCCCAGGTCGCTGTCTCCGACACCGAGCCGCGAGCTCCGCCGCCTGCTCAACTCTGGCGAGGGATCAAGCCCAAGCCAGAGCACCCCCCGCGCCGTACTGACCTCCGTCGAGACCGCCAAGACCTCCTCGACCTCTGGTACGTGTCCACGGTCTCCCTGCCCCTGTAGAATCGCCGGACCGCCATCGGTCGATGCTCCGCCGCCCTTGTATCGGTCGGCCGCCCATCTCGGCCGAGCCAGGAACCGTCAGATCGTTTGTCTGCGGCTAGGATTAGATCGTGGATGAACCGGTACGGGATAATCTGATCCGTCTGTCACCACTTAAGATCCAACGGCCCACAGCGGTTGATCCGACCGAACCGGTACGGGCCAATTAGATTACGCCACGTCGCCCAGGATTATCTGTTTAAATAGAAATTGGACAGAATTTGTATTAAACTTAGAAAATCCATAACTTTTGTTCCACAATTCAGAAAAATGCAAATTTGGTGTCTATGGATTCAGAAAAATAAGACCTTTATTATAGAGGCCTTGTTTCACACTTTTGCCTCTGAAAAATTGGAATTATAGGCATAACCTTTTTAGGAGTATTTTGCTCATAAAAATTGTTCTATAAATTGTTTTGGGGTATTTCTTATGCATTTAGATGAGGCATTTTACCCTCTGTTCTGTAGACTCTGTAAATTATAGAGTTGTGATCATATCATTGCATTTTTCATGCATTCATATTTTTGTAATGTTTTATTGATTGAATTATTGTTGTTGTATTGATCTTGTGTAGATTGTGTGGATTGTGAAGTTTTTTCTGTGAGGACTGTACCTATTCCCCTAGATACCAAGGCAAGTGATATTTCATCTCATGTCCTATTATTTTCACTATTGCACTAGGGGTTATTTGGTAGATCTTAGCATGATAGGATTATTTACATGTTACTATACTATGCTATGCTACCCTATAGATTACATCTTTGTAGCATCTCCTAGTTGAAAGACTTCGTATGCTAGAGTGCTTAGCCATGCTATTAGAATTCGTGGGTGGAAAATACACATAAGATAGTATGGAAAGATATTATTTTGTTTGACTAAGAAAACAACTAATATTAATGAAACACCTGGGTGGAATGGGACTTGCTTGGATTATGTTGAGTGGTTACTCAGGGGCCATGTCTATGGTCAGCTGGTGTATCACACTTGTGGATGGCCACCCAGGAACAAAGAGATTGGAGACATTCTTGTCATGAAGCTTCCAGTGCAGCCACATGGCATATGGGATCTACCTTGACCAACTAAGTTGCAAGAACTCACCTAGACGGACAGAAGGTGGTAGATGTGGTAGGATGGAACGCGTCCGTGGTGGTCTGAGGGATTGCTTCTGAAAGGTCTTGTATCGATGCATGTCGAGTCTTGTGGGGAAAGTGCACCACCTCTCAAGAGGGTAAAACTAAGTACTTAGCTGTGTCCCCGGTTATGGACAATTCCTGAGCCTCAAGACAGTGAAGTAGTTCAATAATCTCCTCATCCAAATTTCTCTAAGTTAAAAACTTGTGGGTGAACATGGGTAGTGGTTCAATGATGTCTATCATTGGTACCCTAGTGTTTGAATGAGAAAACTCTTCAAAAACTATAAGTTAAACCAGCTTTTAGCAAAGCTAGCCATAACCCCACTTAGCCATATATTCATATAGTTGTTGGATTAAACTAAGTATCTATGGTATCACTTGCCAATACAATTCCAAATCTATTGACCCTTGTGGATGTAACTTATTATGTTGCAGGATACTCTGATGATGAGCAGGGTTGCGCGTCTACACTCGACATGCTTGCCTGTGGCGCATGAAGACTAAAGACTCTATTATTATTATGCTATGTAATGTGAACTTTAAGTGCCTTAGCCTTGGGCTAAGTGAGTTGTAAGAACCATTATATTCCTGGATATGCGATGTAATAATGACCTTTGTTTCTGTGTACTTCATCTTAAACTGTGGGTGCTAGCATTTTCGATCCAGGGACTAGCACTGCAATCACATGGATCTTACCTTATTATGGTGAGATCTTACACATACCAAGACTTCCAAGAACTTGGAGGGATTGTGGAGAGGATGCATAGCTTCTCTTTGAACCTCCGAGGAACAACTAGTAACCTCTCAACTCAATTTGCAAACTCGAGTAATGACTTTTTCCCGCCACCACAATGATTTGAAGGTCTTGCAAAATCCTAAGCTTGGGGAATTTCCTCGTGTATCTTTATTTGGCATTCATTTGCTTTTATTTATTTCGAGGTTGTGTTTTTAAATTCGAGTTTATAAGCACTCGTGTTGGTTTCTCCAACACTTTATTTTTAGTTCTTTCTTTTGTTTTCAATATTTTCTAGCCCAGCTTTGCCGCCAATTTTCTATTCTTTAAACTCCCTCTCTTAAAAACCACAAAAATATGTCTCCATTTTTCATTATTTTCCCTCTTTCTTTTCTTTCCGCCTCGAGGTTTTTATGTATTTGCAGGAGAGTGATCGACTTCGAGTTTCCAAGAAGCAAATAAAAAAGGAAGAGAGAAGTGGAACCAAACAAGAGAGGTATGCCTTATGACTCCCCACTTTTGAAGTTTGGGAAACACATGCTAGTTAGTAGGAAATGTTGAGATATTATATTGGTGGAGTGAGTCTTTGTATTGTAGTAATATTTTTGTTTGCATGGGTATTTAGTTGGGTATGTTTTGTTCCTGCTCTCGTAATTAACCAAGTCTTGCCTAAAAATTGCTAAACAGTTGTAATAAGAAAAAGTCTCACAATTGATGTCTTGGGTATTGTAGTGCTTAGTCTTGAAGGCTTATTTCTAGATACACTCAACGCCACTGAAAATATTGATTGACTTGATAGCTCTCTTTAAAAGGATTTGTTCGATTGAATTAATGTTTAGCGGTGTTTGTGAGCATGCCAAAGTTTGACTTGTTAATCATAAGAATGATATAGCTTTAAGCGTGTCAAACTTCATGGGATGCCAACAACTCCACTGGCCTACGAATCATCTTCATGGAGGAAACTCCTAGATTTCGGCTATGAGTTGGTTAAACACATGTAGCACCAATGCTATAGTGGGTAAGATTCTTGGCACTCCCGAGTAGCTATAATCATGATGGAATCACTCCTCTGGCTATTATAAGTACTCATTATGCATAAGGAACAAAAACCTTAGTGATGCCATGAGTGTCCATCACAGCCCGATAAACTAATAAAAATCTTTGGTATGCTCTCAATTACACAAGAACTGAAATTCTTGAAGGACAATTAATAGAAAAGTAGTGCTTGAAAAGTTTTGATTTATTGATGTGAGAGAATTGAGATACACTAGTGTATATGCTTTTCATGACAACTCTCACACTCTCAATTTACATGATTATACTTTATTTGTTCAAATGCAAGCCTATGAGTTGATTACATGACATGGAATAAAGTTTACTTATTTGAATCATCCATATTAAAAATAATTTTGCTGCACTATAAGGATGCATAAACCTGTATGATATGCTTGCCATTACTCTATCTATGCTAAAGTTCTTCAGATTTATGAAGTGGAGGAAACATGAGACTACCAATCATGAGTATGATCACCATCTCGTTATTTTAGTTTAAATGCTGAGTTCCTTTTTGATTTTGGTTTTGTTGCTCGGGGACAATCAAGTTTAAGCTTGGGGAGGTTGATGGCTCTGAAATATAGCCATCCACGTCCACATTTAAACTAGATATTATTCATATTTTTGATGAAATATGTCTCTAAACCCTGCCACTAATGCCTAATATTCAAAGGGGTATGCAATCCTTTCTTTCTATTTTTTTGGCACAGATAATGTCGTTTGAAGATGGGAATCACTACATTAAAGTCAAAGATACAAGATTTCCAACAACCAGAAGAAACCAGGAGCCGTGAAGTGGAGGCAGACGCTTTAACGACCAACTATACAACTAGAACAAAATTCCGGTCGTATAGTTGGTGCCGCCACCGCTAAGTCTAACAGAACAACTTTCATGAAGGGACCCCTATATAAAGAAGCCCCGGGCGATGAGAAAACAAGCCTGCCTCGCCCAAAAGTCTCTGCCCAGATCACCAGCCCCCTCCAGATCTCAAAACCCTTCTCCATCTCCATAGCCATATTCCACCACTTGTAATAGAAGATCTCTTCTTCGATTGGCGACATTGTAAGACTATTGCTATCAATCTCATGATTTTCATTACAATGTTTGTGATTTTTGATCTCATATCTATGTGTGAGTAATTCTCCTTGGGATAAGGGCTTCGGCCTAGCCATGTAGCGTTTGTGCATGTTATCTATCATAGATGGGATCATGTATTAGTTTGTATGACATGATGATTAGTGTATCCTTTCTTGCCTCAATATAAGGACTTGTCAGGTACCCAAGACCCTGAGGGTTGAGCCAGATATCGGGAGTATGAGTAATGACTAATCAGCAGGTTGGGAACCCCAGTGACAGAAGGGGTAGTACGGCTGTATGTGAGGGATTTACTTGGATTTAAAAGTGACATCACTATGCATATTATTAGTTATCTTTCTTCTATGGCTGAGACTAGTAGGTTATTGCTATAAGCGGTTGCAAAGACAATAGCAATTATGGATGCACTGTCCAAATATAATTTATCTTGCTCCGATAAAAACACAAAAGGAATTCTAAAAACAACAAAAAGACACAAACTCTTGGTCCGATAAAAACACAAAAGAAATTCTAAAACTCCCGAAGGTCCGTTAAAGTAACTTCACTACGCATCTGCTTCCTAAGGATTCGATAACCTAGGTCCACTAGGGAAAAAGAAGCTATACTATATCCGTAATCCGGATCGAATGTATCAAACACCTATTCCAGGATGATACCGAAAGTGTTTTGGGGATATCCAATGATGATCGAATGGTTCCAAAAGGTGTTTTGGAGTGATAGGAATTAAATAATATGTATTTAATATTGATTAGTTGAATTAATATTTAAAATTCGATTTCGGGGGTATCCCACCTAAATGGGCCTCACCTAGAGGAGAGGCCATTGTGGTGGAGCGCCACCCTAGGAGGGCCAACAGGCCTTGGTCGATGGCCAAGGTTCACCCTGTGTGGGGCCCACATGTGGTCGACGGGTGGAATTAGTCCCACCCTGCCCCTTCCTCCATGTGATGCTCCTCCTCCTATATAAATAGGGAACCCCTCCCCTCTAACCCAATCAATTGGCCTTTACCTTTCTATCTCCCTCTCCCTCATGTGTGGTTCCCAAGTAGGAACATGCATATGGGTATCGGGGGTTTCTCCACCATACACACGCTGTTGTGCTACTAGATCTTCGGTCAAGATCAATCTTCTTCCGCTGCTTCGCTGGATCAGAGCCTGGGGGACGTCTCTATACCGGATACGTGTAGAACTTCGCAGGTACTGCCAGTTGTGGTGCTTGGAGCTTGGAGCTTGTATGCCTACTCAACCTTGAGGTCGACGTCACCTTACGACTATATGATCCACGTTTCTCGTGAAACGTTAAGCGATTTTTGTCTTCAGATGTATGAAGACCAAATCTCTCCATTACCCTACATCTGCATAGATAGATCTTGGCTATGTCGTTCGCATTTCTAGGATTTTTTTGTTTTTTGATACGGAACCCTTGAGTGGTATCAAAGCCTATCTATGTGTATATGTGTTGGTACGATTAGAACACATGGTGATATGTGGGCATTGATTTTCTAGTTGTTATACTCCCACATGTACTTGTTCATATCACGGTAATGTTTGATGAAGCGGCCCAGACCGACCTTACGCATAATCTTACGTGGGACTGGTTCCACACCTAACATATGGCTTATACTATATTTTTGGCTGATAGGTGTTTGTCTCTCTTACATTATTTGATATGGTATTTACAAAGGACGATCCTACAAAGGGATTTAAAGCGATAACTAGGCAATTCATGTTGTGGTTGGAAGTTCGTAGATAAGAAACGGTTCTCTTGCGAAAGCCCTAAGAGCCGCTTAAAACTTGCAAAAGATAAAGTAGATGCATCTTTGCAGGGAGCATGTGGTATGATATGGTCATGGTAAGTGTTTATGTTAAGCCACCGGCATGGAGGCACTATGGACCTAATGTTGTGCCGGGAGCACTCGATGGAGATAAAGAAGCAAGGACCATGTCATGTCACATAACATATGATGTCAAATTCATATGCATCTTATTTCGCTAGTACTAGACTTATGATGGTAGCATCATAAGATGATCCCTCAACATAATTTCAATATGTGTGCTCTCCCTTAAGTGTGAACCACTAAGAAAGTTCTTCGTTATGAAGCACATCGTGATGATCCAGTGTTAGACATATCGATGTTCACATACGATGGGTGTAAGCCATGTTGCAATATAATACATTGAGGTTAATGTTGGTGAGCTAACATGCACAGACATGGCCTTAGAACACAAGTTTCCAAAAGGTTAAGCATGAATCACATAGTTGATGTGATTGAAACTTTGATATCTACCTTTGAAACTATACCATCGGCCGTGATGGTCAAGGGTATTATAGTGAAGTGGGATCGTGTAATCACTAAAACAATGACGAGGGATATTCGTTTAAGTGGGAGTTCATGTAATGAACTTGTATTATGAACTAAATAATCTACGTGAATTTGCATATGTTTGTTGTAGTTGGCATCCGGTATAGACTACCTTTTGTTTAGTTGTAATTGATATAATAGAACTATGTTATTATAGATACTTACTGTACAGACTAGTACCGTATTATTTGAATGTTTAATTGCAATATAAAATGTCCTAAAGAAAACTTTCAAGTAAAACCTCACTTACTCCATAAGTTTTAATAAGTGTATTAATCCTAGAATAATTGATTCCCAAGTTAGTTTCTAAAAGATCATGTTTGCCTACATGATACTTGATATTAGAAAAAAAGTTTTTAGTATCAAGATTATCTGGAAGCTGAAAGATTTGTTTCAGAAATCATCTTGTGTAAAAGATATTATGATTTAGGAAACACTATTTGATTGCAATATGATTAAACATAATTTATTTGGAAATAGATTCTCATATTGGATGAGAATTGCGAATGATGGCGATGCTAGGCGTACCTATCACCCAATAGGTTTGGGAACTAAAGTTATATAAATGTTCGTCCTTGCTTCATCAGGAAATTTGTCATGATGGGATGGATAAGATGTATAGGTAAAATGTTTAATATACTAAAGGATCACTAAAATAGAATCCGGAAGAACATGAATCATCTGATGATGGTGAATCACTTCAAAGTGTAAGTTTAAGGGTATTAGTGTTTGACTAACACACTTGAGCCAAGTACCATGTGATTGGTGCTACTATTGATGTTGATTGGTTCTTCTGAAAGAGAGAAAAACGCTGAAAGAGAATCCATAAATATAATTGGAAGAAATTAAAGGACTAGAATTGTCCAGCTCATGTATATAGAAGATATACATGTCATGAATGTATTCTTTGCTTGTTAAACCAATGTAATTCTTCGATATTAGATGCTGGATTAGTTGGTATGAAGTGTCATAGAAAGCAACTCAATATAAGAAATACAATGGCATAAGTAACTAGCAAGAGAATATGTTGATGATGTTCATTGACAAATAAATAAAATGTTATTATCTTTGTCATCGACATCAAGAACCAAGCCGTCAAGATTTATTCCGATAATTGTTATTTGGTTCCAATATTGTGAGAGTAAGTTATTGATCAATCAACTACTGTATTCCATAGCCAATGGATAAACTATTATAAATCTTATCGGTCAAATTACATTTATACAACTAAATGCTAAAAATGTCGCAAGACAAAATGATTTGAATTTCACTTTAAGTGTGACACCACCGTTAAAGTAATATTGGAAATAAGAACATGAAGAAACTCCATGTTGATGGAATTTTTGGGTCAAGTTGTTTTCGAATAAATTGACGCTTGTAATACTTTCCTATACATAACTAAAACTATGTTCATAGGCAAATATTGAATGGACTGTAACTTATTGGAAGTAATACATATTGATGTATGTGATCTATTATGTGAAATCATGTGTGGTGGGTTATTCTAATTTGTCTACTTCAACCAAGGACTTAAATAGATAGATGATTATATATGATTATTGTGAAATAAGTATAAGGCATTTAAAACATGTTCAAAGGTTTTAGCATGAAGTAGAAATCATCATAACAAGAAAATTAAGAATTTATGATTGGATCATAAAATAAAAAAAATTGACTTACAAGTTTAGCAAACATCTGAAAGTTGAGGAATTGTTTCATAAATTTAAGTTTCCCAAAACATGATAGTTTTGAGAATATAATTGAACCTAATTTGACTTGGTAAGATCAAATATAAAACTACCATTATGATGTAAAATATTATGCTATAGTGACTACTGCTTTAATTTTACACTAAAAAACAACAACATCGTGATCTATTGAAATGACAAGGAGCAAAACCTAGTTTGTATTTTCTTAAATTTTGGTATGCAAGTCTATGTAAAATGTTTACAAAACTAAAGTTGGGTATGCATGTCTTTGTATATTATCCCAAAAGCAATCGTTGAGAATTTCTCCACCATAACACTTAAGACAAAAGTGTTTATCGCTAAAACGACGAGTTCTTTGAGAAGGATTTTTTCATGAAAAAGTTAAGTGAGAGGACAATAGAATTTTTTTATGAGGTTATTTGAATCTAAGTGGCATGATCAGAGTAGCGCATCGCTAGAAAGTTTTCTTGAGACAGCTACAATGCTCATGACAACTATTTCTGCAAATGTTGTAGTTCAGAAATCTAATTTCCTATTAAATCGTAACATCCCCAAACTTTTAAAATTTTGGTATGTTAAAATTATCTAAATAGTTTGACAAAAATTTCTTTTTCCTAGTTTGATTTTTCAAAAGAAATGAAACTTTTGAAGGTTTATTAAAATAATAATAATTCATCTTCTAAGCAGAACTAATTCGGTTGAAATGGGTGGGAAAAACTATATTCCAAAATTATTAGAGTTATTTTGTTTTGGGAAAACAAAAGCCTTTGAATTTGGTTTTATCAAAATACAAAATCATATTTGTCAAATAGATTTCCCAACAAGACCCTTTTTGCATAAAACCAATCTTAATAATAAATATCTTATTTAGGAAAATGTCTTTAAAAGCTTATTTGTTGAATATTCCTCTTCCACCTTTTAAATGATTTATTTTGAGGCAAATATAAAATATTTAACTTTAAAGATTTTCCATGAGGCCATAATGGCAATTGGTTAACACAAGTGTTTTATATAAATGTTATTTGTATAACAAAATACTGTTTTATATTTCTTTTTGAAACACTTTTGATCCTTGAGTTTTTATAAACCTTTTTATTAGATGGTTTTGGAGCCCTTTTGGTGCCATAGGTTTTCCCAAAATGATCATACAAAGCCCCTATTTATAAAATAGTTCTCACAAAATCATATTTTGTTGTGAAATAGTATTCCTAATATCTAAGGAAACCCTTTTTATAAATCTTCCCAAAACATATTAAAACCCTAAATCCTATTTTTGCTTTTCTTGAAGATAGTATAGGCAATAAATGCTTAGTGGGAATCCTGATATTTTATACTGATCAAAATTATTTTATTTAAAGCTTATGTTGCTTTGTTGAATTTACAAAAAATAAAATTTAGAATTACTCCATTTGGAGTTATAAAATAAATTGTTAAATAGAAGAAAAAAAGAAACAAAATACAAAAAAGGCAACCGGCCCATGGCTTCCACCCTCCTACCTACTGCCCATGCGACGCAGCAACCCAACATCACCCCAGCAGAGACCCACCGGGAGCTTTCCAAAAAAAAATTTAAATGTGGCTGACTGCATGGTCCCACGTGTCGGTTTCATCCCCAACCTCCACCAGTGCTCACGATGGACACGACCTGCTATCACACCACCGCCACTGCCACCACGATCCCCACTCCTCCCGAGCCTCCTGTGCCGAGACGAATCCCCTCATTAAATCGCCTCTAGCCCCTATCCATTCCCCCTACTCTTCCTCTCGATTGTGCCACCAGGCCGCTAGAATTAACCGTCGAAGATCCGCCAGTCGCTGTCGCAATTTCTTCGATAACGACCGGTAGCCGAGAGCTCTGCCTTCTTCTCCTTTCCCTTACTCTTCCCCTGCCTCGCCCTCACCCTCTGACCCATTCCCCTCTCCATTTCCACAGCCAGGAGGAGCCCTCCATCGGCATCTGCAGCCACCGCCACTCCAGCCGATAGCCGCCACTGCTACACCACGTCACCGATGGCACCGACCGCATCTTTGAAACTCCCCGTGAAGAGTTGCACCTCGTCCACTACTTCTCTATCCTCTAACGGCCCTACTACGTCGGCGACATCCCCATCTATGTGCGGCACGACCGTCTCTGGTCTCCTCCCCTGTCTCCGGCGAATTAGCCACGGTGAGCTTGGCCCTCCCAGTGTCTGTCTTCCGATCATGCTTCCGCGGCCGATATCGAATCTAGCCTAGCCTAGTCGTAAGCCGCAAGCCGATTGCCAGCTCCCGCTGAGCCACGAGCCCATCAGATCCGGCCATCCGTTTTATGTAAATTTGATGGCCCAGGTTCGCTTAGACAACGAAGGGGTACCGGCCAGTCAAAATTGGCCACGTGTCCTGCTTATATGTAATTTCTTTTAAAAGGGGTTTAAATGGATATAATCTTGTAAAATTCATAACTTAAGTTCTGTAAGTTCAAAAATTATGAGTTTCATTCCTATGGAATCCTTGAAACAAGAATAACACAATGAAAACTGAAAATATTGGTTTTGACCATGCATTAATAGTTCATTTTCAAATGCATGAGTTGGAGTTTTCTGGGCATATCTTTAATCCTAAAAATGATTTTAATATGGTTCTTTTTTGAAAAAGGTTAATTTTTTAGTACCATGTCTAATAAGACCAGAGGGTAAAATTTTAGAATAGGTTTACAACCGAATTATTTGAATATGGGACTATACCTTTTTAAATGCTATTTTGGACATTACTAATTCTGGAGAACTGATTTTAAAATAAAACCTTCTTGCAAAATTGTTTAGAAAAGATTTATTTGTACAATAGGACTAAATGAAATGGTTTTCCAACATATCTACACCAGGTATATATATATGCATAAGACTTAGTGTTTCTATAAGCACTATGTTGTTAATAACATACCACATGACAATAAGTGCCTTGGCCTAGGACTAATAAAGACATGTGAATAAAAAATGTTTTAATAAAACATTTATTATAGAAGAAATCTTTTACCATGCTTGGCCTACTTTTTTTGTGTGATGTTGATTTGTGTGCATTGCTTGGTTCTGTATTCATTTCAATATTCGTGAAATGTGAAGATTACCCGGAGAGTAACTCTTGTGTTTGCGAAGAGAGTGAATCCAAAACCTTCACAAAAGGCAAGTTCACTTCATAAACATCCTACTATTTTCTTATGCATTTAGATGTTTTCAAAGATTGCATGTGAAGGACTACCTAGTATTTATGCTATGATATACAACCTAGATAGGATAACCACATGTATCTTGACTGATGAGTAAAAAACAATGTAGGAGTTAAATGCTTAGCCATGCTATAGATTCCATGGGTGGATTCATACTAAGTTATCTGATGTTGAAAGGATATTATTTTGGATAATGGAAACAACTTAACTTAATGAATCACCTGGGTGGAATGGCTCGTTGGGACCATATCACTGGGCCATATCTATGGTCGCACGCCCATACCTATGGGGCCATATCCATGGTTTGCTCCCCTTACTATCTATAAATGATAATCACCATAGATGGAGAAGAGAGGATTAAGTGAACCCATGAACCCATGTCCATTGTTTCCATAATAGAAAACCCTTGTATTGTCCTCTTGCATTGAAGAGGATTAGGACACTTTTACATTATTGTTTTGTTACATTAAATTTGCATCTATTAAATCAACCATCTTGTTCCTTAACTTGTTTAGTGCACAATCAACTAAAACTTGTGACACTTTAGTTGTAAAGAATAGATAGCTTTTCCTTCTTGCCCCCGCGGATCGATACCCTATTTCCACATTGAGAGGTACTACGGTGATCCCCTGCACTTGGGGGTTATCAACCCTTAGGAAGGTGTGAAGCTTTTCGAAGTGTAAATGGATCTATAAAAAATATACATGGATCCTTACATCTACGAAATGGTTGACTTGTCAAAAAGAAGTTTATGATAAAGTTCAAAGAGTTGACCGCGACAAGATTTGATCTTTCTCAACAATATTTAGTCTGTACGGATTATTATAGCAACCACTACAGATTGAGATATGATAGTTGAATAAACAAAACAATGTTCTTCAAATAGAATGGTTACCTAGGATGTGTACATAACACTATCCAAAGATTTTTGTTAATTTGAAGGGTGCTAAAATATGCAAACTTCAATGGTTGAAGTAAGCATCCTCGAGTTGGAATCTTCACCGTGATGAAACTGTTAAAGAGTTTAATTTTATTAGAAACGATGAAGATGCTTGTGTTTATAAGAAAGTACGTGGGAGCGTTAAGACATACCTCCAATGCTTAATGTGAAACATATTTTGTTGATTGGAAGTGATGTATCTTTATTTTATCGTGAATTAACAATTTCATTAAAATTGGATTTTGATGAAAGACTTAGGCAGAACCAGAATATTAGACATCAAAGTCTATACAGATAGATTGTAATGCTAATATAGTTATGCCGAAGTACATAGATAATGAATTAGTTCAATATGGTGGCATGTTTGAGTGGGAGATGTGTGAGTTTCCTAGTCATATTTGACAAGAAAAGTTCTTATCACATGGTAGCAAGATCAATTGTATTGACAATTGATAATTGAAACCTCATGATTGATTAATCATGAATACCATGATATATACATATCTAGATAAGTCATATGCTCTAAGTGTTAGGAGCATATACTAGAGTTATTCATAATATGATCATTGGACAATAGTGATGATATTCTTGTGTACTTTGGAAGAACCAAGAATATGCGATGTATGCGGAAGTGAAAAAATAGTTCATTGTAATGTGTTACATTGATGCAAGTTTTTGTCACATATACAAATGAAGTTTATATCAATTTAGGCTATGTGTTAATAAATAAGGTGGCATAGTGTAATGGAAGTAAGTTCCACGATGAATTTGGACTAGTTCCAAAGATGTAACATTGTGATGAATACTACAATGATGGCTAATTATATGACTACTCTACCAGCAGCATAAAGAGGCATTTTGTGTTAAGTAGTTTGTTATCAAACTAGGTACAGTTTCAAGTGGGCTATACTATGAAGATATGTTGTATGACAATAGTGTCAACATAGTTTTGGCTTAAGAAATTGAGGGCTCACCAGAAGACTAGATTTATACAATGTCATCTCATTGGATAATGAGAGATAGTAAAGATGTGAATACATACAAATACACACAAAGCTGAAAGTTTCAGTTTTGGAGATTAATTTTGGCACACGCAACGCATGTGGATAATACCGGAATGCCATAGGTGTGAGCAACACCAGAATTCCATAGCTATTAAATGTGTGAAGCAGTAACTAGATTATTAACTCTAATGCAATTGGGAGACTGTAGGAGATATGCCCTAGAAGCAAATAACAAAGAGCATTTTATTGACATATCTCATTAGTCCGTAATAAGTTTTATACATGCTATAACTATATTAAGCGGAAACATAAATACACATGTGGTATGTAAAAAAACCAAGTCCCTAGTATGCTCTAGTCGACTAGCTCATTGTTGCAACCGATGATCGAGGTTTCCTGGTCATGGATATTTATGTAAATTGACAACGAGGTCACTTTATTCGATGAATTAATGTGATGGACACACACCCAACAATAGTATTGCAATATGATCCAGTCACAAAGTTCAGTATTGCGATATCTAGTAAAATGTAGTAACTCACTCCTTTTACCGTGGGAATATATTTAATCACTACCACCCGAGTCTGCTTTGACTGCATCAACCGCCACACTTTAATAGGGTGATCATAAAGGTGTCTATCAGATATTCTAAAGGGGTATGTTGAGGCATATACATCGAGATCGTGATTTGCCTATCCGTGTGACGGATAGATACCTGATACATTGCAAATGTATCTATAATTTTTGATGCTCCATGCTTGGTTTTATCCACTTTCTTGTGTTTTGTCCACATTTTGCAGTACTTTTCATATGATTTCTTGGACTAACCTATTAACAAGAGCCATAGTGCCAGCTGCCTGCTTTCTACTGTTTTTGGTTCCAGGAAAGTCAGAAAATGAATATTCTCGGAATTGGACGGGACAAAAGCCAAAGTGCCTATTTTTCTAGAAGACTCCAGGAGCCAGAATACGAGACGGAGGAGGGCCAGGGGCTGACCACACCCCCCCAAGCGCGGGCTAGGCCTGGCCGCGCCAGGGCATGGTGTGGTGGCCCCAGGCACCCCCTCGGTCTCCCTCTTCGCCTATAAGAAGCCTTCTGACCTAAAAACTCTGGGGGGGTCGACGTTTTTCCACGAAAAGTTCCGCTGCACCGCCGCCACCGAAGGGGAGATTCGGGGGACAGAAAGTCTCTGTTCGGCACCTGCACCACGGGGGAAGTGCCCCCGGAGCCATCTCCATCGATCTCCACCATCATCTCCATCGACCATCCATGTTTCTCCCATCTATGAGTGAGTAGTCCCCCGCTGTAGTCTATGGGGATGGTAGGGATTGGATGAGATCGTTCATGTAATGGCATCAAATTATTAGGGCATGGTACCTAGTATCTTTTATTAGTGCTTTATGACTTTGTTGCGACTTGTTGTGCTTAATGCTTGTCACTAGGGCCCGAGTGCCATGATCTCAGATCTGAACATGTTATTGATTCATTATGATAGTATTGTTCTTGGTATTATCTACAAGTTGTATACACACGTTGTTGTCCGGAACCTATGGCCCCGAAGTGACAGAAATCGGGATAACCGAAAGGGAATGGCTTTGATGTGAGGATCACATGTGTTCACGGAGTGTTAATGCTTTGCTCTGGTGCTCTATTAAAAGGAGCACCTTAATTGCCAGTAGTCCCTAGAGGCCTCGCTGCAAACGGGCTGGCAGGACAAAAGATGTTGTGCAAGTTCTCATCGCGAGCACGTATGACTATATATGGAACACATGCCTAGGATTGTCTAGTACTTGGATGCTTTATCTTATTTATCTGCAATTGTCCTATGTTCTGATTGCTATGTGAATTGTCTTGTCCATGAAACGCCCGTCCATCCATCCCTATGCCTACCGCACTTGAATCCCACTGTTTACTGCTTTTGTTACTATTGTCTTTGCTTTACTACTCCTGCTACTCTGCTATTCCTACTACAAAACTATTCCTACTGATAAACTGCTGTGAGCAAGATTGTTTCCAGGTGCAGCTGAATTGACAACTCAGTTGTTAAGGCTTATAAATATTCTTTGGCTCCCCTTGTGTCGAATCAATTAATTGGGTTTCACTTCCCTCGAAAATACTGTGATACACCCCCTATACTTGTGGGTCATCAAGACTATTTTCTGGCGCCGTTGCCAGGGAGCATAGCTTTATTTATCAAGTCCACTTGGATTCACTATTGTTCAAGCTAAGTTTATTTCTTCCTTGTTTGCTTCTTTCTTTATTGAAAATACAAAAAAAAAAATAGTTCCTACTCTAGTTGTTATTTTTGTTGGTCTGTTATTGTCTTGCTTTATCATGCTTGTTGTCAATGGTTGGTTTCTTTGAAACTGAAGCTTATTGGCAAGGTGGGTTCACGAAAGATCAAAAATATTATTATAAGGGACACCGCTTATCACAAAAAGGGAAACACTTATGGGAACAAATTGATAGATTGTATACCATTGCTGGAAACGTGTGCTCTACTTATAATGTTACTTATTGCTGTGATGAGTCTTGTTGCAGAAATAGGTATAAACACCTCCCTTTTTAATGTGAGTATAGTGATAATGATACCATATCTTCCTATGCTAAAGGAATTTGTGATTTTTATGATGTGGAACAAATTGAGGAATTTATTGCTTGGAAGGGTGCATTTGAACTTGCTAGTTTGCTTGAAAATATTGATGATTCACCTTATAAGTATGAGGTTTATGGTATACTTAAATTCTGCTTTGATAATTACAAGGAAGAAAACGGCTATATTCTTGAATATACTAATAGATGCTTTCCACAAATGGAAGAGACTAATGCCTTGCAGGATCCTATGGAAGAAGAAATTGATGAACCTGAAATCTCATTAGATGAAAAAGAGGAGGAGAGTGATGAACAAAAGGAGGAGGAATGGATTAGCTACCCATGCCTACCTTCTAATGAGAGTAACTCTTTATCCCTTACATTATTTGATTGTCCCCCATGCTTACTAAAGAAGGATGATTGTTATGTTCCTGAGGATTCTTTTGAAGATATTTATGATAAAGCTCTAGTGCTTGTAGATCATGAAAAGCATGCTTTATGTCATAGTTATGTTGTTGAGTTTATTCATGAGGCTACTGAAAATTATTATGAGAGAGGAAAATATGGTTGTAGAAGTTTTCATGGTATTGAAACACCTCTCTATGTGCTGAAAGTTTTGAAGTTACTCTTGTTTTATCTTCCTATGCTTGTCACTTTGTTCTTTGTGAATTTATTTGCATACATGATTCCTATGCATAGGAAGTGGGTTAGACTTAAATGTGTTTTGAATTTGCTTCTTGATGCTCTCTTTTACTTCAACTCATATTTCTTATGAGAGCATCCTCTCAAACTTTTTATGCCTAAAGATGATATTATGTCTATTATTCTTGGGAGACCTTTTCTTAAATACTGCAGGAGCTGTTATTAATTATAATCAAGGGAAGGTGACCTTCAATGTTAATGATAAGGAACATATTGTCTATTTCCCCAAGAAGATTTAAAGGACTTATGGCTTGAATTCAATTGAACATGCTGAGGGCATTCAAGTTGGAGAAATATATTGTCCCATACCAAGAGAAAAAATTGAAACTATTATGATTGGGACCATTGCTATCAAGGTTGAGGTAACATAATCATTAGTGGAATACAAAGTTTTGTATCATATGAAATTGTTTTGGTAACAAGACCTGATCAACCTTGTTAACAAAAGGATTTCATTGAACAAAAATGTTTTCACCATGATTATCTCCGCTTACTTTTATTCTATCCATTTTTAGTTTTTGCTTATGCCTAACTTAAAGGCATTAAAGAAAAGTACTTATTGGGAGATAACCCAAAAGTTTTAGATGAGTCTTGGAAGTTATTACTTCAGTAATAACCGCTCCTTATCCTTTTTATTTGCTTTTTGTGTCAAGAGTAACCTCTAATGAGAGAGAAGTAATGATTGGGAAAGTTGCTGTCCCGAAACAGATTTCTGTGCTTCACCGTAAAAATTCGTGTAAAATCTCTGAACGTCTTTTTGAGGCGTGAATTTTTTTGCTTCTGCCCCAGGTTGTTATATAACTTTCATTAGTTCAACACTTTTTGATTTGAGAAACAGAATTTCTTCGAAAAAATTCGTCTTTACCTACTGGTCTGTTTTGACAGATTTCTGCCATTTTCTGCATTTGCTTCTTATGGGTTCCTTTTTGAGTTGTTTTGGAGAATTGAGCTTTTTGAGGGAAGTGCTACAGTAGCTAGTGTTCTAATGGAAGTTTATTTGGTGTTAGAACTGAACCTTAATATTTATTTATCTTTAGTGCACTAATGTTGCTAATAAAGATTGTGTGAAGTTTTGTATGAAGGAAAAAATTTCAGGTGTATGGAAGGAATGAGTAATGAGATGAAGGATGGACTAAAGCTCAAGCTTGGGGATGCTACGCGTCTCACCCCAAGAAATATCCAAGAAGTACAAGCGTCAAAGCTTGGGGATGCCCAAGGCATCCCCTTCTTCATCAATAAAAATCCCAGGTTTCTTCCAAACACTTCATTTTTATTGTTTCATCCACAGTTGTGTTGTTCTTGGAGCGTCTTCTTTTTCGTTTTCGTTTTGGTTTTTAGTTTGCGTGGTTTGCTTATTTTTCTGAATAAATTGGTTGGACCCCCTCTTTCATACATTGGTTTTCAAATAGTTTGGTTTGGATTGGAAAAGAGTAGGAAAGCTCATGCTTAAGTGGTAAAGAGAGCTTGTTTTTGACTGTGGCCTATGCTTTGACATGACATGCTTGATATTGTTTTGGCTTTATGCTTAGTATTCTTTGTTGTAGCATGACTTGTTATAAACAATTGAGATTGCTTAATGTGCCTTGGATGAATCATGCGTTGTTTTAGCATATTAAAGCATAGTATAGTGGTATTATCCTTTGATGCTTTATTTGGGTTGACTTGGCACATGCTCACACCATGTTATGACTATCCCAGGTCACCATAAGCCTTTATGATCCTTTAGTTTTCAAATTGTAGTATCTCTTTATGCTTTGATCAATGATGTTTTGTCGCTCTGCATGATTATGGCCATTATTGCTCTCTTAGTTTGTCGCTCCTAGTCTTTTGCTAGCCTCCACAACCAAGTATGAGTTCCACTCATGCATCCAACTCCCTAAACCAAGTTATTCCAAAGATTCCACCATACCTACCTACTAGCTTATGCTATTCTAAGTATATTCATGCTTTTGTTTACCTTCCACTTGTTACGAGAAAACTAGTGATTAAAGCTCTCACGAACTTGATGGCACACTTTACTTTACTTGACCTTAATAAACTTGAACCATTGTGTCGTCTATGTTGTATATGCTTGCACTTATTTGTTAGGAATTAGCAGAACCATGCTTTCATGGGGAACGCTTTCAACATTGCACTTGGTACTTGTACCTAGTTGATATCATGCTCTTTTGTATATGGATGTAAATGATTGTGAAATGAAAGGGGAGCTTGTAAGTCCATGGAGTTATGTATATGTGTTAGAAAGCACGGGCTGGTCTAATCCATGCTGACATGGTGGAAACCTGCAGCGTAACCATAATGAGCTGTCTATGAAGCATTCTTCTTATTAAAAAAGAGTCCTATATTGAGAAAAAAAGAGAAAAAAAAGAGAAAAAGAGAGATACTATGAAAAGAGGAAATAGAGAAAAAAAAGCACCATATTCCCATGGTAAATAAGAAGAATGCTGAGATGCTTGTTGTCTGCTTGCCTTGTCATTTTGATATGGGGATTCTTCCGTATCATCGGGCAAGGGGTACCCCGTTGGCGGTTCTCTATGATACACATATACTTACAATGACAAGAACTTACCGGTGACTAAACTTGAGTAGCATGAGGAGCGGCCCTCGTATACAAGGGACATGAGATTTCTGACTTATACTTCGTCAAGCATGTACACCATAGTTTGTTCACTTTAACCTTAATCACTTCAAGATGCTTATGATAGGGGCAATGAGAGCTCAAAGCTATAAGTACCATAATTTTTGGAAGCTCTTTATGAGACTTGAATCCCTACTTCCTTTTACAAAAGGCCTTTCTTCCACCATTATATTGAGTCTCCATCTTCTATCTTTATGCACCTACTTTGAGAGCATAGTGGCCATTCTTAGTTCTATGTGCATTGTCCCAAGACTAGTTGATTGATGCATAACTTGATATTGCTTGTTTTAAACTATTTGTATCTAGTCACTCTTGTAAACTTTGAAGGTGTCCTATGCATTTATATTTGCTACTCTATTGAGGGACAAGCTGAATACTATTATGCCATGTTTTCTTTATGTGAAACAAACAAACGTCTTGCAAAGCATTGTTATTCATGAATCTTTTGTTTGTGCCTTTTCATGTTGCATCATAGTTTCTTTGTCTTATTGCTAGAACTTTGTCTTTCATGTTATGATTGAAGTACTATGATCCCATCTTTGAATGTTTTACAAATACTTTGATCAAGTCTTTGATGGTGCATGTCACCTCAAAAATTATTCTTTCTTTTTATCACTTACCTACTCGAGGACGAGCAGGAGTTAAGCTTGGGGATGTTGATACATTGCAAATGTATATATAATTTTTGATGCTCCATGATTGGTTTTATCCACTTTATTGTGTTTTGTCCACACTTTGGAGTACTTTTCATATGATTTCTTGGACTAACCTATTAACAAGAGCCACAGTGCCAGCTGCCTGTTTTCTGTTGTTTTTGGTTCCAGGGAAGTCAGAAAATGAATATTCTCGGAATTGGACGGGACAAAAGCCAAAGTGCCTATTTTTCCAGAAGACTCCAGGAGCCAGAATACGAGACGGAGGAGGGCCAGGGGCCGGCCACACCCCCCCAGGCGCGGCTGGGCCTGGCCACGCCAGGGCATGGTGTGGTGGCCCCAGGCACCCCCTCGGTCTCCCTCTTCGCCTATAAGAAGCCTTCTGACCTAAAAACTCCGGGGAGGTCGACGTTTTTCCACAAAAAGTTCCGCTGCGCCGCCGTCACCGAAGGGGAGATTTGGGGGACAGAAAGTCTCTATTCCGGCACCCTGCCGGGACGGGGAAGTGCCCCCGGAGCCATCTCCATCGATCTCCACCATCATCTCCATCGACCATCCATGTTTCTCCCATCTATGAGTGAGTAATCCCCCGCTGTAGGCTATGGGGATGGTAGGGATTGGATGAGATCGTTCATGTAATGGCATCAGATTGTTAGGGCATGGTGCCTAGTATCTTTTATTAGTGCTTTATGACTTTGTTGCGACTTGTTGTGCTTAATGCTTCTCACTAGGGCCCGAGTGCTATGATCTCAGATCTGAACATGTTATTGATTCATTATGATAGTATTGTTCTTGGTCTTATCTACAAGTTGTATACACATGTTGTTGTCCGGAACCTATGGCCCCGAAGTGACAAAAATCGGGATAACCGGAAGGGAATGGCTTTGTTGTGAGGATCACATGTGTTCACGGAGTGTTAATGCTTTGCTCCGATGCTCTATTAAAAGGAGCACCTTAATTGCCAGTAGTTCCCTAGAGGCCCGCAAAGCGAATGGCAGGACAAAAGATGTTGTGCAAGTTCTCATCGCGAGCATGTATGACTATATATGGAACACATGCCTAGGATTGTCTAGTACTTGGATGCTTTATCTTATTTATCTGCAATTGCCCTATGTTCTGATTGCTATGTGAATTGTCTTGTCCATGCAACGCCCGTCCATCCATCCATATGCCTACCGCACTCGAATCCCACTGTTTACTGCTTTTGTTACTACTCTCTTTGCTTTACTACTGTTGCAACTCTGCTATTCCTACTACAAAACTGTTGCTACTGATAAACTGCTGTGAGCAAGATTGTTTCCAGGTGCATCTGAATTGACAACTTAGTTGTTAAGGCTTATAAATATTCTTTGCCTCCCCTTGTGTCAAATCAATAAATTGGGTTACACTTCCCTCGAAAATACTGCGATACACCCCCTATACTTGTGGGTCATCAATACCATGGGCCCACTCGGTGAGATTACATCTATAAGTTTGCAAACATGTGAGTAGGTCACAAGGATGTAATATCACGGTGACGAGTAAATATGTCTGTCGGTAATAGGATCGAACTAGGTATAGAGATACCAAAGATTTGGTCTTGGAGAAAGTAGGTATCGTGTAGGAAAGGGAATGAGACTCGGTGTTCAAGATTCAAGCGACTAAGTTAATTCCTAGAATGCATGGGGGCCATCATGGGTTACTAGATCCTATTGTTGGTCATTGATCGGAGAGGTGTCACAATCATGTCTATGCATTCCCGAACCATAAGGGTGGCACACATAAGGGTAAATGACACCGAGGGATTGATCTGGGATCATAGGAAAAAAGTGAGAAAACATTGTAATTGTTCCGAGATGATACTGTAGGGGTTCCGCGCATAAAAACAATAAATTTTACTCTACGCCCCTGAACCCCTGAAGCTGCCAGGACCTATCTATTAGTAATACAGTAACGGGAGGGGCTTTTCGCGAACTTACCCTTGAAGACCGAAAAGCGTTGTCAACGCTCAGGAGAGCGTGGTTGATGTAGACGAGCCGAAGCCGACCTCAAGGTCGTGATGAAGTCCTTGCGCTCCTTCTGGCTCCAACGACTTGAGTGCCTCAAGTGTGACACCTCGTGGGGATTTACACACGTCCGGTGCCTGACGATGACTCCCGCTTCCCCGATCCAGCAGCCAGGAAGTAGAGCTCGATCCGAACCCAGCATGGCCTGGCTCCATGGTGAAGATGTCTCTCGCTCGCGCAGTCCAGACTTGGGACCACGGTCACGAGAGAGAGAGGGGGAGAGAGAAAATATCACTTAGAGGTCCTCCCGAATGTGGGGAGACCTTTATTGATCATTGGGTGTATTTTTCTAGGCCAAATACCCCACTTTATATAGGGGGAGGGGAGGTACTACCTCCCCTCAAGTCCCGGGGTGGGACTAAAGGAGAGGAAGAGGTGGGGGAGGCACCGCCGGCCACCCCCTCATGGGCCCCACATGGGGGGCTGGCCCAATAGGGCCGCCGGCCACCCCTTGGCCCCTCTCCCCTCTTGCCTTTCCCTAATGGGCCCTCTCCCCTCCAAGAATTGGCCCATTAAGCCTTTGACCATTAAATTGATTTTTCTCTTTATTAAATAATTATGAATAAATGATTAAATCAATATTTAACATTCATTCACATATCATTTAATCTCCGTGGCCATGGAACACCTTCCACCTCCACTCCGGACATCCTCCGGACTTACCGAAACCCTTCCGGTTTTCTCCCTTCTTTTCTTCGGTGATTCTACCGATCCTATAAACACTCTCTAAGAATCAACAAACCCTTAAGCGTGATACCCTACGGTTCGGGAACACTCCAGACATGGTCGGGACACTCCCGCACCAATGATCGATAGAGGGACCTAGATGGCCATGTGACCCCTGAGCATTCCACGAAGATCTTTCGTTGTTTGAACCAGGACAGTCGTGTCTTATTCCCTTTGCCATTCGATACTTGCATTGCCCGAGATCTGATCAATGACATCACCATGTCGCGTTCAATCTCGTTACTGAACAATGCTACTTAACTCGTTCCGACAAGTGATATCCCCGTGATCCAATCACACGCTGCGCAGCTATTGGATATAACTTCTCCGAGTGGGCCCTTGAGTATCTTTCCGTCACATGGACGGACAAATCCCGCTCTTGACATATATTGCCTCTACGGTTTCCTCCAAATACCTGAACACACCTTTATAACCACTGTTTTACCAGATGGCGTTTGATGCTATCTAAGAACTCTCGGGAGACAGTGATTGATATAGCCTCACGGTCTAAAGAATAGTCTACGAGGATCCATTTCTAATCATCGTAACTTGAACTTCGTGACATGATCGGGTCACGATGTTTAGGTTGGGTATATGTTCATCATCTCATTCTCCGAATGAGATGACCTCATTTCCAACTGGCATAAATGCCACATGATCAGGAAACATGATCATCTGTTGACCAATGAACCAGTGACTAGAGTTTCACTGGGAACCCCTGGTTGTTTGTATATCACACGTGTATTGATGTTTCCACTCAATACAGTTATAACATGATATAAAACTTAATCATAAACTATATGAAATATGATAATAGTCCTTACTACTATTTGTCTCTAGGGCATATTTCCAACAGTCTCCCACTTGCACTAGAGTACAAATACACTAGCTGCATTTGTTCTCAATCATTGGCACTATATATCCAGTACCCTGAACATGCTTGCTCATGGAAGAGGTTGAGTCTTGGGTCTGTACTTTACAGTCCCAAATCCTTTGCAACTTACTAATGTCATCTTGATTGACATCAATACTCTATCATCACATGATAGCATCTGTGTGTATGTATCATCGCTATGGCAGCAGAACGAGGCCTAATTCCAGGAGCCTACAGTGACGTTAAAACCGAACTAGCCCCGCCATCATTCTCATGGGCACTGTGCCCTGGGACAACATTATACAACACTTTAGATGGTACCCTTATCTATTATTATAAATGTATTCATCAAAACACCAGTGCACTCTGTGCAACTTTCGATGTTATGTTCACCTCGCTTTCTACTTGACTTTAATTGGTATCTATAGGAGTTTCCAACATATTCCCTTATAACATAACCCTTTATGTTTTAAGATATGTTATCCTTTATGGATTTGGAAAATATATCCACAGTTCTCTACTAGACACTGTGGACAAACTTAGCTCAATGTTCTGTGATTCAAACTTAATCACTTTCAAACGTTCTTTATTTGGATTACATATTATGCTAAGTTACCATCATGGCTTCTAAGATAGAACCTATGTCTCAACATAGTGGATGATGATCATCCTTTTCTTTCTTTCAACCATTGATGTTCAAACTTAATGCTATTCCTAATTTGAGTTATTAAGGACTAGTTCCTTAATTAACATCTATTCTGAAACCCTTTTTAGAATCCCTTAAGGAATACTACATAATATCATAATACACCTATTATCAACTTCTACATCTTATAAATCATTATTTATAAGTATTTGTGCCTTTCATCCTTAACATACTTAAGAATTACTCTTATAAGCTCCCACTCAAAATATGTTCCCGCATATTTGAATTTGAGCCTTACATTGCTCCCACTTAAAAATATGTCAATCACATATTGTTTTAGGAAGACTTTCATAGCTCCCACTCAATTTTATGCAAATTGCATATCTCCTTATTACTTGGAACAACTTCAAAATCTTTTGATCAATTATCAAACTTGGAGATTTATTATGAGATACTAGTACTTTACTAGTTTTAAATCCACTAGACATCCAGCACACATGAATCAAATTCATTTGAATTTGTCCAATACTTGAGAAATTGTGCTTTAGTAATTTAACCCCTTTTCCTACTATGGCTTTGCAGCCATTTGGGAAAATTCAAGTAACCCCTTTTACTTGTGAGATTCAGCAACGAATTGCTTTCTAGTCTCAAGGGAATTTTGTCTTTAGGATTTCTCATAATTCCAGTTTGCCATTATTTCCTTTGTAGTTCGTAGGTATGTCATATTTCAAAAATCATGACAAGTGATTCACAAATGTCTCCATATAAGATATGGATTTACATTTTGAATCCTACTTCATGTAGTGAAAAACAAGAGGGAAAAACACAATGATCAAAATCATTTATTCTTTCCTTCCGTGAAGAGAATCATTCAGGAACATTGTCCGTTGCGCTTCTCAACACTCTGATGCAGGGTTTTGAATCCTCATCGTGTTTTACACTATTTTCCATTTGCTCCATAATTGAGAAACTTCACTAAAGGTGAGCTTTCTCAAGAATGCACCAAAATCCCAGCAATACGAATCTTGCTTTCCTTTTGGTTTCAGCTATGGATTTCGTATTCAAAGTTTCCAATGAATACTCTACAAGGATTTATTCGCTATTGTTTTGGTTATATCGAATAACCCCAAAAATTTCACGAATTCTAGTGGTTTACCAATTCTGATGGAGTGCTAACTATTTCTAAGCTAATGGTCTCTACATATACACTACAACGATTTATTTGGTGCCTTCTATTCAACCCCTTTGATATCTAATATCACA
Organism: Avena insularis; assembly: GCA_023614405.1. Taxonomy (NCBI): domain Eukaryota; kingdom Viridiplantae; phylum Streptophyta; class Magnoliopsida; order Poales; family Poaceae; genus Avena; species Avena insularis. The sequence goes on from JAJUPC010000099.1 coordinate 942,954, forward strand.
TTGTGATGCTTTGTATTTTGACGTTTCAAAACACTTTGCATTTCACAATTTCTTTCATGCCATTCTTATAAAGTTGAATTTCATTACTATTGATCAAATCATAGTAATTGGATTCTCTTTTATACTTATACCCTTTTATTGATGAAGTACTTTGATCAAATCAAAATAGTTTCATATTCATGTTTCCTTTGGTAAACTACTTTACACATTTAAACAATTATTTAATGATAATTACCATTTTAATTAAAACACAATACATCGAATATGTATTCACTTTTAACAATTCATTAAACACTTTGTATCCAAGTAATACACGGTGTTCAAGTTATTCTGCCGAACTTAGGCATGATTTATATGTGAAAAGAAACCGAATTTCTTTCACATATTATCACATAACTTTGAATTTAAACAATGGTTTCATTCATTAATGAACATATCATTAAATTGGGTGTTTTAAACAAGGCATTTTTAATGTTTTACAAATGTTCATGCATTATCAATTAGTTTCAAACAATAAGGACAATTCACACATAATCAAGCAAGATATGAACACGAATAGAAATCATTCATAAAAGTGGAACAACTGTTTGTTACAAACTGATATGAATAACCGTCTCACGAAGTGTGAGACACACTAAAGAAGTTCAAATCTCTTGATTACATTAATCATCCTAAAACACAAACTAAGTGATAAATGTCAAGGGAGAGTGGCGTTGGCCATCATCATCATGCTCGCCATCAACACGCAACGTCACCTCCTCTCCAGCAAGCACCTCTCATGCAGAAGGACCTGTTTTTAGTAAAACAGAACAAGTATCAGATATACTTAACACTGCAATGTTTTTGCAAGATTATAACATTTATAAAACTGTATATCAAATATATACCTTGGTCGTTAATGACCTCTCCGGCGATTGGTTCAACCTTTACGTTCCGGAAACGTAATATGAACTCATGGAAATCCAATGCTTCTGTATCACCACTCATGATGCTACTCTGGACATGTCCTTTGTAGCTGGGAGGTAATGACTAAAGCAGTATGTCTATCGCAAATGGATTAGCCATCCAGTAATCCACGAAGTGAACCAGTCTCGTGTGTGCATCAAGCATGCGCTCCAAGTGACTCCTCAGACATGTATGCTCCTCCATCTGTATGGAAAGGAACTCTCCAAGCAACTCATGCTTCTACATGCGCACATGGCCTATGAACTCTGCTCTCAGCTGATCCACCATTGAATATGGGTCAAGATCACCCATGAGCGGATGTAGTTCATCCACCATCCCGTGACGCATTATTATCTGAATGTAGGTGGACATCTCTTGACGATAGTAGCGGTCTGTTAGCTCTTGTGGGGTCTCATAGTAGTCTGGCTCAGTCAAATCCATCGTACTACACCCCTTTCGGGGCCCTCCGTTGCAAATGGTATACCAACTAATGCGAGAGAGACAGACACCCCCCAAAGCCACTTTATACGGTACAAGCCGTATGTCAAGAATGGACCAGTCTCACGAATGAACGCGTAAAGTCGGTTGGGGGCCGCTTAATCAAGCATTACTGCGGTATACACAAGTACACATGGGAGGGTAACAACTAAAAGATCAACACCCACACGCTACATCTCGTGTGTTCTACCCGTACTAGCATTACTACGCATAGATCTAGCTCTGATACCACTGTAGGGGTTCCGTGCATAAAAACAATAAATTTTACTCTATGCCCATGAACCCCTAAAGCTACCAGGACCTATCTATTAGTAATACAGTAACGGGAGGGGCTTTTCGTGAACTTACCCTTGAAGACCGAAAAGCGTTGTCAACGCCGAGAGGCGTGGTTGATGTAAACGAGCGAAGCCGACCTCAAGGTCGTGATGAAGTCCTTGCGCTCCTTGGCTCCAACGACTTGAGTGCCTCAAGTGTGACACCTCGTGGGGAGTTACACGTCCGGTGCTGACGATGACTCCGCTTCCCGATCCAGCAGCGATTCTGGAAGTAGAGCTCCGGATCTGAATCCTGCGGTACGCAGGCTCCAGTGAAGATGTCTCTCGCTCGTGCAGTCCAGACTTGGGACCACGGTCACGAGAGAGAGAGGGGGAGAGAGAAAATATCAATTAGAGGTCCTCCCAAAAGTGGGGAGACCTTTATCGATTATTGGGTGTATTTTTCTAGGCCAAATACCCCACTTTATATAGGGGGAGGGGAGGTAATACCTCCCCTCAAGTCCCGGGGTGGGACTAAAGGAGAGGAAGAGGTGGGGGAGGCGCCGTCGGCCACCCCCTCATGGGCCCCACATGGGGGGCTGGCCCAATAGGGCCGCCGACCACCCCTTGGCCCCTCTCCCCTCTTGCCTTTCCCTAATGGGCCCTCTCCCTCCGGGAATTGGCCCATTAAGCCTTTGACCATTAAATTGATTTTTCTCTTTATTAAATAATTATGAATAAATTATTAAATAAATATTTAAAATTCATCCACATATCATTTAATCTCCGTGGCCATGGAACACCTTCCACCTCCACTCCGGACATCCTCCGAACTTACCGAAACCCTTCCGGTTTTCTCCCTTCTTTTCTTCGGTGATTCTACCGATCCTATAAACACTCTCTAAGAATCAACAAGCCCTTAAGCGTGATACCCTACGGTTCGGGAACACTCCAGACATGGTCAGGACACTCCCGCACCAATGATCGACAGACGGACCTAGATGGCCATGTGACCCCTGTGCGTTCCACGAAGATCTTTCGTCGTTTGAACCGGGACAGTCGTGTCTTATTCCCTTTGTCATTCGATACTTGCATTGCCCGAGATCTGATCAATGACATCACCATGTCGCGTTCAATCTCGTTACTGAACAATGCTACTTAACTCGTTCTGACAAGTGATATCCCCGTGATCCAATCACACGCTGCGCAGCTATTGGATATAACTTCTTCGAGTGGGCCCTTGAGTATCTTTCTGTCACATGGACGGACAAATCCCGCTCTTGACATATATTGCCTCTACGGTTTCCTCCGAATACCTGAACACACCTTTATAACCACCGTTTTACCAGATGGCGTTTGATGCTATCTAAGCACTCTCAGGACACAGTGATTGATATAGCCTCATGGTCTAAGGAATAGTCTACGAGGATCCATTTCTAATCATCGTAACTTGAACTTTGTGACATGATCGGGTCATGATGTTTAGGTTGGGTATTGGTTCATCATCTCATTCTCCGAATGAGATGACCTCATTTTCAACTGGCATAAATGCCACATGATCAGGAAACATGATCATCTATTGATCAATGAACCAGTGACTAGAGTTTCACTGGGAACCCCTGGTTGTTTGTATATCACACGTGTATTGATGTTTCCACTCAATACAGTTATAGCATGATATAAAACTTAATCATAAACTATATAAAATATAATAATAGTCCTTACTACTATTTGTCTCTAGGGCATATTTCCAACAGATACCAGAAGTGTTTCGGGAATATCCGAGATCGGAGGGTTCTGAAAGGTGTTTCGGTGTGATAGGAATTAAATAATATGTATTTAATATTGATTAATTGAATTAATATTTAAAAAAAATATTTAAAATTGGATTTTTGTGGCAGAACACCTAAATTGGTCTCACTTAGAGGGGAGGCCCATGTGGTGGGGCGCCACCCCTAGGAGGGCCAAGGGGCCTTGGCCTACGACCAAGGGGCACCCCGCATGGGGCCCACATGTGGCCGATGGGTTGGATTAGTCCGACCCAGCCTCCTTCCTCCTTGTGGTGCTCCTCCTCCGTGCTATATAAAGAGGGGAACCCCTCCTCTCAAACTCAATAAATTGGCATTTGCCTTTTTCTCCCTCTCTCCCTATCCCTTGCATGTGGTTCCCAAGTAGGGACGTTCATACGGGGATATGGGTTTCTCCACCATACGCACGTCGTCGTGCTACTGGATCTTTAGGCCAGATCAATCTTCTTCCACTGCTTCGCTAGACCGGAGCCTAGGGGACGTCTCTACACTGGATACATGTAGAACTTCAGAGGTACCACCAATTGTGGTACTTGGAGCTTGGAGCTTGTATGCCTACTCGACCTTGAGGTCGGCGTTTACGTACGACTATATCATCCATGTTTCTCATGAAACATTAAACACTTTCGTTCTTCAAAGATATTAACATTAAATCCCTATGTTAACTTACATCTGCATAGATAGATCTTGGCTATGTCATTCGCATTGCTAGGATTTTTTTTCTGCTACGAAACCCTTCAATATCTTGGGCTACCATTCTCGATTTGGTGACTTATAAGAGCGTATTTCCAATTTCTTTAAGTTGAAGCGGCCCAGAAAATACCCACATGGAATGGAAAATTCATCACAATGGCGGGCCACGCCTCACTTGTGAAATCGTTCATTGCTTCCCAATCCATTTATCCTATCATGTCACTTGTTTTCCATCCAGGCACCATCTATAGCATGAGGAATATTAAGCATGCTTATGGGCGGGCACCGACAAGGTGTCTGGGGGCCAAGGTCAATTAGGACACGGTCCGTAACCGAAATCCCTCAGGGGTCTGAGCATCCTCAATTCCGAATTTTGCGCCCGTGCACTTTGCTTGAGATGACCTTGTCTAGAGGGAAAGTCCTTCTAAAATTTGGGTTGGATTGGGAAACCCTTGCAATGGCTTAGATATGGAGCTATCTTATGTCGCCAAAAAGATCTAAGTGGGAAATGGAGAGAAAACATCTTTTTGGGAGGCTCCTTGGCTTGAGGGCCGAAAGCTAAAAGATATTGATCCTCTAATCTACAATATCTCCAAGAGGAAAAAGTGCAATATCAAGCAAGCTCTTCACAACAATAGGTGGATCTCCAAGATAAATATGAGCATGGACCTTTCTATGGAGTACATTTACCAAAACCTCGAACTTTGGACCCTTATGCAAAATTTCAACATCCATGAGAAGATAGATGGCGATATCATGTGGCACCTCGCCAAGAATTAGGCCCGGGCCGGCGAGAGTGTAGCCCGTGTGGCCGCACAGGGCCCCAAATTGCCAGGGGCCCAAAAGTTTGACCTGGCCTAGCAGCAGACTACCCGTAGTCCGCAGAAAGGGCCATAACAGTTGCTATCGGGCAGGCCTCACCTGGGTAAGTGTGCGTGAGGTTGTGGACGATAGGTTAATCCATGTACATAGCTTCAGTGAGTTGTTCGTCTCTTTTTCCTCCATCGCCGGTGACTCCTCCTACGCCAGCCAGCCACCATTGCTCTCCTCGCCGGTCTGTCTTTCCGCCCTCCCATGCCTGGTTCCCCAATCCCTAGACGATTAACCCTATGCGGGATTGCGGGAGGAGGCGTGGCACTCGACGTGCTGTCATCGTCGGTAGTCTGTTTCGCCAATAGCCTACAACGTGTGGCAGCCCAGAAGAACCCATCAGGCCAGGAGTAGGGCGGCTCCCTAGTTCTTAATTTTTCATATATATATTGAATTTAGGATTAGCATACTAATTTTTTCTTTGTAGAATTGTTGAAACACCAAGGGAAAGGTGAGAAACGAAATATGTGACACTTTTTTGGATAATTATCTAGTGACAGTGTGAGCCCGATAAATAGTCTTCTTTAAGCTAGTGAAGGCATTTAAGCTAACCTTATGGAAGATTTAGACTTCATGTGAATTATAATATGTCGTAAGACCATAGTGGTATTGTTTACATGTTGTTACCATGTTAAATTAACTCAACTCAAAAAAAATACTATGGACATGTTTATTGTTAAAAAAAAGAGGTGTCCTTCAATAATTATTTAGTTAATCATTCTAATGTTTTTATTAGTTATATGTGTTTCTAGCTGGATAGGGCCTCATTTTAAAGTTCTCACAAGGCTCGGTATTTCGCCGGCCCGGCAGGGCCGAGAATTGGCAATTTTCGACTAAATCCGCTTACAAGGTCCAATTCTTCGGGGCAACCTCCTCACCAACTAGCTCTACGGAAAATTTTGCCCCCCCCCCCCCCCCCAAAGCCAAGTTTTTTGCATGGCTTGCCCTCCAAAATAGATTTTGGACCATCGACCGGGGTTAGCCAAATTGCGGAGGTTGCCCACTTTGCAAGCAAGTTACGGAATCAGTGGACCATCTCTTCATGCATTGTAGGTATACTAGAAGACTTTGGGGGTTAATAAAGGATTAGCTAGACCTTCACTTCGTGGACGTTGCAACTTGGCCAGGTCTATCCTTCTTCTCTTGGTGGAAATTCATGACCAATTGCAAGGACTTGATATCCGTCACCTTTCTGCATTATGGGAAATTTGGAATGAACACAATGCCTGGTTTTCGGAAGCAAGCATGCTCCTCCATCGATGCTCCTACGGAGGATTAAGTTAAAGGCAAATCTTTGGGTGTTAGTGGGAGCTAAAAAGATGAGCAATTTAATGCCGTGAGAGTAGACTTTTATTGTATAACTTTTTAAATTTCTTATACACTCCTTGCTTAATTAATCGTTTGAAAAATAATAAACTAGAAGGTCTTGTAGAAAATCGTGAACTCTAGGACAGTCCTTTGGATTAAAAGGACTTATCCATGGATTGCTGGTGGCTGCAATACCTACATATATGAAAGTGAAAAGTTTCAGGGATCGTTTTGCGATGCCAAATCAGCCTTTGATACCGCATATCGCATCTACAGTACCCGGAACATCTACAGTGCAATTTTTTCCCAGGCATATCCTCCCGACGGATTGCCATGTCGCCCTTGACTTCCGGACAGTTCTGTAAAGCGATGGGCAAAACGCTCCTTTCTTCCCCCCGCTCCCGACTGCGCTCTGCCGCCGATTGCCTCCCTGTCGTCCCCTTCCCTGTTCGGCTCTCCCTGCCGCTACCAGCCTTCCTGGTGCCACCTACAACGTTGCCTTCTCTGATCCATGCGTGCCTCCATCGGTCTTCTCAGGCTCCAGCACCGCGCCGCCACAGGACCGCTACACCACTCTACCCTCCATGGCGGTCTGGGATTGCGAGTGGATAGGATGACTGGATGGGGCGAGGTCAACCGGCAGCGCTCCAGCGGTCCAATCATCCTCCTCCCACAAGGAGGTCGCCCTGATGGGCGCTCACAGACATGGGGAGGTCACCGTCGGCACTCCCTTCCTCAGATCTCGGTGCGACGGACGTTGCCGGTGTTGGGCTGTTGGGATGAGGAGGAGTACCACCGTGTCGAGATGGAGATGGCCCTACGCCTTGATGATCCACGAGTATAGGGGGTGTGTCGCAGTATTTTCGAGGAAAGTGAAACCCGATTTATTGATTCAACACAAGGGGAGCCAAAGAATATTTATAAGCCTTAACAACTGAGTTGTCAATTCAGCTGCACCTAGAAACAATCTTGCTCACATCAGTTTATCAGTAGCAACAGTTTTGTAGTAGGAGTAGTGAAGTAACAATAGTAGTAAAAGTAAAGACAGTAGTAACAATAGCAGAAAACAGTAGGATTCGAGTGCGGTAGGCATAGGGATGGATGGACGGGCGTTGCATGGACAAGACAATTCACATGGCAATCAGAACATAGGGCATTTGCAGATAAATAAGATAAAGCATCCAAGTACTAAATAATTCTAGGCATGTGTTCCATATATAGTCATACATGCTCGTAATGAGAACTTGCACAACATCTTTTCTCCTGCCAGCCCGTTTGCAACGGGGCCTCAAGGGAACTACTGGCAATTAAAGTGCTCCTTTTAATAGAGCACCGGAGCAAAGCATTAACACTCCGTGAACACATGTGATCCTCACATCAAAGCCATTCCCTCCGGTTATCCCGATTTCTGTCACTTCGGGGCCATTGGTTCCGGACATCAATGTGTGTATACAACTTGCAAGTAAGACCATAAACAATACTATCATAATGAATCAATAACATGTTCAGATCTGAAAAAATGGCACTCGGTCTCTAGTGACACGCACTAAGCATAACAAGTCGCAACAAAGTCAAAAAGCACTAATAGAAGATACTAGGCACCATGCCCTAACAATCCAATGCCATTACATGAACGATCTCATCCAATCCCTACCATCCCCATAGCCTACAGCAGGGGATTACTCACTCATATATGGGGGAAACATGGATGGTCGATGGAGAAGCGATGGTGATGATGATGGTGATGATCTCCTCCAATTCCCTGTCCCGGCAGGGTGCCAGAACAGAGTTTCTGGTTCTTAATCGTGGAATCTGGTGGTGGCGGTGGAGCAGAACTCTTTTTGGAAAACATCGAACCCTCCTGAGTTTTTAGGTCAGAAGGCATCTTATAGGCGAAGAGGGAGACCGAGGGGGTGTCTAGGCGACTAGGCCCAGCCCGCGCGGCCAGGTGGTGTGGCTGGGCCCCAACCCCACTCCGTCTCGTATTCTGGCTCCGGGAGTCTTCTGGTGAAATAGGATTTTTGGCATATTTTCTAGGATTTTTCCTGATAGTTGATTTTCTGCACAAAAATTAGACACCAAGGCAATTCTGCTGAAAACAGTGTCAGTCCGTATTAGTTGCATCCAATTCACATAAGTTTAGAGGAAAAACAATAGCAAACGTGTTCGGGAAAGTAGATACGTTTTGGACGTATCAACTCCCCCCCCCCAAGCTTAGCTTATTGCTTGTCCTCAAGCAATTCAGTTGAAAACTGAGTACGATAAAAGAAACTTTCACGAACACATTTGCTTCATATGATGTATATATTCTCAGCATGTGATCAACTACTTACACAATTCATAATAAGGAGTATGCAACTAAGTTTACTTAATAGGCATTGCAAGTTATGAAGAGATTCCAACTCAAAAATAATAAGTAGCATGAAACATAAATATAAGCAACATTACAATGCTCATAACAAGGTATGATAGAGTGGTATATTGCTTGCCTTTTTATTGTGAATGCCAAGGCACCTCTGAAGTTCAGGTGAAGACTAGAAGTGAAGATATCAAAGATACAAGCATCAAAGTCATCACACAAATAATCAAGTTTTGAGACAAGCACATTACACTAAGAATGACAACTATGCTCTCAAGAAGGTGCTCATAGAATATGTGGAGACTCAACAAGGAAATGAAAAAGGTTTTGAATAGTTTGAAAGGCTTCCAAATGCTGAAAGTATGGTACTCATTAGCTTTGAGCTCTCATTGCCCCTATCATAAGCATCTTTAATATGGTTAAGGTGAAAGTGAGGTCTAATCTGAGTTATATGCTTGACAAACTATAAACTGGAAATCCCATGTCTCTTAAGTACGAAAGCCGCTCCTCATGCTACTCAACTTTAGTTACCGGTAAGTTCTTGTCATCGTAAATACGTGCGTATCATAGAGAACCGTCAACGGGGTACCCCTTGCCCAATGATACGGAAGAATCCCCATATCAAAATGACAAGGCAAGCAGACAATGAGTATCTCAGCAATCTTCTTATTTACCATGAGAAAATGGTGCTTTTTCTCTCTTTCCTCTTTTCTCAAATCCCTTTTTTTTCTTTTTCTCAATAGCTATCTCTCTCTTTTTTTATAAGAAGAATGCTTCATAGATACTTATTATGGTTATGCTGCAGGTTTCCACCATGACAGCATGGATTAGACCGGCGGCCCAGGCATTTCTCTAACACACATACATAACTCCATGGACTTACAAGCTCCCCTTTTATTTCACACCGACGACATCCGCAAACAAAAGAGCATGGTATCAACTGGGTATATATTTACAGGTGTTGAAAGCGTTCCCCGTGACAAAGACGGTTCTCGCTAATCCTGACCTATAATTTGCAAGCATATAACTTTCATGGATAGTCACAATGGTTTATGTTTATTAAATGTAGGAAATAAAGTGTGCCATCAAGTTCATGAGAGCTTTACTAACTAACTTTATCATAACAAGCAAACATTTTATTCGGAAGAAAACAAGGCATATTGAATATGCACGGAAATAGCAAATGATGCTAATAGGTAGGTATGGTGGACACTTTTGGCAATATTTGGTTTTAGGGAGTTGGAAACACGAGCAAAACATACTCAGTGTAAGTGAAGGCTAGCAATAGCAAGGGAGCGACAAACGAGAGAGCAATAACTGTCATAATCATGCTTGCAACAAAACAGGACTAAACATGGCATGAAAGTGATTCAAGACCCCTGAGGCAAAATAATTCATCGAGGCTTAACTGATTATTTTAGTCATATGCACGCGCGAGCATGTGCCAAGTCAATTCAAGTGAAACATTTAGAGGAGGATACCATGGTGTCATACCAAGTTATGAATAGGGTAATGCAAGCAAACATTCATATGACATGCTACAAACTATTAGCAAGCTGGGACTAATCATATGAAAGCAAGAACTACTAAGAATCCATGAATAACATACACCCTACACGAACATGCTAAGCATGCCCACAATGATGAGTATATGTACAAAAATTAAAACAAATAGAGTTCGTTACCGGCCTCTTACCACACCTCAAGTTGTCATTAATCCTCATTATTGCCCTTCACTTGTGTGGCTTGAATAATAATAATATGAAACCAAATTCCACTGAGAACTGCTAAACCCTGCAACAAACTCACAAAACCAAAGAAGAACAACAAATATTTTTGGTGTTTTCAATTTTTAAAACAAGAACCAAAAAGGAAGAACAAGCAAAGCAAAAAGGAAAAAGCAAACCAAGGCAAAAAGAAGAAGCAAACAAAGAGAAACAACAGAAATATTTTTGGTCTTTTTGTGTTTTAGAAGGCAAAAGCAAAGAAAGAACGAAAACTAAAAAGAGAACGAAACATTAATATACAAAGTACCGACACAAAATGATATGGAGATGAGTGCGATGTCGGCATACCTCCCCCCAAGCTTAGGATTTTGGCCTAAGTGGGTATCAATCCAAATACGAGTAAGGGTTCCAAGCAGGTGGGTCATTGTAAGCATGATCGAAGTTGGGCCCTTGGGAAGAAGAAGAAGCTCCCCAATCATAGGCAAGCTGCTGATATGAAGACTCCCCCTCATTCGAGGGCTGGACCAACTCATCCGTGACCTCCCTTCTAGTATCCTGCTCCTGTTGAGAGAGCTCTCCCAAGTACGTATCAAACTCCTCCCCGAGGGACCATCCTACCCTATTATCAAGGTTAAACAAAATAGGTGCAGGCAAAAGAACAACACGCTCGGACTTGCTCCTTCTCCAACCAGCTTTGAGAAAGGTTATTTCATAAGACAACTCACTCAAACTAGCCCACGAGGAAACAAATTTATGCTGTATCATGGAATTAAGATCAATCCTTTCTATGGGAAACTGTAGGTCTAGATGATGAGGCACTAAACCATGCAATGCTAGTAAACGAGAAGCAATGAGGCCCCCACAAATTCCACCTTTCTCGCGGTTAGCAGCAAGACGGAAAGCTATCAAAGCACCCAAGTTGTAAGACCTATCTCGTTTAAGAGCAGCAGAGATGAATGCTAGATCATATGAAGATAACTTATTGGCAGTTTTTCTAGCAAGAACACACTTGGCAATAAAGTAGGCAAAGTAGCGAATGGAGGGGAGATGAATGTTACGGTTTTCCTGCTCTCCTTCGAGAAGCTGCTCCCTTGGCAAATTTCTGCGTACAAATCCATGAGTGGTGCAGGTCGCTCCTTAATCCTTCCACATGATCCCCACTGAGGTACTTAATAGCTGCACAAAATTCATCAAGAGAGAGGCCAACAGCTATATTGTAAATTTTGTAATGGACCATAGGGTTAGGCAAAGAGTGACTAAATCGAAAGTCCTGCACTATAGACATGGTCAGTTTCACAAATTGACAGGGTTCATCCTCCACAAAGTGCTCCAATCCTGCATTAACAACCAAAGTATGGAAGTCCTGGGAAACTCCTGCAGCCCCCATGAATTCATAACATGGATAGATGGAAGGAAAAACTTCCTCTTCTCGATGAACCTTCATAACCTCAGGCACCTTCAGTTCATGTTGGTTTAGTTGATGCTCATTCATCTTCTATTCTGAAATTTAAACATCTATTAAACAAGTGATTACAAAGTGAATATAATGAAGGGCACTACTCATAGGGACTTGTAAGAGGCCTAAACATGCATCAAAACTATATCTCTAAGGATCAAACAAGCTTACAATCTCTCATAACCTGTCACCTACCGCAGCAAAATACTCAAGATATAAACCACTAAACACAAATCTACTTAGACAAGCGGAGGAGTCACATACCGGAGAACAAATGCTCCAAATTTCAGCAGCAAAGATGGGCTAAGCAAGGAGATCGAAAAAATCGAGGGCAAGCACAGCAAGAACGTGATTTTGAGCAATGAACTGGTGTTTGCTCGGGAGAGAGAAGAAAGTGGCAAGTGAGAGAGTGAGTGGAGGGCCAGGGGTGGCCCACACCATAAGCAGGCACGCCCCTGGGCTGGTCGCGCCACCAGGTGGTGTGCCTGCCTGGTGGTCCCCCTGGTACCTTCTAGGCACTCCTCTGCCCCTTTTTTCACGTAAAAATTTAATATGAATTTTCTGGAATTTTTCGAGACACTTTATTTTTAGGTAATTTTCAGGCATAGATGAATGATTTTTTGACAGAAAGATTTTTTTGGAATGATGCAACGACAAAACAAGCTAGAACTACAGAAGTTCTAAGACACTCTAACATGCAAGCAACTAACAACAGAAAAAGAAAACTAAACGAAAGCAAAAACTAAATGGATAGAACAGAAGTAAACAGAGATAATCATGGTGAAAACATTGTTTTGTTCAATGAAATCCTTTTGTGAACAAGGTTGATCAGGTCTTGTTACCAAAATAATTTTATATGAAACAAAACTTTGTATTCCACCAATGATTATGTTACCTCAACTTTGATAGCAATGGTCCCAATCATAATAGTTTCAAATTTTTCTCTTGGTATGGGACAATATATCTCTCCAACTTGAATGCCCTCAACATGTTCAATTGAATTCAAACCATAAGTCCTATCAATCTTCTTGGGGAAATAGACAGTATGTTCCTTGTCATTAACATTGAAAGTCACCTTATCTTGATTACAATTAATAACTGCTCGTGTAGTATTAAGAAAAGGTCTCCCAAGAATAATAGACATATTATCATCTTTAGGCATTTCAAGCACAACAAAATCAGTTAATATCAAGCAATTATGATCCACTTGAACATGTACATCCTCACATATACTAACAGGAATAGTGGTAGATTTATCAGCCATTTTCAAAGATATATCAGTTGGTATTAGTTTTTCCAGTTGAAGTCTCTTGTAGAGAGAAAAAGGCATAATACTAACTCCTGCTCCCAAATCACACAAAGCAGTTCTAAGTTCTAACATAACTATTCTTAATAGAGCAAGGAATAGTTGGAATCCATGGGTCTCCAAGTTTCTTTGGAACCTTACCATTAAAGGAATAATTAGCAAACAAAGTAGAAATTTCTTCACTAGGGATCTTCCTTTTATTCGAGACAATATCCTTCATATACTTTGAATAATGAGGCAATTTAATAGCATCAGTCAAAGGAATTTGCAAGAATAAAGGTTTCATCCACTCACAAAACTTATTATAGTGTTCATCTTCCTTTGACTTGTGTTTTTTATCAGGAAAAGGCATAGGTTTTTGGACCCAAGGCTCTCTTTCACTACCATGTTTCTTAGCAATAAAATCTTCTTTAGTGTATTTAGTATTCTTAGTATGCTTTTCAGGTTCTTCTTCAACTTTTTATTTATCAGGAACATCATTTTCTTCATTACCACTTTCAGTTTCAGCATCAGAGATAGATATACTATTAGGATCTTTAGCAGGTTCAGAGGGTTCTACAATAGTTTTATGTTTCTTTTTTCTTTTCTTACGAGTAGTACCACTATTTTCAGCTTGTTGAGAATCCTGCTCAATTCTTTTGGGATGCCCCTCAGGATATAGAGGATCCTAGGTAGCAGCACCACTTCTAGTTCTAATTTCATAAGCATTTCTTTTTGCAGCATTAACTAGCAAGTCTTTTTGCACTTTAATAAGTTGATCTATTTGAGTTTGAACCATTTGAAAATGTTTGACAATCATTTTAACATCATTAGAGGTTCTTTCCACAATATCTTTTAACTCAACAATAGCTCTAGTGTTTTCCATTAGATGATTTTCCACCCTTTTATTAAAATTATCTTCCTTAATAATGAAAATATTGAATTCTTCTAAGCATTGATAAGGAGGTTTAGAGTAAGGGATATCACCTTCATCAAAGTGTTGGAGAGAGTGTACCTCAATAGTGGATGGATGGGGAATTGGCTTACATAATTCTTCTATAGGAGGTAAATTCTTGACATCTGCAGCTTTAATTCCCTTCTCCTTAAGACATTTCTTAGCTTCCTTCATCACTTCATCGTTCAATTCAATAACTCCCCTCTTCTTAGATGATGGTATAGGCGCCGGTATAGCTGGTTTAGGTATAATTGTTTCGGGTATAGCTGGTTCAAGAGGAGTCCAATCTTCATAGTTCTTGCTTATTTTAGCCATTAATTCCTCAGCTTCCTTGGGAGTCCTATTCCTGAAAACACAATCAGCACAACTATCTAGGTATGTCCTAGATTCTTCAGTTAGTCCATTATAAAATATATCAAGAAGCTCATTCTTAGGTAATGGACTTCCAGCCTGTGCATGAATCAAAGCACAAAACCTTGACCATGATTTAGGCAATATCTCTTTTTCTCCCTGTTTAAAATCAAAAAGTTCCTGCAAAATAGCCACTCATGGTAGAAAGCTTAGTCATATGTGCTACCGCACTTTCATTCTTAGTCCCACAAAAAGGTTCTTTCTCAACAATAGCTATGTAAGATAGATCAAGAGAGAAATCATAATATTTATGTTTAATGTTTATGGGAGATGTAGCAAACTTAGCAATAGGAGACAATTTGGGTCTAATAGTACGCCTCTCAAGGAGACTCTTAGCAGCGCTCCTATCATGAGTGTTTTTACATTCTTTAATAAATTCATCGGTCATCTCAACATAACCGTCTTCAATATCATAACTCTTACTAGACTCAGGTGAACTAACAGGTGTAGTAGTGTCTTCATTAGGAGTTTCAGTATTTCCATCTATAGTTCTAGCAATCGTAGCATCTAGGAAAGGACCTAATAAACCACTCTTATCAAGCATACTAGAAGCAGCATCATAAGTATCAGAAGTTTCAGACTCAGCAGTAGTAGCAGTGTGTGTAGCATGTGTGTGTGGTGGTGTAACGAGCTTACTCATAACAGATGGTGAATCAAGAGCAACAGAGGTGTTCAGAACCGTACCTCTTCTTGTAGTGGATGGTAAAATAGGAACATTGCCATCACGAGACTTACCCATGATGGATGGATGGCAGCGAACAATAATTAATCCAAGTGAACTTGATAAATAAAGGTATGCTCCCCGGCAACGGCGCCAGAAAATAGTCTTGATGACCCACAAGTATAGGGGGTGTATCGCAGTATTTTCGAGGGAAGTGAAACCCAATTTATTGATTCGACACAAGGGGAGCCAAAGAATATTTATAAGCCTTAACAACTGAGTTGTCCATTCAGCTGCACCTGGAAACAATCTTGCTCACAGCAGTTTATCAGTAGCAACAGTTTTGTAGTAGGAGTAGTGAAGTAACAGCAGTAGTAAAAGTAAAGACAGTAGTAACAATAGCAGAAAACAGTAGGATTCGAGTGCGCTAGGCATAGGGATGGATGGACGGGCATTGCATGGACAGGACAATTCACATGGCAATCAGAACATAGGGCATTTGCAGATAAATAAGATAAAGCATCCAAGTACTAAATAATCCTAGGCATGTGTTCCATATATAGTCATACGTGCTCGCAATCTTGCACAATATCTTTTGTCCTGCCAGCCCGTTTACAGCGGGGCCTCAAGGGAACTACTGTCAATTAAGGTGCTCATTTTAATAGAGCACCGGAGCAAAGCATTAACACTCCGTGAACACATGTGATCCTCACATCAAAGCCATTCCCTCCGGTTATCCCGATTTCTGTCACTTTGGGGCCATTGGTTCCGGACATCAATGTGTGTATACAACTTGCAGGTAAGACCATAAACAATACTATCATAATGAATCAATAACATGTTCAGATCTGAAATCATGGCACTCGGGTCCTAGTGACAAGCATTAAGCATAACAAGTTGCAACAAAGTCAAAAAGCACTAATAGAAGATACTAGGCACCATGCCCTAACAATCTGATGCCATTACATGAACGATCCCTATAGCCTACAGCGGGGGGTTACTCACTCATAGATGGGGGAAACATGAATGGTCGATGGAGAAGCGATGGTGATGATGATAGCGATGATCGCCTCCAATTCCCTGTCCTGGCAGGGTGCCAGAACGGAGTTTCTGGTTCTGAATCGTGGAATCTGGTGGTGGCGGCGGAGCGGAACTCTTTCTGGAAAAACATCGAACCCCCCTGAGTTTTTAGGTCAGAAGACATCTTATAGGCGAAGAGGGAGACCGAGGGGGTGTCTGGGGCGGCCAGACCACCCCCTGGCATGGCCAGGCCCAGCCCGCGCGGCCAGGTGGTGTTGCTGGGCCCCAACTCCACTCTGTCTCGTATTCTGGCTCCGGGAGTCTTCTGGTGAAATAGGATTTTTGGTATATTTTCCGGAATTTTTCCTGATAGTTGATTTTCTGCACAAAAACTAGACACCAAGGCAATTCTGCTGAAAACAGCGTCAGTCCGTGTTAGTTGCATCCAATTCACACAAGTTTAGAGAAAAAACAATAGCAAAAGTGTTCGGGAAAGTAGATACGTTTTAGACGTATCACGCCTCCAGCAACGACATCGCTGCTCCTCCCAGTGCATTGACAAAGGCGACGAGGGTCGCAGAGGATCTGGTATCAGTGAGATTACATGGCCGACTCATCTTCTTCTCCTCTAATTTGCTTCTGAATATTCATGCAATTTCTAATCGATTTAGGTTCTTCTTGGTGACTCGGGCAAGGCAAGGACGACGACCTGAAGTTCTATGGGAGGTGAAGGCAGTCATGGGCAGCGAAAAGGACCGCTACGGCTAACGCCAAGAGGAGAGCGGCGTCGACGGTTCCTTTTCTCCTCCCCTCTCCCCACCCCCAATCGCGTTCTCTGATCCTCTTCTATTCCTTGCCTTTATATTAATAAGAAATTGTGTGTTCTTCTGAGTTGAGTTGATTACCTTTTGGTATTTGGTACCAGTTACCAAGTATATCCCTCTATGTGCTAAATATGCCCGTTCCATAAATGCCAGTAGAGGAAAAATACAGATTTCATTGGTCAAGAATGTGTTATCCTGTAGCTGTCAGTAGAAAGTTCTTGTGTGCATTGGACGGATCTGGAATTAAGAGATCAGCATACGCTCCAAATATATGAACTACACTTTACTATTGTGGACCGTGAGGTACTGCTTTAGAAAATGAATTACTCTATCCATTTTATTTCCTACTTGGTAGATACTAGATGATGCTTTCAGATACAATGCATATACTATTTGTGCTGCTGTTCCGTCAAAAAAAGATCAGCCTGATACAGTGTCGGAAAGTTTGATGCGGTATGTGACTGACTTTATTGTATAATCTTCCATTTGTATTTGTTGGTAGAGAGTAATGAATAGCCTTTTCTTGCTGAATATCCTTTGGGGTAGAAATACCTCCGTGCATAATGTGTTGGCTGGGGTTGGATATGAGGGTGGTATTTGCAATCCTTTTTTTGGTTCCAGTTTTATTTTGGGTCTTATAGTTAAACTCAATCTCAATGGTTGTCTTTGTTGTTTTCTATAGGTGATTCTGGTGCTGAAGAGACGGTGCTGAGCTATCTTGGTTGTACTATGTGGCTCTGTGTATCCTCCTTTTCCAAGGTGCTCTTCTTCAGGTGTTACGTTAGGTAGTTTGTTTTGACATGTTCTTTTTTGTGGTTTTGGTTGTGCGCAAAAAAATTGAACATTTGTTAAGAAGTAAGTTGCTGTTTCCAATGGTATGTACTCTTTCTTCCTATTTTTTAATCTTGCAAATGGGACCATTAGTTCCAAATGTGCAGATACAACATGTATTTAATGATATGTGCTATGTCACATTCCAATGGCCTTTGATCTACCATGTTTGAGGAAACATGATTATTCATAAGATAGATGAAGTGACATACAAAATAACTTGGATTTGATAAAGCGGGAAATATCTAACTCAACATTGTTTGTTCCATGCTTAAACCCAAGGTTTATTTCACAAGTAGTCGGATGCTCCAAAAAGTACTAGAATGGTAGGTTATAGGGGCTCCCACTGAGTTAAAGCACTAAACTGGAGTGCAGGCACATTAACTTCCAGTGAGCTAAATACTTGCCAGTAGCACAGCCACATCTTGCCTCAACACTAAACTGGAGTGCAGGCACATTAACTTCCAGTGAGCTAGATACTTGCCAACAGCACAAACACACCTGGCCTCTGGTTCATGTCTTCTGGTTTAGTTGGTCCTCGTGTGCTTAGTGCTCTCGAGATTCTTCACATTTTTAGTCTGGCGTCATCTCATGTTTCCTGTGGCTCTTTGTTGTATGCAGACTTCACTTTCTATCCATTCTGATCCATTCGGCTTGCCGCCGTCCATCTGTTGTGAGTATCTCTTCTGGATCGACTGGCTTCCAGCAATTGCGTGTTGCTGGTTCAGTACATTGTTTCTATCCATTGTTCTACATTGTTGATTTGTCTCTTTTCTTACGTAATACTTTATTTACTTTGTGCAGTTTTGATTTCCCTTGCTCGATTCGTGTTGTCGCGTTTTCCCTATGTAGTTGATACTCTTTTCATGACTTGTGAACGAGCAAATGTGAATTATTGTTTGCAGAATTAATTCAGCACTAAAAATCAAGAGGGACACATTTCGTGAGACGATGCATTGCTGAATGACCTGACTTTTCAGACAAAGGAATTTCATATCAAGCTTACAATGATAAACTAATCTTCTGTTTGACAATAGAATGTTCTAGAGCTTTTGAGCGAGATGGGGTTTCACCGTCTGGTCTCGGCTTATTCCCGGCAAGGCCTTACCAATGGGTATCGGTAGAACCACTACATATGTTTAAGAATAATGTATTTCGGAAATAGTTGGTTGATGTTTCACCCTAACTTGGTCGTTCGCAATCTGTGAAAATAGTAAGGTGCTATCTATCCAGATGGTCCGGATTACTTGCACAATAAGATGGGGTGGGCCAATCATATTTCTACCTTTTATCTACAAATTTCTCAAAATAGGCTGATCTGAACTACGAAGTGAATGATGGTGCTTTGGTTACTTATATGCTTGAACATGCCGATCTACGTCTGGTTGTTAAGGTGCCACCTTCATCTGGCTGTCGTTGGTTAAATGTTGATGAAAGCTTTGGTCCGATTAACTATTATTTCACTGTTGGGTTCTTGCTAGGGATTCAAATAGAAGGATTGCAATGTCAGCTTGAAGATATTT
Source organism: Avena insularis (assembly GCA_023614405.1). NCBI lineage: Eukaryota > Viridiplantae > Streptophyta > Magnoliopsida > Poales > Poaceae > Avena > Avena insularis. The sequence continues at coordinate 962,382 of JAJUPC010000099.1, forward strand.
GGATTGTATGGCAGAGGGGTCTAAGTGAATAGTGGCGATGCCACCGCCGCTAAGGTGGCGGTCAGCGGCGGCCGCTAACCTAGATTGCCTTTTTTTGTCGTGAGGTCACTCCTATATAACTTTTCAACGACACGGGCGCGGCGTGTTGCCGCGCCTAATTCCCTAGTTTGTTTTTCAAAGGTCGCGACTTGGCCGGCGTGAAAAAAAATCTCCAGGCCACGCCCCTAAAAGCCCGAATGCACGTACCAATCTGGTAAGGTCCTTCTAGATTGGTTTAGGTTGGTCTCATTTCTTCTTGGTCCTTCGCTGGCAAACTCCGCGCGTATGCGTAGCGATAGGGCAATCATCCGGGGCAAATACTATATGCCGACCAGGTCTAATCTTACCGCGTGCCGCACACTCCCTGCACGCGGTATGGGCCAGCCCAGTTCGGCTTTCTTCTCCTATTTTCTGTTTCCTTGTTTTTTTTCTTTTCTTTTTTCTTCTATTTATTTTCAGATTCAAAAAATGTTCAGATACGAAAATATTCGGATTCAAACATATTCATATTAGAAATTTAGTATGGAAAATATTTAAATCTAAAAATGTCCATGTTTGAAAATATTCAGATTTAAAAATTATTTAGATTGAAAAAAATTATATTTCTAAAAATTTGACCTTTTTTAGGAACTGGAAAAACCAATGAAAACCATTATAACAAACCAGAAAAAAGAGAAAAAACCGGGTGAAAACGGGATAGTAAACCACCTCGCGTTAAATAGGCCAGGCCCATGGATAACGGAGGTGTGCGGCCGAAATTAAATCGGAAGATCGAGCCAGTTCGTCAGCGCTGAGCCAATCCAACGTAGCAAACACATAACTGAGAACACTGCTAGTGTTATAATACTACCAATAATCCTACACGTGCGGACGCCTTGCTACCAAATTTGCTTACGGGCACATCGAGCAGATAAATGACTTACAATATACACCGTCCGTCGGTGACCGATGCAGGCCGGAGAGCGCTAAAGGTTTACACAGTGCAGAATGCATGTCCCGCTCCTATACGCAGTGCAGAATGCTTCTGGTTATATTACTCCATCTGAGCTCGCGTCAAATAAAAATGTTCGAGGAGAGTGGAGAAGAATGATTCTGGTTAAATACTATACTCCATCTGGGCTCTCGCGAAAAGAAAATCAAACAATAATTGGAGATGCGGGGTATCGATCCCCGTGCCTCTTGCATGCTAAGCGAGCGCTCTACCATCTGAGCTACATCCCCGCTTTGAATAAATCTTAGTATGACAGTTATTTCTACAGAGATTATATCACGTTCAGACTAATTCTTTACAGGAAACAGAGGCGAATGAGATCGACGCTGGACTGTAATTAAGCTGTGCGAGTATATGCTCGCAAGTCTGAACCAGGCGTAAAAGCAACTGTGTCTCGAATCTGTTCCCCCACATTCTTACCGCACCGCACACCAACGTGGATTTGTTCCCCACAACGACCAATGGTCTCTTGGACAAGCCAACTGGGCACACCAGAACAACGCAGTTAACTGCAAACCACACCGAGCTTCCAAATGGAAAACAGACCATACAGTGAAGTACAGTACTAGTAAAAAAAACTAAAAATACAGACCCAATCACCGGTCTCGCAATCACGCGGTACACGAGCGCTGGCTTCAACTTGCGCGTCACTCAACCGGGCCCTGCATGCTTCTTCGCAAGACTCGCCACCTCCTCTGTTTTTTCGCCACGCAAGGCACGTTGCCGTCTTGCGTGTTATTGAGTCGACGAGAAAATCAAGAGAAAGTGCGCCACGAGGCCAGCTCGCCTGAGTAGTAAGATGTACTTCCTCCGATCCAAATTAATTGACTTAAATTCGTAGATGTATCTAAGATTAACATACGCCTGATACATCCGAATCTAGACAAATCTGAATCAATTAATTTGAATAGGAGGGAGTGCACACAAAACTTTGGTTGGCCACCCCACCAAGCGGCGCAGACGTGTGCTAGCCTAAGATGTCGCCCGAGATCTTGGGCGATCCACCACCCCACTGCCGGATCCTGGAGGTCGCCTCCCTTGCCTGTCACCACCCACGCGTTCGAAATTCAGTATGCGCTAGTATCAGAACAGAATCATGGAGACCGAGACCAAATCACGCTGGCAAGAATTATTGTGTGCTCACCTCCTTGTTCCAGTTCGTGCGCACCGTGATGGCCACCAGGATCACGGTCTGAAGGCCTACGCCGGTGAGCATGCCGCCCCACATCCCCTGCAGGCGCATTAATTCCATGGAAAAACTAATGAGTAAGCTGCGCGCTAGCTCGAATCGATCAGAAACGCGACCCAGCCAGCCCGAGGTGTTTTACTTTACCTGGATACCGCGCTGCAGCGGGAAGGCGATGACGTAGCCCACGGGGATGCCGATCCCGTAGTAGCACCCCAGGTTGATGTACGCCACCAGCCACTGCCACCCGGCGCCCACGGCCACGCCCGACAGCACGGGCTGCACGCTGTTGAGGAGGAGCGAGAAGGCGAACACCACGCCCAGGCTGGCCACGGCCTCCACCACCTCGGGGTTCTCGGTGAAGGGCGAACCGTAGACGTCGCGGAGGAGCAGGACGGCCACGAAGAAGGCCAGGCCGATGGCCACGGAGGACATGAGCACCACCGTGATGGCGAACTTGGCAGCACGCGGACGACCCGCGCCCAGCTCGTTCGACACCCTCACGCTGATTGCAGCGTTGAATCCGAAGAACACCATGATCTGCCACCCGAACAGGTTCGTGCTGCAATGCAAACGAGATGCGGAATCTTTTTACTACTACTCTATACTTTTTACTCAAAGTCAAGCTAGTTCTTGTCAGTAGCAAGCGGCAATGAAGAGCTGGCTCACCAGATGGAGACCGCGGCGACGGCGACCTGGGCATTGGGTAGGTTGCCCACGATTACTATGAGGAACATGTAGAACCAGAACTCCAGGCTTCAATTTCGCACCATCAACATCATCCATGGGCCCCATGGCAAGATCATATCATAGCACGTCAGCCACACATATACTACTACTGTAGTATGATTGGTTCATTAATTACATCAGATCGTGGCAGTTGGGTCATAGTAAAGTGCGTAGGCACCACCGGCCGTACGTGGCTGAGTACGTACCAGATCATGATGGCTGAGCCGATGGAGAGGCGTGCGAAGCTGAAGAGCTCGGTCAGGGCGAGGGAGTCGAGCTCGAAGCCGTTCCAGGCCCCCGGGCAGTAGCCCATCGCGATGTAGGCGAGCTGCCCCAGCACGACCAGCCACCACGACGTGTTCAGCGCGATGGCGAGGCCCACGATCCCCATCTGCATCGGCACCACCAGGAACCAACTGAGCGCCACGTGGAACACCAGCGCCACCGCCGACACCACCGCCATGGCCATCACCTTGCTCTGCGCCTGCAGGAACTTCTGGATCGGGAAGTTGAGCGCGTACGCGAACAGCTGCGGGATCATGTACAGCGAGAACCTCCCGGCCAGGACCGCGATCTCCTCGTCCTGGTGGAAGAAGCGGAGGATGGGCGTGGCGAAGAGGTAGATCGGGAGCATGCACACGGACATGGCCGTCAGAAGGATCCACGACCGCTGCAGGTACACTCCCAGCACGCCCAGCTTCTTCGCGCCGTACGCCTGCCCGCACAGCGTCTCCAGCGCGCTCCCCATGCCGTACATGATCCCGAACGCGAGCCCGGCGATGACGGAGTTCTCCGTGGAGACGGCGTCCAGCTCGAGCGTGGTCAGGTGGCCCGCGAGAACCTGCGTGATGGCGCCCAGCGAGTACTGCGCCAGCGACGTGAAGATTGCCGGCCCCGCTAGGAGCCACAGCCGCCGGTTCTCCTCCCCGGCACGTCGCAGGAACGTTGACACGCTGCGGATCTCCTCCAGGTCGCCCTCCTGCTCACCACCGCCGGCCGACGCCAACAGCGCCACCCTGAGCGCATCATCATCGTCCCCACCACCAAACACCGCCATCGAACGATGATGATCCTTTATAACAAGATCGATCGATTGCACCGGTGGTACCTGGCCGGATGGAAACGCGCGCGCGCCGCGAGGATGACCGATGCAGATGGGCTGAGCGGATTGGAGAATGGGAAATTCCTGGAGAATGGGTTAATATATAACGGACGAAGTACTACGATACCACTGGTGCAATGCGGTTACCCTAAAAAAAAGCTGGTGCGATGCAGGAGTGGTGAACAGTCTACTGGGTCAACTACCAAGCAAACGCGCCGAGTTGTTGACCTCCTCGGGATTTGGGTTTATAGGATAGTAGTAGTTTTTTTTTCGTGGTATAGGATAGATAAACACGAGCACTTGTCAGCTGGTTCCTCGAGATACAGGAATACAATTCTTATTTCCAGCTGCCGTGCAAACCTTAGGCCTGTTTACTTCTCTAGCATATTTGCTTGTGTATTCATGGAGATTGGAAGAAGTAAGTATTATTTTAATTTTCGCATGTCCCCGTTGTTTGTTTACCAAGCCAGACTTGGCTGGGATAATTCCGTGATATCCCCCCAAAAATTATCTTGCCTTTGTATAGATAAAAACGGGCTTATAGCTCATGTATGACACCTTTCCACGGAAATAGATGCAAAGCGGCGTTATTGGTCACAATAGCTAGCATGCGACGTTTGTTTGCAAGCAATAACCCAACGCCACAAAGCCTCTAAAACGGTCATCAACGAGCCCATCAACGGGCATTTTTATGTTTAGACATGTGGGTCCCAATTAGTTGGTTGCAACTGTCCGACCTGTAGAAAAATATTGAATCCCTAATATTTTTGGTGTGTTGATTTGACCCTCAAAGGGAGTATATATAGAACGTACACGGGGTAGGCGAAGACTTGGAGTACAAGATGTAGAGTCCTAGTCTATCTCTAGTCTATACACGTATACATACTCTAACAGGTTGATGATAAAAGAAAGGAGCGGGGTCCATAGTTCACTAGTGGTGGCTCTCCTTAAGATAGATGACATGTTGGGTGAACAAATTACAGCGGGGCAATTGACAAACATCGAGAAAGCATACAAGCATATACTAAACATCTTGACTCCTTTGAGATTTGATTGGGCATTACAACATTATATATAAACCGTAATCCAACTGCATCTATGACTAATAATCCACCTTCAGGTTATCAATCCGAACCCCCTCCAGTATTAAGTTGCAAGCAACAGATAATTACATTACGCATTGCGTGTAAAGTAAACAATACGATTGTTCTATGAACAAAGGATTGTTGTTTTCTCCCTAGTAGCAACAGCACATCTAGTACCTTAGAGATTTCTGTCACTTTCCTAGATTACTAGAGGCAAGAACCCACTATCGAGCATAAATACTAACTCTTGGAGTTGCTAGCATCTACTTGGCCAAGATAGCTACTAACAACGGAAAGCATGCAAGATCACAAATAACAAAGACATGATAGAATCAATAATCAATCTGAAATAGCATCTTAATATCCATCGGATCCCCGCAAACACAACATGTAGGATTACAAATAAATGATTTTGATCATGAACGGAGCTCACAAGATCTAAACATGGTAGCACAAAGGAGAAGAACCAACCATCTAGCTACTACATGGACCCGTAGTCCAAGGATGAACTACTCACGCATCACACCGGAGGCTTGCATGGTGATGAAGAAGGCCTCCAGGGTGATGAAGAAGGCCTCCAGGGTGAATTCTCCCCTCCGGCAGGGTGCCGGGAAGAGCTTCAGATCCCTCCCGATCTAGGGATGGAGATGACGGCGACTACAGAATCTTTTGTGGAATTTTGATCGGATCCTCAGGGTTTCTGTATCGGACGCATCTTATAGGCGAAAGGGGAGGCCGAGGGGGTTCCCTAGGCGGCCGATGGAAGAAGTTTGTTTGTTTCACATAAAGAAAACATAGCATAGTGGCATTCAGCTTGTCCCTCATAGAGTAGCAAACATAAATGCATAGGACACCTTGAAAGTTCATAAGAGTGACTAGATACAAATAGCTTAAGAACAAGCAATATCAAAATTATGCATCAATCAACAAGTCTTGGGACAATGCACATAGAACTAAGAATGGCCACTCTACTCTCTCAATAGGTCCATAAAGATAGAAGGTGGAGACTCAACATAAAGTAAAAAAAGGCCTTCATAGAAGGAAGTAGAGATTCAAGTTTCATAAAGTGCTTCCAAAAATTATGGTACTTATTAGCTTTCAGCTCTCATTGCCCCTATCATAAGCATCTTGAAGTGATTAAGGTTAAAGTGAACAAACTATGGTGTATATGCTTGACAAAGTATAAGTTGGAAATCTCATGTCCCTTGAATACGAGGGCCGCTCCTCATGCTACTCAAGTTTAGTTACCGGTAAGTTCTTGTCATAGTAAGTACATGTGTATCATAGAGAACCGCCAACAGGGTACCCCTTGCCCGATGATACAGAAGAATTCCCATATCAAAATGACAAGGCAAGCAGACAACGAGCATCTCAGCAATCTTCTTATTTACCATGGGAAAATGGTTGACATGGGTATACCCTACAGGTACTCGAGCTTGGTATATACGGCCCAAATACGTACAGGCCCACGGTGTCGCCAAGGCCCGGATGGAGGGACTCGAGTAACCTATGGACTCTGAATTGCTTGAAGGACAAGAAGAAGCTAAAGATAGAAAGTTTAAAGGGGAAAACCCTGACTTGTAACCGACTCGACCTGTTACTCGAGACCTAGCCTATCTATATAAAGGCTAGGAGGGGCGGCGAGGAGGACACACGCAACCCTAGTTTTCGCAACCCTCGCCAGATTTCATCTGCGCATCATTGTAACTTTCGACTCCCTTGATAATTCCACGAGCAGACAAGCAGGAGTAGGGACCTCTACGAGGCCTGAACCTGGGTAAATCCTTTGTCCCCTGTGTGCTTGTTTGCTAGCCGATAGATGTCTCCAGTGCTCCCTCCTTCTCCAAAACCCAAGTCCTTAACAATGGGCATTGACGAGTTAAACCCTCGTCAATTGGCGCCGTCTGTGGGAATTGGGAGTGCTGATGTTGCGGCTTCTTAGGCCCCATCAAACGTGATCTACAACTCTGCAACAGCGGAGATTCGCTAGCTCTTCGGTGCCTTCGACTTCACCGTCCACACGTCGGCCACTCGCCCGGCCTTCGACTCCGTGGGCGAAGGAATCAACCTGGCAATTGGGAGCTTCCGCTTCCAAGTGGGTCAGATGGGCACGCTTCGCATGCCCAATCAGCCGACGACACCGGCGATTGCCCCAGCATCATGGTTCCCTCCATCGATCAGTACCCTCAGCGAGCTCAATGATCCAGCAGCGGTCGGGAACATGGTAAGTGACAGCAGTCGCGACTCCGATCTAAGCGATCTGGCCACTGAAGAAGGAACCTACGGTTCCGGATCTGAAAGTTGTGGAAGCAACAGCCTCCCAAATCACTTCATGTGCGATGTCATCAACGCGGGCGACACCTCCGCCAACCGCGGCAACGGCCCCGACCCGCCCAACGCCACCAACAGCGGCAACGGTGGCAATGGAGGAGCAGTCGAACCCCCTACCATAATCAACGAGCAAACCGGCGAACGCGTTGTGATCAGGCTCAACGAGCAAGAGTGGGAACGCTGTCGCGAAGCCCTACGAGGTACACCTCTACCCCTCGGGTCCCCGCAAGAACTACTGATGGGCTACCACTGGCTCCTAAAGGAGGAATTCAAGTGCCAGAAACAAGCAATCGCGGAACTTGAGGTGCGCAAAAAGGCGGCAGACGAGTCAAGCCTTCGTCGTGCTGGGCTCTCTTCCTACGAAAGATCCTCCTCAAGGGACAACGAACACCTCGCCAAGAAGAGGCAATCGCGGATGGCTCACCTCACCGAGCAAGAACGCATAGACGCCGTGAAAATCCTCGACTTCGGCTCCATGACAGTCGACACGAGAGGCAATGTGGTTCCCAGGACGCCGCAAGTCGCGGTGACGGCGGACACCATGTACCTTCTCAATAACCAGCCACCGGCTGGAGATCCCCGGACGGCCATGCACCGATCTACGATCGCGGGCCTTGGATTAATCGAGGCCGCCCTCGACAAAGAACCAGTACCCGACCCAAAAAAGGGCAAAGCGTTAGCAAAACGCTATTTCTCATCCTCGTCAAGCGACGATAGTCATGACCTGTCTCGACGCCGCCGTTCGTGACGGCACGATCGCGACTACGATGCACGCGACGAGCTCACGCAGCGCAAGGTCGACAAGTCAAGGGCACGACGTGCTCGGTCGACTGATTCGGAGGAAGAAGAGGGGGAGCTCTGTGGCGCCAGATGCTTCAGCAGATCCATCAGGCAGAAGCGAATGCCTAAAGGGTTCAAACTCCCATTAGAGAACCCGAAATTTGACGATCTACAGGACCCCAAGATCTGGCTGGAAGATCACATCTCCTCGGTCAAGACGCGAAGCGGTCGAATCCGCCATGCAATGCTTGCAGCTGCAGCTGCAAGGCGCCGCCCGGGCATGGCTCAATAACCTCCCGCGCGGATCCATTCGCAGCTGGGATGAGCTGGTCTACAGCTTCGTGCGCAACTTCAAGGGCACATACAAACGCCCCACTTCAATCGAAGTACTGAGATGCTGCCAGCAAAAATCTGGCGAATCGCTGCGCTCTTACATCCAAAGGTGGTCCATCATCAAAAACTCCACGGAGAACATCTCGGAAGACCGTGCGATTGATGCATTCAACGATGGTGTCCGCCGCATAGAACTCAGGGAGGAGCTAGGACGCTCAAAGCCCAAGACCATCGACCACCTGATGGAGATCGCGAACCGGTGGGCTGATGGAGAAGATTCGCTGAAGAACCGTGCTCACTCTGACGAGGAAGCAGAACTCAGACGCGACCGCCGGGGAAAACGTCGTATGCGCGTCTACGACGATCGCGATGACGTCAACATGGTCGCCGCCGATTACGCCGATAGACGCGACGACAACCGCAACAGCGGATACCGTAGCGGCGGATATCGCGACTCCGGGAAAACCACGCAAGTATGGCAACGCCGCACCCGCGATGAAGCACCCGCGACCACCATCGAATAAAAACTGTCCGGACCATGCACGGTACACTTCTACATCGATAAGCATGACGGCAAGAGAAAGTCCAGTCACCTCCTCAAGGACTGCCGTGAGTTCCTCAAGCTACACGAGGGATTGGTGCGGATGAACCGCAACACGGTCGAAAGAGGCTACGGAACCACTCCAGGCGCCGTGGCACATGGCGCACCACCACCACCACCTGGGCCACCCCCAAACGGAGCTGCACCGGACCAACACCACGGAGGCGAACCGTACCCACGGGCCATGGGTACCATGATGATCCAAAAGGGGCGCCCCTCCAATAGGGTGCAGAAGGCCATCACTCGCCAAGTCAATTTGGCCATGCACTCGCCACCATCCACCACTGAGTACCTCAGTGGCAGTGAGTCGTGCATTACCTTCGACAAACGCGACCACCCGCCTCAAGTACCTCGCCCGTCATCGCCTCGTACTCGAGGCGCAAATTGGAGGCTTCGACATGAGTCGCGTCTTCATGGACGGCGGAAGCGGTATTAACCTCATATTCTCGAGTACCTTGCGAGCAATGAGGATCCCTCTAACCTGCTTGGAGGCATCGGACACAATGTTCCACGACATCGTCCCAAGAAAAGGCGTATACCCCCTGGGCAAAATCAACCTTGACATCATATTCGGCACGCCGAAGAACTTCCGGCGCGAGCGCATCGACTTCGAAGTTGTCGACTGACCCTCACAATACCACTGCATCCTCGGGCGCGTCGCGTTCGCTAGGTTCATGGCAGTACCTCACTACGCCTATCTACAGATGAAAATGCCAGGTCCCAACGGCGTCATCACGATCAACGGGAGTTTTGAGTGATCTGACAGTTGTGACAGGGAATTCAACAGAATCTCCCAGTCCTTGACATGCGGAGGAACTTCGCATGATGAAGGAAACGACAGAACAGTCGCCCCCCGAGTAGGTCAAGCTCACGATCTCTCCTTCGACTCATCTGGCACACAAAGAAGGTGCAAGTCCATCCATTGATCCCGCTAAAACGGCCTCATCGCCAACAACTTGAGTCCCGCAGAACTCGCGCTCGTCAATTCCTCCATGAGCACTGGAAATTTTACTGGTGTCCTGCGGACATGCCAGAGTTCCGAGGAATTCGCCGAGCACGACTCAACGTTAACCCGACGCAAGGCCAGTCAAGCAAACAATCAGCGATCGTCGAGCCACGGGCATAGGCGGTCGAATGGAGATCAACAGACTCCCGAGGCAAAATTCATACGAGATCAAGGAAAGCACTTGGCTGCCAATACAGATACTAGTACCAAAAGGACACGGATATCCTGCGGATGTGCGTCGACTTCACTTCTCTTAACAAGCACGCCCAAAAGATCACTTCCGCTACCACGGATCGATCAAATCATCGACTCCATGCTGGATCTGGCGCCTCTGCTTCCTCAACGCCTACTTAGGCTATAACCAAATTCGAATGAAGGAGGAAGACCAGGAGAAGACCGTGTTTACAACGCCCTTCGGCGTGTTCTGCTACAACACAATGCCCTTCGGGCTAAAAAACGCAGGAGCCACATACCAGCGGTGCATGCAGGCCTGCCTCAAGGAGCAACTTGGTCGCAACATCCAAGTCTATGTCGACGACATAGTAATCAAAACCAAGGAAGAAGCCTCTCTAATCGACGACTTGCGCGAAACCTTCGCCAATCTCGATCGCTACCAGATAAAGCTCAATCCGGACAAATGCGCCTTCGGCGTACCCTCCGGACAACTGCTCGGGTATCTCATCTCCGCGAGAGGGATCGAGGAAAACCCGAAAAAGATAAAGGCCATACTGGCCATGGAGAAACCAAAGAACATAAGAAGCGTTCAGCAACTAGCTGGGCGAATCGCGGCCCTCAGTCGATTTATCAGTCGAATGGGAGAAAAGGCGCTGCCCTTCTATCAGCTCCTCCGCAAAACCGACAAATTCGAGTGGACCAACGACACGCAAGAAGCATTCGAAGACCTCAAGCGCCTGCTATCCACCTCGCCAGTATTGGTAACTCCACGAGAAAGGGAACCACTGCTGATGTACATCTCCGCCACCAACCAAGTGGTTAGCATAAAGATTGCCGTCGAACGGGCCGAGGAAAACAAGGTCCACGGCATACAACGCCCCGTATACTACCTCAGCGAGGTCCTCACGCCAACAAAACAGCGGTACCCGCACTATCAGAAGCTGGCGTATGGCGTCTTTATGACCGCCCGGAGACTGCGCCACTACTTCCAGGAACACCCAATCGTGGTAGTCAACGACTCCCCATTGGGGCATATCCTCAATAACCCTGACGCCACAGGGCGAGTCGCGCTTTGGGGAATCGAACTGTCTCCACGAGACATCACATACGAAAAGCGCGGCGCAATTAAGTCGCAAGTTCTCCCGGACTTCCTCGTACATTGGATGGAAAACCAACTCCCGGACAAGCCAGACATGTCCTACCTCTGGACAATGCACTTCGATGGGTCCAAGAGAAAAGATGGAGCAGGAGCAAGTGTCATACTGACATCGCCTCAAGGGGACAAGCTGAAGTACGTCCTGCGAATGCAGTTCACAACCTCAAACAACGAGGCTGAATACGAGGCCCTGATACACGGGATGAGGATGGCAAAAGCCTGCGGCGCAAAGAGGCTAATCATATATGGCGACTCGAAGCTGGTCGTAAACCAAACAATGCACGAGTGCGATGCACTAAACGACAACATGATCGCGTACCGCGACCTCTACGACACACTTGAAGGAGACTTTGACGGCTGCGAGTTGCGACACATAGGTCGCGAAAGCAATGAGGAGGCGGACGCACTCGCCAACATAGGCTCTACCTGCGCACCCATACCACCTGGGGTATTTCTCGAGCGCATATGCGAACGCTCCATCAAGCCGAAGGCCAGAGAGAAGAAAACAAATGCAGCAACGGACTCGGGCGCTACGCCACCCAATGATCCAACACCAATCGATGATTTGGAGCTCGACACAGGACTCGAGGGGCCAATGAGCGTCATGATGATCGAACAATCCTGGACGCAGCAGTACATCACGTACCTCCTCAGCAAACGCCTACCGGACGACCCGGCAGATGCACGACACATCGCGCGACGCTCCAAGGCATTCGCCGTTATCAACAATGAACTGTATAAACGTAGCATCGCAGGCGTGTTACAGCGATGCGTCTCCCTAGCCGATGGAAGAGAAGTCCTCCTTGACATCCATGAAGGGACCTGCGGGCACCACGCCGGCAGCCGCGCCCTCATCGCCAAAGCTCTACGAGCTGGATTTTACTGGCCCACGGCCATGCGCGACGCCAAAGATATAGTCCAAAAGTGCAACGCCTGTCAGCGATTCGCGGACAAGCCACACGCACCAGGCGCGGAGCTACGGCCTATTCCATTGGCCTGGCCCTTCGCCCAGTGGGGACTCGACATGGTCGGCAAACTTCCAAGGTCCTCGTAAGGAGGCTACGTCTACCTCTTGGTCACAGTCGACAAGTTCACCAAGTGGATCGAGGCCATGCCAGTGACCAAGCAATCAGGGCACAACGCAGTCAAGTTCTTCGAGTCCATCGTCTACCGCTTCGGCGTGCCACACAGCATCATCACCGACAATGGAACGAACTTTACATCCAAGGAGTTCCAGGATTTCTGCGAGAACCTGGGGATCAACATCAGCTATGCCTCAGTCGCACACCCACAGACCAACGGTCAGGTGGAAAAGGCAAACGGGCTCGTCTGCAGCGGCATCAAGAAGCGACTCCTCCGGCCACTCAAACAAGCCGTAGGCTGCTGGCCAAACGAACTGCATTTCGTACTCTGGAGCCTACGTACAACTCCAAACAGCGCCACCGGCTACACACCATTCTTCATGGTACATGGAGCGAGGCGATATTACCCGCAGTAAAGACAGAAGCGCCAGCGTAGTCGCCTACAGCGAGAAGGAGTCATCCCTCGCACTCGAAGACTCCGTCGACCTCCTTGACGAAGCAAGAGAAATCGCCGCAGAAAGATCTACGATCTACCAGCAGAACCTGCGCAACTACCATAGCAGAAGGCTTCGCCCAAGATCCTTCGTCGAAGGTGACCTGGTCCTCGATCAAGCGGCAGGGCATCTCAAGCTCGAGTCCCCCTGGGAAGGACCATACGTGATTACAGAAGTAATCCCAGGTGGCGCCTATCGCCTTCAACATTTAGAGACAGGAGTCGCATACTCCAACCCTTGAAACGTCGCACAACTGCGACGCTTCTACCCTTAGTCGTTTCTTCTTTACTTTTACATCGCAAATAAGACTATTCAGCCAAGGCTACTTAGCCGCACATTGTACTACGTACTGTTCTCCGAATAAATGAAAGCTAAGTGCCCCAAAACTCCGTGCTCTCTTTTCTCTTGTCAACTTTCATACTCGGGGGCTGCGCCACCCTATATACATATGTTCTTCGAACAATAAATGCGACATCCTGAGTAGCTGGCACATCAATCGAACCCCTAAACATAAACACAACCCAATGCCACGCAATTGACAAAGTTAACAGGGAAAGATACAAAGATGACCAGGCTAACGAAAAGGACTCGCATAAGTGCAACGCACCCCACGCTTATAAAGTTATTTGTAAATTATCTACAAAATTATATATGAGCTTTAAAATACCAGTACACTTGCATGCAAGATACATATTCGGCTACCCTTGCAACAGAAGAACATTAGTCTGCTCCTCGAAGAAGTCGACAATTTCCTCGGCTGGACGATCCACCGCTTGATAATGCGGCACCATGTTCCAGGAAGATCCTGCAGGTGGCATCGGTTGCCCAGATGCAATGGCGGCGACATCCACGTCAGGCATGTGCAAACGCACCAAAGAGAGCACAGCCTTAGCACCAGCCACTAGCTGCTGCCTCACGCACTCGTGAACCGCGGACATATCTTGAAATTTCGTCAGAAGGGCCAGCAGGCTTGATGGAGTATCATCCAACGGGAACATCGCCCGGTAAATGTTCTTCGAGCATCGCGACTTCTTCAGAAAGAGCATGACTCGCGAGGCGCGATCCTGCAGGATCGCTAACGCAGTCGCACGATCATGATCTACCCAGAAGTATCCACTCTCTTGAAGTTGCTCTTGAGTAAGATCATGAAGGTGGAAATCCTATCTCTCTCCTCCTGCGGACGGTGTGCACTAACAACTACACGAAGCAGCATCATTAGCATGAGTACAACGTACCATCGCGATTAACTACAAAGGAAAAGACAAGGATGAGCAAACTAACATTTAAACTGGTCGCCCAGTTGCGTCACCTCGCCAAGCAGATATTGCTCGCGAGTGGCGGCTTTTTCAGCCTTTTACTTCCACACGTCGACGCTACCACGGATCACGGGCAACTCACGCTCCAGCTGCTTAACGCGATCACGAAGTCGCGAAAGCAAGGAAAGCTCCTCTACTCTGGAGCAAGATGGTGCCGTTGCATCCTCAAAAGATGGCGAGTCTAGGGTTCCCCCCACAGGGCCACTTGATGTACCCTACCAAAAATCAAGCCAGAAGCAAAAATAAGGCGACCAACTCAAAAGCCAAACGTAACAGGTGCATTCAGGATCAATAAAAGTATGTACAAACACATCCACCAACAGGCATGAGCTACAATAAAAAGAGCGAGTTCATCAGCTATTACACGAAACTAACTACGGAGCAGCTGGCTTCTTCGACTTCGAGGACTTTGGGGGCTTCATCAAGTCCGTGGCAGTATCAGATGCCACTGACTTTCTGCCGGCCCCTAAGGCCGAAGTTTTTGCCGCCTTGTTGGCGCGATTGAGCTCCTCCGAATACTTGGCAACGGTGTTTATCAAGGAATGGCCATATTTGGCACAGGCAGTCACAAAGGGAGCGAACACTACCTGCTGACCATCCGCGCCAACATGCATTGTCTTCGACACCGCCGAGGGATCCACTTCGACTCCGTGGGCTTGCACCATGGCTAGAGACATGGTCGTGCCAGCTGCGCGGAGGGATTTTTTGTACGTGGCAGGCACACCCCCAGCGAGTGACTCCACCAGCTCCTCGACATTGTCGACCAGCTCCGCCTTCGGCATCAGCTCCTCCCAGAGGCGACTCAGGGTGGCCTTGGCTTTGGACAACGTATTTTGGACAGCGGCGCTATGGTCTTTGACCGCAGATACTGCGCTCGCCAGAGCGTCCTCACGACCAAGGACTCGTGGATCAAATCTCAAGCCACCAGCATCTACACCAAAAAACACACACGGATCAAACTTCTAAATGCCACCGGCGCCACAGAGGAAGAGAAGAACATCAATAAAAATATCCGCCAAGTAAAGGTACCTGAGAGGGCCTTGGCGACTGAGAACAGTTGCTCTTCGAACAACTTCTCCCTGGCCGCAAAGGAGGCACGTAGATCCTCTTCGCGCTTTTGGGCTTCATCACGAGCCGCGATTGCCTCGTCGCGCCCCTTCACAGCTGCGGCCAAAGTCTTTTCCAACATGGCGACGTCACGCAATAAAGCATTATGCTTAGCTATAGGACAGTCAAAATTTGGCTGTCAGTCGATGATACCAATGTGCAGAGAAGATGACAAGAAATAAGTATAGAACACTCACTCTCGACCACGCGGTGGCGCTTCTCCAGCATCGCATGCTCGAAACCTATCGCCATCACTTGCTCCGCCACCTGCGCGGCTTCCTTGACAAGGAGCTGTCGCACAAAACAAGGAATCAGCAGAAGGCAACAAAGGGCGTTGACTGCCAGGTTAAAAAAGGAGAGAGAGAGATATACTTACATGGTCCTCCAGCGACTCCGAAGAAGATTGCTGAACCATCATCCGAGCTACTACTCGATGCTCCCCTACGTGAGGAGAGCTCGAAGAATTGTGCCCGGAGTGGGCCGCCGCCGGAGGAGAAGGAGCACGCTCGACCTCTATCTTGGCCTTTGAGGTCGCGACTCCTGACTCCTTCAAAAATTCGACGTCACCAGAAGATGACGATGCCTCTTGACTACAAGACAAAATCCACACTCAGATAAGGAAACTACAGGGAAAAGACAACAAGAAGAAAACAAGTGGCGAACGAATTTACTAGCAAACTTACCAGTCAAATCTATCAAGATCAAATGTGGCCTCCGTCGACTCCGACGAAGACTCCTTGGGCAATCGCATCTTCTTGCGAGATGACGGTGCCACAGCCCTCACAGGAACGGCGGGAATTGGCGACTCCGCACCAACAGCCGCGCCCCCTGGAGTGGAAGGAGTCGACGCGTCGGAATCCTCGCTACGCGAACGCTTGCGAGTATCCGGACTTTCGGACTCGGGGGCTTCCTCTTCAACATCGGAAGGGACAGTCGACTCAGACTGGTCCTCTTCCACAGCCTCACGAGGAATAATCCCCTCAGGGAGGGGAGGCATGCAAGGCGACACCGCCCACTCCTGCATACAAAAATAAAACAGATAAGCAACAGAAGACGCAATCGAGAAAATACGCTACTACGTAGCACAACCATACCTCAGGAGGAGGATTCGAAGCATCGAAAGGAGGAACGACTGGCTCGTTCGGAAGCACATCCTTGAGGGTATACTTCGTGACCAGTCGCACCCTCTTATCTACCTCACTCGCGGACATGCCATCGGCAGACACGCGAGTGGGATCATCAGCGCCACCCCATTGGAACATGGGATGGACCCTGGCCTGGAGAGGCTGGACGCGACGATGCAGCCAAGTCCTGACAAGGGCGCAGCCTCCCTCTTCTGCGCCTATGCGACTCTCGAGGTTGCAGACGCGCTGATATAACACGTCTGTCTCCGCGAGTTCGGAAGGCATGATCACGTTCTTCCAAGAACGCATCTTCTTGCAGGGAGTCGCGAGATCAAAAGGCGCGAGACCAAAGTGCTCGTCCTTGGCCTTCTGGTCGCGCACATAAAACCATTTGTCCCTCCATCCCTGGACGGACTTGGTGAGCTTGATATCGAAGTAAGTGGCAGATGGATCAACATGTATTCCGCAACCACCTACGTCATAAACCAAAGAGCCAGATGCGGACTGACGCTTCAATTTAAAAATACGTTTGAAAAGACCAAAGTGCGGCTCGATTCCGAGCCAGCACTCGCAGAGGGTGATGAAGCAAGTAATGTGGAGGAGAGAATTTGGGGACAGCTGATGGAGCTGGAGCCCATAGAAACAAAGAAGACCCCGAAGAAAGGGGTGAAGAGGCAAGGAAAGACCGCGAATGATGAATGCAAGAAACATCACTCGATAACCAGCGGGGAGCATGAACGGTCTCACCGCTGGGACGCCGAATCGGCGCGATCGACGAGATCACTCCGTCTTGGCGAAGAAGACGGAGATCCGACGCTTTGATGATGGAGGGGCGCCAAGCGCCATTAGTCACGCGGGTGCCCGCAACCTTCTTCTTCCCGGCGGCGGCGGCGCTGGTGGCCGCAGCAGCGGATACACCCTTCTTCTTCGCTGCAGCGAGGGTGGCCGCGGACTCAGCGGCAGCGCCTCCCTTCTTCTTCCCCATTGCGCGGCGGCGATGAGAGCGAAGAAAATAGCTGGGGAATGAACAGAGCTGGTCCAGCATCGTAGAGCAGATGGGCACAGAGGAAAGCAGGAAAGCAAAGGGCAATGGCGATGGCAGCAAGGAAGAAAGAACACAGATGGGAAAATTACCGCTGCGGCATCGCTACTTAACCCCTGGAAGATGCAATCCAACGGCTGACAAAAACCCTATTGGATGTGTGGCACGCATCACGGAGGACACGTGGAGAAGAGGAAGCGCGAACCGTCCCCCCACTTCTACCATTACACGCGGAAATCGAGGAGGCACAGTTAAAAATAAGATTACGCACGCCCGGTCAAATCAAAGTCAGAAAGTGGGACCCACAGATCGTCACGTCCCGTCAAAACCGCTCATGCGGGCTACTAAGGTCATACAAGCGTCAGCACTGACGTCACCAAAAGGCTATGCAATGGAGAACTTCGACTATTTTTAGTCCTTGCTGGAGTCTTCGACTCCACCAAGCACTCGGGGGCTACTCCCATAGGGAGCGCTGGCCGCGCACCCTACGATTTTTCTTTTCTTTTTGCAGGAACATGGACAATTACAAAAGGCAAACCCAACCACTCGAAACACAGTTCGATTATGAACATGGGTTACTCCCATAGGGAGCGCCGGAAACAGGCAAGCAAAAGACGACATCAGTCGCAAAAATATTTTTGCACCTGCCTGGGTCATCGACTGAAACAAGCAGGCAAATACGATAGCAGTCGCAAAGGTGTTTTACTACCTGCCCGGGTTATCAACCGAACAAGCAAGCAAAAGACGACAGCAATCGCAGAAGTTTTTAGTCCCTGCCTGAGTCTTCGACTCAACCAGGCACTCGGGGGCTACTCCCATAGGGAGCGCTGGTCGCGCACCCTATGATTATTTGAACAAAAAACTATGTGTTGATAACATCCACACTCGAAACTCATGGAGACACCGCCTCATAATTTTTTCCCCTACAAAGATACTGCGTCTCCTGGGTTACCCGAATCGTCTCCGCGATGATAAAATTCGGATGCCGCGCCTACGGCGTGAAGGTAAGACCTGCATAAGGCCTGGCAACGCACTTCATCTGCACTACGAAACATATCCGTGCCCACAGGCACGATGAACATGCCTTGACGGACGCGTCAAGTGCTCACACCCATATAACTGGAATTTGACTCCTGTAAGACCTCCGCGGCCTGAGTCGAATTACACCAGCACTTTTCCGGATTCGAGTCCTCGAATTCGAGTAGATTGCGTTGTTTCACCCTAAGGTGGTTAACTGATACCGATACATCGGTCATATCAGGCACGTATATCAACAATCCCTATGACACAAATAAAAGCAATCGAAATATACTCATTCAGGCACTCGAAGGCTTCAAAAGTCCCCAGTCGAATCTGCGATTCCACTAGACACTCGGGGGCTACTGACATGGGTATACCCTACAGGTACTCGAGCTTGGTATATACGGCCCAAATACGTACAGGCCCACGGTGTCGCCAAGGCCCGGATGGAGGGACTCGAGTAACCTATGGACTCTCAATTGCTTGAAGGACAAGAAGAAGCTAAAGATAGAAAGTTTAAAGGGGAAAATCCTAACTTGTAACCGACTCGACCTGCTACCCGAGACCTAGCCTATCTATATAAAGGCTAGGAGGGGGCGGTGAGGAGGACACACGCAACCCTAGTTTTCGCAACCCTCGCCAGATTTCATCTGTGCATCATTGTAACTTTCGACTCCCTCGATAATTCCACGAGCAGACAAGCAGGAGTAGGGACCTCTACGAGGCCTGAACCTAGGTAAATCCTTTGTCCCCTGTGTGCTTGTTTGCTAGCCGATAGATGTCTCCAGCGCTCCCTCCTTCTCCAAAACCCAAGTCCATAACAATGGGCATTGGCGAGTTAAACCCTCGTCAATGGTGCTTTTTTTTCTCTTTCCTCTTTTCTCATATCTCTTTTCTTTCTCTTTTTCTCAATATCTGACTCTTTTTTTATAAGAAGAATGCTTCATAGACAGCTCATTATGGTTATGCTACAGGTTTCCACCATGACGGCATGGATTAGACCGGCGGCCCAAGCGTTTCTCTAACACATATACATAACTCCATGGACTTACAAGCTCCCCTTTCATTTCACACCAACGACATCCATAGACAAAAGAGCATGATATCAACTAGGTACAAAGTACAAGTGCAATGTTGAAAGCGTTTCCCATGACAGCATGGTTCTGCTAATCCCCAACATATAAGTGCAAGCATATACAACATAGACGACACAATGGTTCAAGTTTATTAAGGGCAAGAAAATTAAAGTGTGACATCAAGTTCTTGAGAGCTTTAATCACTAGTTTTCTCATAACAAGTTTAATTCGGAACGTAGATAAAAACATGAATATACTTGTAATAGCAAGTGCTAATAGGTAGGTATGGTGGACTCTTTGGCATAACTTGGTTTTAGGAGTTGGATGCATGAGTGGAACTCATACTTGGTTACGGAGGCTAGCAAAAGATTGGGAGCGACCAACTAAGAGAGAAATAATGGCCATAATCATGTAGAGCGACAAAACATCATTAATCAAAGCATAAAGTGATACTACAAGTCGAAAACTAAAGGATCATAAAGGCTATAGTGACTTGGGATAGTCATAACATGGTGTGAGCATGCGCCAAGTCAACCCAAATAAAGCATCAAAGGAGAATACCACAATACTATGCTTTAATATGCTAAAACAACGCATGATTCTTCCAAGGCACATTAAGCAATCTCAATTGTTTATAACATGTCATGCTACAGCAAAGATCACTAAGCATAAAGCCAAAACAATATCAAGCATGGCATGAGAAAGTATGGGCCACAGTCAAAAACAAGCTCTCTTTACCACTTAAGCATGAACTTTCCTACTCGTTTTCCAAACCAAACAAAACTATTTGAAAACCAATGCATGAAAGAGGGGGTCCAACCAATTTATTCAGCAAACGAAAACCAAAAACAAAAACAAAAAAGAAGACGCTCCAAGAACAACACAACTGTGCATGAAACAATAAAAATGAAGTGTTTGGAAGAAACCTGGGATTTTTATTGATGAAGAAGGGGATGCCTTGGGCATCCCCAAGATTTCGCTTGTACTTCTTGGATAATTCTTGGGGTGACACGGGGTGGCATCCCCAAGCTTGAGCTTTAGTCCATTCTTCATCTCATTACATCATTCTCTCCATACATCTGAAATTTTTCCTTCATACAAAACTTCACACAAACTTTATTAGCAACATTAGTGCACTCAAGATAATAAGTCTTTAGGTTCGGTTTCAACACCAATAAAACTTCCATTAAAACACAATCTACTGTAGCACTTCCCTCAAAAATCTCAATTCCCCAAAAGAACTCAAAAAGGAACAACCAAGAAGCAAATGCAAATAATGGCAGAAATCTGTCAAAACAGACCAGCGGGTAAAAACCAATTTTTTCGAAGACCTTCTGTTGCTCAAATCGAAAAGTGTTGAACTAACGAAAGTTAGATAACAACCTGGAGAAGAATCAAAAAAATTCACGCCTCAAAATGACGTACATAGATTTTATATGAATTTTTACGGTGAAGCACAGAAATCTGTTTCGGGACAGCAACTTCCCCAATCATTACTTCTCTCTCATTAGAGGTTACTCTTGGCACAAAAAGAAAATAAAAAGGACAAGGAGTGGTTATTACATAGGTAATAATTTCCAAGACTCATCTAAATTTTTTGGGTTATCTCCCAATAAGTACTTTTCTTTAACGCCTTTAAGTTAGGCATAAGAAGCAAGAAAAAGAATCAAGTGTTCTCAAATGAAGAAGCATTAAGAGCAAATTTTGTTTTCATAGGAGAGGCAAAAGAAATCTTCTCTCTCTTCTTAGGGAAGTGTTCTATACCTTTCTTGAGTGGGAGTTGATATTTAATGGTGCCTTCTTTCATATCAATAATGGCACCAACGGTTCTAAGAAAAGGTCTTTCCAAAGTAATGGGACAAGAAGCATTGCATTCAACATCCAAAACATAGAAATCAACGGGGACATAGGCATTGTTAACCATAATAAGAACATCATTAATAATCCCCATGAGTTCCTTTTTAGCATTATCATCAAGTGGGACATTCAAATAACAATCTTCCAATGGTGGCAAATCAAGCATATCATAAATCCTTCTAGGCATAATAGAAACACTACTATCAAGATCACATAAAGCTTTGAAATCAAAATCATTCACTTTCATATTAATGATGGGTTCCCAACCATCTTCTTGTTTCATAGGGATGGAAGCTTTATGTTTCATCTTTTCTTCTTTAATTTTTATGAGAGCATCAGTAATGTGTTTTGTAAAGGCCATATTCATAGCACTAGCATTAGGACTTTTAGCAAGATTTTGTAGGAACTTAATAACTTCAGAGATGTTGCAACCATCAAGATCAAAATCATAATTATCATGGAAAGTAGTAGAGCTATTACTAGCTTCAACACTAGTGGGAGTGATAGTAGAAACACTAATGTTTCTAGCAATTTCATCTTATCTTTCCCACTTAGCATGCAATTCAGCTAATAGTCTAACATTTTCATCAATTCTAACTTGTATGGCATTAGTAGCAGCATCTTCATTACCAATACCAGAAAATTGTTCTTTCATAACAAGATTGAGTAAAGCAGGTTTAATTTCAAAGAAAGTAGCTTCAGGGACAGGTGGAGCAATAGGTGTGCACATGAAATCATTGTTGTTGGTGCTAGTGAAGTCACACAACTTAGTGTTTTCAGGAGTAGTCATTTTTTTGTGTTTTTAATAAAGAAAGCAAAGTAGTAAAACTATTTTTTTTGTGTTTTTGATAAAGAAACAAGCAAACAAAGCAAAAATAAACTAAGCAAAACAAAAACAAAAAAGTAAAGAGATTGGTTATGAGGGACTCCCCTTGTGAAGATCTCCTTGACTCCCCGGCAATGGCGCCAGAAAAATAGCTTGATGGCCCAAAATATATCGAGCTCGTTGGGGAACCCCAAGAGGAAGGTATGATAAGCACAACAACAAGTTTTCCCTCAGTTATGAAACCAAGGTTTATCGAAACCGTAGGAGCAAGGAAACACCTCCAAGATGTTGCTAGCTGGCCTTTGGCAGGGCGCACTACCGGTGCTAGCAGCAATGTGGAAACCTGCACAACACAACCATAGAACTTTGCCCCCAACTTACAGTGAGGTTGTAAATCTCACCAGTTTTGCTGAAAACAAAGGATTAAACGTATTGTGTGGAAGAAAGTAATTGCTTGTAGAAAGTAAACAGAAAACAATAAACAGTTGTAGATTGATGATAAAAGAAAGGACCGGGGTCCATAGTTCACTAGTGGTGGCTCTCCTTAAGATAGATGACAT
This sequence comes from Avena insularis, assembly GCA_023614405.1. Lineage (NCBI taxonomy): Eukaryota > Viridiplantae > Streptophyta > Magnoliopsida > Poales > Poaceae > Avena > Avena insularis. The sequence goes on from JAJUPC010000099.1 coordinate 985,399, forward strand.
GGTGGGTGAACAAATTACAGCGAGGCAATTGACAAACATCGAGAAAGCATACAAGCATATACGAAACATCTTGACTCCTTTGAGATTTGATTGGGCATTACAACATTATACATAGACCGTAATCCAACTGCATCTATGACTAATAATCCACCTTCAGGTTATCAATCCGAACCCCCTCCAATATTAAGTTGCAAGCAACAGATAATAGCATTACGCATTGCATGTAAAGTAAACAATACGATTGTTCTATGAACAAAGGATTGCTGTTTTCTCCCTAGTAGCAACATCACATCTAGTATCTTAGATATTTCTGTCACTTCCCTAGATTACTAAAGGCATGAACCCACTCTCGAGCATAAATACTAACTCTTGGAGTTGCTAGCATCTACTTGGCCAAGATAGCTACTAACAACGGAAAGCATGCAAGATCACAAATAACAAATACATGATAGAATCAATAATCAATCTGAAATAGCATCTCAATATCCATCGAATCCCCGCAAACACATGTAGGATTACAAAGAGATGATCTTGATCATGAACGAAGCTCACAAGATATAAACATGGTAGTACAAAGGAGAAGAACCAACCATCTAGCTACTACATGGACCCATAGTCCAAGGATGAACTACTCACGCATCACACCGGAGGCTTGAATGGTGATGAAGAAGGCCTCCAGGGTGAATTCTCCCCTCTAGCAGGGTGCCGGGAAGAGCTTTAGATCCCTCCCGATCTAGGGATGGAGATGACGGTGGCTACATACTCTTTCGTGGAATTTTGATCGGGTCCTTAGGGTTTCTGTATAGGAGGCATCTTATAGGCGAAAGGGGATGCCGAGGGGGTGCCCTAGGCGGCCACACCACCCCCTGGCGCGGACCAGACCTGGCCGCGCGGCCAGGTGGTGTGGCCGGCCCCTGGCCCCTCTCCGTCTCGTATTCTGGCTCCGTATCCCTCTCGGTGAAAAACTAACTTTGTCTTTTGTCCCGTCCAATTCCGAGAATATTCATTTTCTGACTTTCCTAGAACCAAAAATAACAGAAAGCAGGCAACTGGCACTATGACATCTTGTTAATAGGTTAGTCCAAGAAAGTGTATAAAAAGTACTCCAAAATATGGACAAAACATAAGAAAGTAGATAAAACCAAGCATGGAACATAAAAAATTATGGATACGTTAGCAACGTATCAATGAAGCTCCAGATGTTGGTAACAGACATTCTTCCTTTGAAGATATAGATCTAGAGTTAATACAAAATGTTGTTGATGATGTAGATGATGCACATGATGATGATCTGATAAATGTGTATGACAAAGAAAACCTTGTTATTGAAGTAGGGAGATTGTTTTCAAGCATGGATGATCTTAGGATGTGTTTGAGGACTTATGCAGTCAAACATGAGTTTGAAACAAAGACTCTATGGGCTGATAAAAATATTTTTTATGCTAAGTGCAAAGGTTATGATGGGGGTACCAAGTCGTGCAAGTGGTATATATCTGCTAGACGCTAACCAGATGGAAGGATAATCAAGGTGAATCAAATTCCGGAAGCACATACTTGTATTAATAATTCAGAGAAAGTATCAACCATGACATCAAACTTTGGGTTGCAGAAAAGATCGCTCCTATTTTAGCCAAGGAACCAAACACCACTACAAAGAAACTTAAAGTAGACTTAGAAAAACAATACCCATTAAGCTGAATTGTACCACAACATGGAAGGTAAAACAAAGGGCAATGAAACAATTATATGGTGATTGGGAAAATATATTTAGGATGCTTTATAACTTCAAAGAAGAAGTGGAGAAGAGGTCTCCTGGTAGAGTTCTGGAGATATATATTGAGGAAACAATGGATGGCAAAGTCTTCTTCTCTAAGTTTATTCATGGCTTTAAAGCCTCGCGTTGATGGCTTCAAAGCAGGATGTCGTCCATATTTGAGCATAGAGTCCTATTTTTTATTGGAAAGTGGAATGGTCAATTGGCAGCATGCAATGCTCTATATATCGACATGTAACACATGATTATCATAGATGGCATCTTCCACGTACCCTAAATGACACAAATTTTGATAATTGTATCATAAAAAACCCATTAGTGGTGTACATATCGCCGATGTAGTTCATGCTAGTTAGTGCTATAGTGTCATCAATGGATAACATGTAATGACGAACGACTATCTTGTCACAACAAGGTTTTAGGCGCCTAATGTAAACAATGGATTTTGTACTAGTGTACCCCATCCTCTGCTACCTCTAGTGTTGGGTTCGCAGCATAGAAAACAAAAAATTCCTACAATGAGAACTATTATATGCCAAGATCTATCTACTAGATACAAACAACAGGTGGATATACATCCATAGAGAACATACCCTCAAAGACCGACAAAGTGTAACGAGATTGAACTCGTGGATGATATAGTCAAACGCTTGCCGATCTCAAGATCGTGTGGAAGTCCTAGCGCTGTAAATCAGCAACGCATCCATCCTCGCACACACGTTCAGGCCACCGAACAACCTCCACCTCCTCGCTCTAGCGAAGCAGCGGAAGAAGCAACTCCTTCCAGATGAAATGCCACCAGGAACATGTATCTCGCTAATCCGAGACCATTGGGGAATAATTCTAGAGGGGGAGAGAGATCCTTCACGAGGAGGTGTGAGTGAGAAGGAGTGAGGGGGCTTTATATAGGAGAGGGGGAAGCCCCTACCCATGGCCGGTGCACCATGGGGGGTGCCCCACCCCTTCCTCATTCATGTGGAGGAAGCTCCACTGACATAAATTGGCCCTCCATTTTCTCCACTCAAAAATCCCACTCATATGCATTAAATTTTCACCAAATTTAATGCAACTCTCATTTAATAAAACTCTTTTATTTATTTTATTCAGAATTTTGTTAATTACTTTAATTAACAAACATTCACATAAAACCCCCTGCAATATTTCAATATCACATGCAGAACTAATTTCAGCAATTTCACCCAAAACAATTCTGGTGTCCATTGAAATAATTCTAGCGCTTTGCAATTCTTTCGTCTAAAACATGTTTGATCCAAATGGTGTTGGTTTCCCTTAAGTGTGTCACCCTATGGTTCACGAATAATACAGACATGATCGAGACCCCTCTCAGATCAATAATCAGAAGCGAGACCTGGAGATCCATTCTGACTCCCACACATTTAATGATGACTTCTGTGATCATGAGAACTTTTAACGCTAGTAACTTAATCCCTTCGTCTCGCGATATATTACATGTCCGAGATTTGATCATCGGTATCTCAATACCTAGTTTGATCTCATTACCGACATGCACTCTTTTCTTGTTCCCATGATATAATATTCTAGTGATCACATCACTTGCTTGCAAGCTAGTCTTAATGTGATATCACTGAGAGGGCCCAGCGTATATCTATCTGTCATTGGGGTGGAAAAATCCCACTCTTGATCCATGAGCCTCTACATAACACCTTCGTAGTACTGAACCCACCTTTGTACTCACCCTTTCACGGTGTGACGTTTGATGTTATCAAGATACTCTTCAGGTGTTAGTGATTAAAATGATCTCATGGTCTAAGGACTAGAATTACTTTGTTTGATGTTATAGCAATATAAACACAATGACTTTAATCATAATGCTATACTTCAGATGAATGTTCATCACATCATTCCACAAATGTTGTGATCTCATTATTAACGACATCCAATGTGCATGATTAGGAAACTTTGATCATCTTGTTAATCAACGAGCTAGTTCAAGAGAGGCATAACTAGGAACTTTCTATTTGTTTATTAAACACACCATGTATTAACGTTTCCGTATTAATACAATTATAGAATGTAAAATAAACATCTATCATATACTTGGAATACATATAATAACAACTTTATTATTGCCTCTCATAGCATATTCCCTTCACATAGAGGTGTTGTAATTTATCTCCCCTCAACTATCGGAAATCAATATGTCATACCTCAGTCGATTATATCTCCTCTAAGTGATCAACCTCCCCCCATAGAGTCGTCTCTAGTTGATGTTGTGATAAGTCCAACATAAGCCGAAACTAATCTCTTCACGCCAAGAGAATTTAAAACTGTTGTACTAGCTTCAAGAGATTCTAAGACTGATGTACTAACTTCTGGTGTTGTTCAGTACCCTTCCGAATGCTATTGGTGTTGCGATGTTCAGTACCCCTCCAGATGTTGTTGGTGTTGCTTTAAGTACTAGTCCAGATGTTGTTGCGGCAACCATCCCCCAACACACACAAACCTCCTATGAGTCTAGATCCGGTCACTACCTCAATTGTTGCTAAATGAGCAAAAGTCACTACCTCAACCATCCCCCCAACACACACAAACCTCCTATGAGTCTAGATCCGGTCACTACCTCAACTTTGAAGAAGGGAGTTGTAGTTTCATCATTTGGAGGCAATGTTTGCGAGAAGAAGAAATCAAGAGTTTGTTCTAGGGTTTCAGTTTGCCTACCCTTCATGCATGTGATCATTGCAAATTATAGTGTTTAAGTACGCCATCCTATTATATTTATGCATTACAATTGTTGTTATCTATAATTGTATAACCGATGACCAACAACAAGATGAAGTTCTCAAGTCTTTGGGTTCAATTAACTATAAAACTCAGGTATATGTATGTCTTCTATGTGCATAGAACTTAAAATTCCGGGAATGCATATTTGATGTAGGTTGATGCAAAAGTGGATATGTGATCGATGAAAAGTGATAGGACAATTGCATTCAGGAACTTACTTCCACAGACAAACATGTTCTATGGGATGATGGATGACCATTAGGGGATTACTATGAGATCCCGATTGATGCGGTAATGGATAAGCATCTGGAAGTACCTATGTCAATCGGAAACATAGAAAATTTGGGATAACCTATTTACATGAGCATTTGAAAATGTATGTGAATAACTAACCCAACTTCAGATTCACCAAATGCATTTATCTTGACAAATGTCATCTATTAATTTGGTAGCTTACAAAGATAGAATGAGCTCCTCGCTACAAGATAAGACTATGTATATTGTTTGTAGGACCAAAAGTATGTCTGTGTTACTAGCTAGTATATATATACCATATATATATATGTTTATTTTATTGCATCAAAGTAATTTTCACTTCATTTTATTCTCTGTTCACTAGAAGTATGCCACATACTAAATTAGTAAACTGAAAGCCAGACAATCAATACTTCATCATAGCACTTCTTACCCTTGATGAAACGGGTTTCCTGTTGGTCGAAGATATCGATCTCACTTTAAATTGTCCTGAAAACTTATGTGATGGGTGTGTCAAAACTGATAATTATCGTTTTTTCCTTTTGTGGTGCTATGATGTATGAGCTTGATAGTATGTTATAACATCGAGTTTACGCTAGGATATTTGGAACCATCATCTGTGATTTTTTATACGATTTTCTGTGAATTCTAGTAATTCAGAAAAGCCTAAATATAAAAATTGTAGGCTAAAACATTGCTCAAAAAGATCATAGGAGCACTAAAATTGTGTCATACACGGATGTACATGGGCCGACACCAAATTGTGCCGAACCATAGACACCAGCCATTACACATATCGTGTGTTGTCCTATCTTGTATGTCGACGCTTACCCGTAGTTGTCGTGCTAGAAATAGTATGGCATATGGCCATATGCCACGTGTTCACTTTTTTGGACACAGTTATCCCTGACGCCATAGCGCGAGGATGGCAATGAGGCGTGTGCCTTATTGTTTATAACCACTAAGTACCGCGAGGGCTGTTGCAGCGTATGGTTGTCTACTACTTACTACTGAAGCATAGAGGTCTGCTACTAAGGCATCATCTCATGCATTTGGTGATAATTGAGCCGCTTTGTTATTTCTTTCTCCAGACAAGCCTACAATGTGTTATCACAATGCCATCATTGTCACAAACATGTAAATCAAAGTAGATGATCAATTAAGAAGGACATACCTGGATCTTGCTAATTGCTACGAAAGAATGGAGTGTGTATTTATGAGTTAGCTCATGATCATAACCATGAGATAGTTTGTTCAAATGTGCTTATATTATGCACACGTGTGTATCCTAGAATGGCAAACAATGTTGCCAAAGTGACTTTTCATTTTCTTTGCAAATTATTTTCCATTTTTAAGTGCCAAAAATAGGTTTCTTGTGAAGCACCTACCAAAACTTAGTTTAATAATTAACCAACTCAATTTGAAGTATTTCAAATCTTTCTAGCCACTTTGACCATGCCATTATTAGAAACAATGCAACGCGAAGAGGCGCCCAAAATAAAGTATAAGAATATATACAACTATTTACTCAAAATAAACAAAAATAGACATGTCTGGGAAAACCCAAATTAAATCACTAAGTTAATCAAGTGCATACCCATGGCCAAATATAATGGGATCAAGAGCACATTATCAGAATCTATCGAACCGGTACGGCTGAGGCTGAGAGAGAGGCTCTCCAAGGCTGCTGCGAAAACCCATCTAGGTTCCCTCCCTCCGTTGGCGACGCACCGGTCCGTCCCGTCTCCGACGGCCTTCGGACCTTGGAGGCGTGGCGGACCACGGCCCCTCGCCGGTGGGATGTTTTCGTGTTTTTAGACTATTTTCAGTGTCTTCTACAGGATGTTGAGACAATTGCTACATCCTAAAGTTAGAATAAGGCCCTCCCCGCCCTATCTCGTTCAGTTGGTGTGTCTAGCATCAATGGAGGGCGCATGGAGTCGTGTGTCCGGTGGATCTTTTGGGATCCGGTCGTCTTTCGTATTTGTTGATGTGATTTAAGGTCAGTCTCTTCCGATCTACGTTTTTCATCTTCGACGATGGTTGCTGCTCTAGTGCGCTGGTCCTTTGGGGTCTTAGCACGACGATTTCTCGTCCGTCTACTACAATAAGCTCTATTACGACAAGCTTTGCCCGACTCCGGTGATGGAGGGGCAAGGACGGCGGCACGCCTTCGGCTCGTGCTAGTGTATTTAGTCGTCGTTAGGTGATCCAATGACCTACTTGTAGTTTTTATTTTGGGGCTCTTTGTACTTCTGTTGATGATTATTAATAGATCAGTGGAATTTCGCAAAAAAAGATACGTAAATTTCAAGTGTTGTTTATCTTTCATTTGTTGGTTCTTGTTTCAAGTATGCGTGACACTTTTTTTGGCGGGTTAGTATGCGTGACACTTGAGATCTAATAACTTTGAATAAAGCATATTTTAATAAAAATCCATGTGCACGAATTGATACAGAGACCTGGTATTATTCCACTTTTTTGAGTTAAAAAAAAGACTCAAGAGCTGTATATTTCTTCTTGCCTCATAACTACTTCCTCCATTTTAAAATATAAGATGTTTTAGCTTTATAAAATAAATGTACCTAGATTTCTTTTAGTATGTAGATTCATTTAGATTTGGAGTGAATCTATACACTAAAAAAATATATTTTCTTTACAAAACTAAAACATATTATATTTTGAAACGGAGGGAGTACCTGTCAACGGTCAGCTACTATACGAGAGCACGTCTGCTCACAATCGCAAATATCGATTCAAGTTACTTCTTAATTCACCCCATGATTCGTGTACCACTAAACCAAATCAAGGCGACGACTCCTTGGTTCGATTTGGTATTTCGATTCATAATGACCAATACGAATGCACTATCTACTTTATCCTTTCGTGTATGTCACGTATTAACAAGGAGAAGGACGTCCTCCCAAAAAGACAAAATGAAAGAAGAGCAAACCCTTCAACTCCTGAGGTTGGATAGGTGCTGGAAATCAAACAAGTTATATCTTGCAAGTTGACCACGCCAACTGGAGTATTTTCTTTTCCTTCGTGATTAATTACATCCTAGTTCTGCATCAGCTAAGCGAACCGTACGTAGTACTATGTCTGAACAGATCACCCTTGTCGCAATTTCCGTCTCAATGTATCTTCACAACTTGCATCAGAATCGCAGTCTGACAATTTATATTACAACGTGGTAGAACGTGCGGCGGGGGATGTACGACCTTTTCGAGTTGCAAGGAACGAGAGTAGCCGCTATTTACAAGTACCCACACTAATGTTTTTTTTTAGGGAACAGTACCCACACTACTTAAGAAGATCGAATGGTGCATATTTTTCATCATGTAGTTTCCTTTTATCTTGAATAGCTGGAACTTGTTGATCTTCTTTATTACTCTCTCCGTTCACTAATATAACTTAATATAATACCATTTAGATATTTTAAAATAGATCAGATTCGGATTAAAATGTATGGACCTAAATAAGATTTTTTTTTCTAGATACATGTATTTTCAAAAATGTTAGAAGGTCTCAAGTTAGTAAACGGAGAGAGTACTTACTATTGACTTAACATGCTTAGCACGGTACTGACTTGACGTGTTGAACTTGGATTTTAATAAAAGAAGGGAAATGATACATATCAGTCGGGGATAACTACTAGCGATCCTCCGACTGGCTCGTTCGCTGGCCACGTCCCCCGACAGGAGGGACAATGCGTTGCACGGGGTGGGTCCCACGTCCTTCTCTTCCTTATCTCTTCCTTTTTCTCTTCCATGGTACCAATCCCGTCCGTAGTCCGTACAGTCATCCCTGGCTAGAGCGATTCACCTCGTCGCCGGCCCAAGCGCCTTTCCCCGCCACCTCCGCTCCTCTTCGACTGAGTAGCCGCCGCTAAAGCTTACCCTGCTGTCGAATCGAGGCACCGCCGCCGGTAAGGTCCTCCGTGCACAGCCGGATTCCCACCGCTCCCATGGGTCCCCGCTACTCCGCCTCCACCCCAAACCAGCACGCGCGCGCCGCCGGAGATGGAGGCCATCTGCCATGGCCGCCGCCACAGGGTGCCACCCCGCTACGTCTCTAACCCGCAACGCCTGCCCACCGCCGGAGATGGAGGCAACTCGCCATGGCCGCTGCCTATGGCGTGGATGCGGGGTAGGGGTGATGTTGGATCATGGGGCGAGCGAGGATGCCATGGATGGGTGATGGAGGTGCTACCACAGGGGAGATGATGGCTTTTTTCTGCTGCTGCAATGACGACGCTACCGTCGGGTGCCATTATTGGTACAAAAGTTAGGCGGAGTTGCTACCGAAGACATGCAATGTTGCTACAGATGGCGCGCTGACTTGCTACCGGATGGTGCTCGACAGATGCTGCAAGTGGCTCGGGGTTTTGCTACCATAGGCATGAGGGAGTGCTACCATAGGCATACAGTATGCTACCAGCTTCAGGTGGCGGACCTTCGATGTATCGGGCGGTGCTTCAAAATGGCATAAAAGTTTTGCTACAACTGTTTTCTGTTTTTGCTACAATGGCATAATTTTTTTGCTATAAGGTTTTCGACGAGATCTTCGACGTGGTCGGATTTTCTACAGTAGGATATTTTATTTGCTACATACTTTTTTGTGATTTTGCTACAATAGCGTAAAGTTTTTGCTACACGGTCTCCGGCAAGGGCTACCGGCGAAAGTCTATGGCGAGGTCGGATCTGCTACATTAGCACAACCTTTTGCTACAGACTTTCCGGTGAGTCTCTGACGAGGCAGTCTTTTTACATTTTTTTAAGCGAACAGTTTTTAGCTACATGTAGCAAAAACGAGACATTTTATAGCAAAACCGATTGCAGCAAAAGCCAGAATTACGGTTTTTGGGACACGTGGTGCGCTGGGTACCCGGGATCGGGACAATTACCCTGGAGACACGTAGCACTCCCGATAGAAGAAACTGAAAAATACCTCATTTGTTATGGCTAAATATGCTTTGTGAAAGCACCTCTGCCGAGAACTAAATAATCACACTGTCCACTGATTTGGCGTTTTGTGGCCTCTTGATGCAAGAGGCAACTGATTAAGTATGGTGCACTCGATATGGGTGACTAGGTAGTGTCCGTTAGTTTCCAATCTGAATTGAGTCCGGTTTTTTACTTTTAGTCTGCGTACCTATATTTTTTTTAGAACAGACGTTTTATTGATTAAACAATATTAATACAAAAGAGTTCGTCGGATGTATTCCGGAACAGAATCTAAAATATAACTATATAAGCTATTCTCACTAGACTTTGCTAGGTTGTGCGCCGCCTCATTCAGAATACGCTTGACATGGTAGAAGGATGCCGATGAGAAACCAAGGACCAATCCTCTGATATCAGCAACCAAGACCCTGATAGGTGACCTGTCCATCGTGGAAGACAGTAGGCACTGCAACAGCGATAAGCAGTCCGAAGCGAAGATCACCCTATCGAAGCCCTCCTCACGCGCCAAGATAGCTGCTCGTCGAAGGGCCAGAGCCTTGGTATACTCAGGATATGCAATATTGTCGATGTGTTCATGGCAAGCCACCAGAAAATCACCGCGGTGATTCCGAATAATCACTCCGGCCCCCATGCACTTCGAACCTTTAAAGATAGCCACGTCGGAGTTAACCAGCACCGTGTCCGGCGGTGGCAGTGTCCATTTTGGAACTGACGAGATGGACTCACACCTTTGCTTGGAACTCAGTTTAACTAGATGTGTTCTTATCAAATCGATATAGGCTAAAATCTTTCCTCATGTACGACTGGGATTAGGCTTAACCTCGGAGTTCTGGGTCTCGGTGCGTGCCTCCCATATGTGCCAAAAATCCACAGCCAGACTTATTGCTTGGAGGTCAGATGAGCGGGCCAAGAATTCGAAGTCATAACTTTCATGAAGAGAAGTTCTTCCTATGCAGATGTGGATGAACGCGTAGTTTGACTTCCTGCCACACCACTCGCGCAAACTCACAGAACAACAAGGAGTGCTCAACGTCCTCTGTACGCCCATAGAATGTGCAGCTTCCATCTGCAGGTATTTGACGACAGAGTAACTGGACTCCACTGGGTAAACAGTTATGCGCAAAACACCACAAATGAATCTTCATATTCCCGAGCACCTGAATTTTCCAGATCGCCATCCACTCCTTGCTCACAGCCTGTCAAGAGGTCAAGCCTCTATCCGTGCGGCTATGGTGTATGAAGAACTTGTTCGAGCGAGCAAAGTTGTAGGCCAATCGAACACTATAGACTCCGTGCTTCGTGAAAGGCCAGCGTGCAAAGTCTTTCCCCATATGGCGTGAGATTGGCACATTCAGAATTTGCTCCGCTGCAGCCTCACAAAACAAAGCAAAAAAAACGCTTTTCTTGATTCCACGTACGAGTATCATCATCGATCAGACAACTAACTGTAGCAGATTCAGGAATGGGAGAGGCCGTATTGAGCACGCTTGGAGGGAAGTTTGGAACCCATCTATCCCCAAGTATATTCACCGTCCTACCATCACCAATACCCCAAGTGACACCTTGCTTGAGGAGGTCGCGACCAAACAGAATGCTCCTCCAAGTGAATGACGAGGATCGAGGTTGAATAGCATTCCAAAAGTCCGTGTCAGGGTTATTCTTGAGGGTGAAAACGGTTTATTCAATCGTTGGTTGCAGATTATGCAAGCACTCATAGGAATTTAAAGCATTATTAGTGATCAACCTGCCCGAAAAAAATGCACTTTGTTGCTCTGAAATCACCGCAGGTAAGCCTATTTGCCAAAACTTTGGAGGCAACCTTGTATAGGATGTTGCACAAGATAATAGGGCGGAAATTATTTAGATGCTTTGGCTTTGCAACCTTAGGGATGAGGACCACAACCAAGTCACATAGCCTCCCCGGGATCACAGATTTCAACTTTGAAAAACTCCCAGTGAGTTTTATGAAATAGTGCCGGAAAACCATCCAGTCCGGGCGCCTTAGTTGGCCCCATTTGGAACGGTATTGTTTCAATCTCAATATCAGTGTAAGGTTTGCATAATTCAGTATTCATCTCTGTTGTCACCTTAACAAGAATTGAGTCTAGCACTGTATCAACAGAATCACAAGGTTCAGAAGTAAAAAATATGTTCATAGAAATTATGAACCATACCTTTAATTCCACCTTGATCTTCACACTTAGAACCATAACTAAGGCATTTATCTTGTTAGTACGTCGACGTGCGGATGCCCTTGTATGAAAGAAAGCCATGTTGTGGTCTCCTTATTGAAGCCACTCCACCCTCGATCGCTGATGCGCCATGACTTCTTCACATTCAAATAAGTCACATAGCTTACTCTCGAGGTCATGCTCTTCCTTAACAGTCACGTCCGATAGGGGCTGGCCACGGGGGAGAAATAATAGGCGCTCCAGCTGTCGGATCTTCTTATGGACCGACCAAAAAGAGGCCCGGCTACAGTCCTTCAACGTGGTCGCCATACGGCCCAGATTTGACCATGTCGAGCGTAGGGAATGAGAACCCTTGCTGCCACCAGTCCACGCCGATTCCAGAACATCGGTGTAATCAGGTGCTCGTCACCACATAGCCTCATACCTGAAGCTTTGTGAGACAGGTTGTTGGACACCTCGCCGTTGATCCTGTTGTAATGAGATTGAGATGGCATAATGATCTGAAGAGCTGGCTATGATGTTATCCACTATGCACTATGGGAACATACGAGATAAATCATCGTTTTCCACAACCCTATAAAGTTCACCTTGACATAGTGATCGGCGTCCTTCCGGTTCATCCACATAAACTTGGGTCCCTCAAAACCCAGATCAGACAAACCACAGTCTAGCAGACAGTCCTGAGACGCAGCGATCTTCACTTGTGTGACATCCCTAGGACCCACGTGTTCATCCAGACTTAAAACTTCATTGAAATCACCACAGTGCAGCCAGGTCCTGTCCAGGACATCCAATTGATCGTAGAGAATCCCAAAAACGTGATAGAGATTGCGTTTGGGTTTCCCATACACAAAGTGTTTGAAGTAAGCCCTAGAGACAAATAATAATATAGATTATTGACATATTTCATTAAATTCATAATAGTTTTTATATCATGCTATAACTGTATTAATAGAAACGTCAATGCACGTGTGATATGTAAACCACCAGAGTCCCTAGTGATCCTATAGACACTAGTTCATTGGTCAATCGATGATCGACATTTTCCGATCATGGACATTTATGTCAATTGACATGGAGTCACTTCATTATGAGAATGAAAGTGATGGGCATACCCAACATAGGAATTGTAACATGATCAAGTCTACCGTTACAATGTCTGGAGTGTTTGCAACCGTTAGGTATCAAGCTTAATGGTTTTACAACGCCCAGAGATCGTTTTAGTATCATATGAATCACCAAAGAAAAGAGAAGGGAAACCCGAAAGGGTTTCGAGAAAGTCCAGTGGGTGTCCGAAGTTGTCCGGAAGAAGTTCTGGTGCAACAATAATTAAATAATATGTAAATATATGTTAATTATTAAATTATATATTTATTTAAGAATTTAAATATGATATAATGGGGAAGCCCACCTAAATGGGCCTCCGGAGAGGCCCAAGAGGGGGCCGCATGCCCTAGGAGGGGCCAAGAGGGGCTGCCGGCCACATGTGGGCCTCCCACCACGTGGGGCCCATGTGGGGGCTGGCCAGCGTGCCTCCCCACCTCCTCCCCTTGATTAGTCCCACCCCGGAACTTTGTGGAAGGGAGTACCTCCCCTCCTATATAAAGGAGGCCATATGGAGGGATTTAAATATTCCAATAAATCCTAAGCTTTGAGGCGTTCCCTCCAAGTTCCCTCTTATCTCCCTCTCTCTCTTGTGAGCACGGCCCCACTGTAAGGGCTGTGCGAACAAGAGTGTTCTTCACCGCGGAGCAACGTCACATTGCGGGGATTTTGGATCTAGGAGATCTACTTCCACAACCTCTGCTAGATCAGAGTCCGGGAGTCATGGTCAAACACCGGATGTGTGTGACCCCCTACAAGGTGCTGCACTAGTGGGGCTCGAGTCGTTTGAGCCATCAGAGTCATTGGAACCGGTGGAGCTGGAGCTGGTGGAGCCGTTCGAGTTCAGAACGACCTTGAGGTTGGCGTTGGTACGTCTACATCATCCACATTCTCCCAAACATTGACAAAGCTTTTCTATGTTCAAGGTTAAGTTCGCGAAATCCCCTCCCGTTACTACATTACTAATAGATAGATCCTGGCACTAGGGTGGTTCATGTAGGAAAAAATATTATTTCAAGTGCTAAACCCCAACAGTGGTATCAGAGCCGATATATGCGTAGTTATGCTAGTATGGGTAGAACACATGTTGATTTTGTGGGCATTGATCATATAATTGTTACCCTCTCAAGTGTACTTGCGTCTACCGTAGCACTACTTGATCGAAGCGGTCCCCAAATGACATTGCGCGTTCATTCGCGAGAGTGGTCCACGCTTGACATACGGCTTGCACCGTATAAGTGGCTTGGGATGTCAGTTTCTCTTGTAGTAGTTGGTAAACCATTTACAATGGAGGGCCCCAAGAGGGGTGTAATAGCGACAATTCTTTAATCAACGTTGTGGTTCATATTCGTAGGTAAAAAACGGTTCTTGTACGAAAGCCCTAGTAGCCACGTAAAATATGCAAAAGATAAAATAGAGGCATCTAACTTTATTTTGCAGGGGATTGTGATATGATATGGTCAAAATAAAAGGTAAAGTAATTTACTTTTCTGTTGCTAAGTTGTAGTAATAGGATGGTGGCATCAAGTGCTTGGCACCACACACCG